>JADLZK010012924.1:0-311263 GCA_015847255.1 Hyparrhenia diplandra
TAGTGAACTTGAAGATGACGCAGACATGGTCAATGGTTTGATTAGCTTACAGCTATGGGTGTGCAGAGGACAAGCTTATTATGCTTTGGAACACTTTTCCCGTATAAAGGCCGATTAATGAAAATTCACTATCTAAAAATGCTTAAATCATGATATGAACCTTTGTGATAAAGAATGTGTAAAGGATGCAAATTTTATTTTTTAAATCAAGCATTCCAATATTTATTTGCTGAATGCTATCAAATAGATTTGTCTTCGGGGTTTTGTTTAATAAAAAGTATGATTTTGTTAGGTTGTTTTTTACCACCCCACCACTTTTCTACACTTATTTTATTGTTTAGTTGTTCTTTTTAGTTCTTTTTATTATTTTGGTAGAAATAGTCACATTAAGAGTGTTGGATCATGTCAGAATGTTGACATGTTTTATTTCTCTTGTCTAATAAATTCGCACAAAGCTTTTGCCGTGCGCCCTTTTGAAAAACACATATAGAAGAGCTCAAAATATGGCTCTCCATGCCTTTTTTCAATCGTCATATCAACATCCACATCAAGATCTAGCAAGGTATTATGTAGACAAGGTATGCACCAACAAACATATTGTAAAATGAATTTATTTTCTCCCAACTTTCAACGAATCAAAACCCTGAAAAGTTGAAATCAAGGTGCAATTCATGTTCATGTGCACCAGCAGGAGAAGTGTTGGGTATAGCGTTAAGTCATATCCTCCCCAAGAAAGATGACCTTTGAACAATATACTTGTTTGCTTTGTAGCCGTGCTTCATCCTCCTTTTCTTTTTAGAACAAGAGGAAGCAGTCCAATGAGATCAGCGCCTTCTTGTTGAAAATCATTGTTTCTCTTTGGATCACACTCCAAGTGAGACAATGCGTTGAGTCAAGCGCATAAACACAAATTGAGAATTTAATGAAACAAGATATAGTTTAGAGTAAAAAACTTGCCATACTAGCAATGGATTTGTATGTGTCTCGTGTTATGTGTGTGTAATGTCTCTCTTTGTGTGTGGTGTGTGTGTAAGTGATATCAATGCCCTTTTGAAAGCCTAGCAACCTTCCTCAAGAACGACGCTAGAAATGCTTGTTGGCATTTCTTAGCATCACTTAATACTAGTTTTTTCATCCCCAACATGAGATTAGAAATGTGTGGTTGGTATTTGTGAATATGCCACTTGAATCTTGGAGAGAATATATGAAGGGATATATCTCGCAAGCGCTCAAACAAAATACCATTATAACACTTCATCGAGTAATCCAAGTATCAAGTATTTATATTTTAACTATTGAGAAGGGGATGGCTACTTTGGGAATATGATGATCACCTTGTACGTGCAATGGAGAGAGTAACCATATCCAATCTATCTACTCATACCAGTGGATAAGTCCAAGAAAAATGTATAATGAATGCTAAATAATAACAAGTCGAAAAGCTCACACTGAGTAGCAATCTATAGCACTAGCATGGTTTAGGTAGAGTATATAAATATTCCTGAGTAATTTTAATAACATGTCAAAGCATAATATGATTAGTGCAATTACACCTAGTAATCACGTTAAGATAGCTCCATATCTACAAGGGACATTACTAAGGAAGACCAAGAACAAAGTAAGAATTCCTACATAACTAGGTCCTACTTATCCTACATTCGGGAGTGGACTACAAAGGACTCAATGAGAGTATCACATTCGCGATCTACCACATGGCCCCAAGTATAGGGTGCATTCATGTAAACAATGTGTTAGATTGTCTTTATGTTCAAGCATAAGATCATATAGCTTATATTATACTAAGCATATAATCAAAGTAAACAATGAACAAGATAATAGAGAACATAATTAATATATAGAGCAATGTCAAATCTATATTGTAGGTAACAACTAAATACGGAAAGATATAAGAGAGAGGTAAGGTAACGGAAGGTTTTACCAAGCCGCCGCTCTTGACACTATCCATAATCCAAGCAAAGCTTGCCTCCCTCAACATCTAGCCTATGTAGCTATGCCCAAGAATATGGTGGAGCTCTAAGAAGATGACCTGATCAAATGACTTCTATGACTTGAATACCTTGAACCCGCAGGTAGGGCCTTGCTTATGTAGGGTGGAGCGCCAATCATAGACTCCCTGGATCAAACCTACCTTGAACAAATGTGTAGATGCAAAGGAGAACCGATGAGAAGCTAAAGGCTGATAGGTGGAGCCATATAGCGGGCCGACTGTAGGTGGGGGCCGGTCAACCTATCTCTATGATAGGTGGGCCTCCCTTCATGGTTTTAATGATACAATTTTGAAAAAAAGCAAAACCGAGACAACAGAATTGCAAGACAAGTGGAAACTTTAGTCAAAGATGACATTCAAATACAAGCTGCTACAAGATGATTGCTTATATTTCTTCCCGAAAGAGTCGTATTGTTGTTTTTCGTATGGTTTTGTTGGGTTGTTCTTTTATCATCCGTCACTTTTTTAATGGGAACAGGATGGGTTGCCCCTTACTGGAGATATGTTAAAACAAAAGTGTGTTAAACAAACAAGTTCAAGAGACAAAAAATGAAATAAAGTAAATCAAAGAGATAACACAAGGCTGTCTAGCCATTGATCTATTGCAGGATGAAATCTGACCTTGCTCGTAGCATAACTATAGCGAATTCGGACTTGAACTTGCAGATGCAATGACTAAGCATCAGCTCTATACCATTGAAGATGAAATCATTGCGTTGGCACAAGATTGCCCAGTACATTATAATTATTTGCTAGGTTCAGTTATCATAGTTGTTCGAATCCACAAAACCATCCCGACCGATGGTCAGAATTTCTTCGAATATGTCCTTGAGTTTATTCAAAACTTGAGCAAAAATCAGATTAGAGAAGAATATGGTCCCCTGGGTTCCCTTTATTGGAACTATGTTCCTTTTATTTTTGTTTCGAATTGGTCGTGCTCTTTTGCCTTATCCATGAAGAAGGGAACAGCTAATTGTCTCCCAAGTCGAAAAGAACCTCTCAGAATGGGGCTAAATTTAGGGAACTTGCAAACCAATCAAAGCTCCAACAAGAGATGGAGAAAGGGCTGTTTAAGGGAAAGATGGAGCACTGTCGCCTCATCATCCTCGAAGTGGCACACAATGCACAAGAGTACACAGGCAAAACCATATTTTCGAGACGATTAAGGCATTAACTTTTAACAGCAAACCGTAAGAACACATAATGTTATTTTGAGAAGAAGTTTTCCATTGAAACCTGGCAATATCTCACTCAGGCCCATTGGATGCTTGTAGGCCTTTGTAGGTGTATAAACATTGCCCCAAATATAAATCCATTTGCCACTGGCTGCAGAATGAGATACAAGAGCCAAAATGCTGAAGTTTGTTATAAGCAATAACTCAGAAGTGTCAAGAAAAGGTCTGAAATCACCAACGTGACTGCTGCTTGCTGGACTGTGGTAGCTTTGTTTTTTGCAAACGAAAACAGCTCTAGAAAAGCTTGATGATAAATGCAGCCATTGCATAAATCATACCACAACAGAATTGTGGAACCTGAAGAAACTATTGGAGATGTCATTCAGAAGGAGCTCTTCTTTGTGGAGCTAGGCAATTTTCCATTCTATAATGCCGCTCCCAGACTAAATGCACCCATGGAATGTCATCCTAATTAAAAACATGTGGAAATATTTAGAACACCCAAGTCACCTTCTACCTTGGGTTGATGACATACCATCTCCCAGCTTTAGGAGGACGTCTAGCATTGATCTCGCCACCCCCCCCCCCTCCACAAACAATCCTTTTTTAGAATTTAAGGACATACTTTCTTTGGCAAATGAAAAATGCACATTGTTAAGGTGGGGACTGCACTGAACACTGAATTAGTCAGTTCCAAAACAACCAACCAGACTAAGAAACAGGGAAGTGTACTTACCAACCTACGCTCATACTTAGAAACCCGTCCAAAAGTCCTCAACTCTCTGGGCCAAGAAGGGCTGAGCCAGGCCAAGATATGTAAAAGGCAGTGACCCTAGTACACCCAAAAGCATTCACTAGAAAATCGAAACGGTCTGGTGAAATATTAATAGGAAAACCTAAGCTGTTGCAGTCTTAAGACTTGTTATTTTTGGCGGGGGCGCCCGTTCGTTGGGCTGTAAACTTTTGAATGCTTTTGGTAATACAAAAGCGGGCAATACCCTTTTATCTAAAAAAAAATAATATTAATAGGAAATAGTCGCATGAGTAGGGCTGGATGGTGCCACAATGTTGGTGTTTTTTTTACTTCTCTCGTCTAATAAAAAATTTCAACAAAGCTCTTGCTATCCTTTTGAAATAAAAAAAATATATAAGAGCTCAAAGGATGGATCGCCATGCCTCTGGTTCAATTGTCATATCAACATCCACATCTAGATCTAGGCATTGTTTAGATTGCTAAAATTTGTAACCATATGTCACATCGTATACTACTGTAGCACGTTTCGTTTGTTAGTGGTAAATATCATCCTACCATAGAGTAAGTAGGCTCAAAAGAATCGTCTCGCAATGTACATCTAAACTGTGTAATTAGTTATTTTTTTTACCTACATTTAATACTCCAAACATATGTCTTTTTGTGTATTTAATGTGATGTGGAGAGAAAGTGGGAAAAATGTTAGAAATTTTAGCAATCTAAACAAGGCCCTAGCAAGGTATTATCTAGACAAGGTATGAATCATCAAACATATCTTAAAATGTATTTATTTTCTCTCTACTTTCAAGGAATAGGAACCCAAAAAAGCAGAAATCGAGGTGCAGCCTTAATCATTTGGGGGTATGCATCTTCAAGGTATGCATCGTCACCCACCTGTGCACCAGCACTGCTAGTGACTTGAGAATCACTGGGTGTAACTTTGGGAGTATGAAGAGCATTCAAGTTGTCTTCAGCCCTTGGTGAAGGTGCACTTTTCTTTGTTGCCCTGTAGCTAAGCTTGGTCCTCTTCTTTGTAGGAACAGGGGGAAGCAGTGCAATGAGATCAGCGCCTTCATGCTGAAAGTTATTGGCTCTCTTTGAAACGCGCTGCAAGTGGGACAAATGCAGTGAGTGATACACGTAAACCACAATAAAAAATTTGCAGGACTGAACTTATAATTTTAAAAGTAAAACAATAGCACCTTGTGAAACTATAGTTTCATGTTATTAAGATTTCAATAGGTGGGAAGACCACTGGTTATTAAACCTGTGTTTTTATTTTACAGGGCAAAAGACTGAAATGGCAACTTGATTTAGTTTTCACGAGGAACATTAGCTAGCTAGGTAAAAGCAGCCAGGTGTTTTATCATTTATATATGTTTGTGCTGAACCTAGATTTTTTACCATAACGTTAACATATAGTAAATGGAATGAGCTAATTATTTCCCACACCCTTGATCTGGAAGAGAAAAAAAAGTCACCTTCAAACTACCATCCACATGTGCAGCAGCCATAGCTTCACTCCCCTTCTGAAGAAGGAGGTCATGGACAGAGGAGCACCCTGAAGCCTTGGCAACGTGGATCAACATCCCAGTGGGCATCTCACCCCTTTTCTTTCTGATGAAACAAGCACAGATTATTAATGAACCAAAACTAATAAATGTGATCCTGCAGTCAAGAAAATTTACCTGCAGCAGCTGCAGTTACAAATACCCCTGCACTTAGGGCAGGTCCAGCAAACCTGCATCTGTGCCAACTTCTCTTGCTCACCGTACCTGATTTAAGGACCCACTCTGATGGTTATAAAATAGATAATGACGATGACTACCGAAAAAAATGAGAAGAAATCCAGTGAGAAGAACATTTATTTCACCTATTGAGCAGGCATCTGGCGCAATAACTTATTGGGCAGGGTCCCTTCTTTCTGTTCTTCTTGCAGGATCCACGAAAATTGGCAGTCTTCTGGCGGCACTGCGGAAGGTACAGAAACAAAAGAGTCAAATCCACACACCTCAATGCAATGAAACTCACACAGTCACATGGTCTGGACTCAGGAGTGAGCCTCAAGATCACCTGATGGCAGGCCTTCTTCTTTCCCTGGGACAGGTCGTCCCTTCCCTTGTAATTATTTTCTTCCTTAGGCACCATGACATTTAGGTTTTGCGGTGCAGGGACGTTCTCCTTGACAGTATCAATAAGGTTGTTCAGCTTGGAAGATGACACAGACATGGTTGATAGTGTGATTGGTGACGGCTGTGGGTGTCAGCTGCAAGAGATAGGCATATTACCCAAGGAACTCTTGTGCTACTAGTTATGCATGAATCGTGATATGCACCTTTGTGATAAACAACGTGTTAAAGGAAGTTCTTTTTCTTTGTTAATAGATCAAACAGTCCAATCTTTGTTTGATATGATGAATGTGATGCTAGTTATCGTTCAAAAAGAAAAAAGATGTGACACTGATACAACCAAGTATATTTGTCTTCAGGTTTTGTTTGAGTATGATTTTGTTATATCTATCGATACTATAAAGGCATAGGGGAATTAGAAATTATCTTTCACAAAAAAAATTCCTACCCACTAAGGTTATAGTTAACTCACAGGTGTACCCAACAAAGAAGGTGACAAAACAATGAAACATATGTTCCTCTCTTGCCGCGCCTCGCTCCCCTCATTTTTTCACCCATGATTCAATACCCAGTGGTGCGTACACACGCACGCCCACTACTCCCCCACCCTTGATTTTGTTGCGTGGCAACCACCGCTGCTTTTCAGGAGATTCAACTATCTACCATTATAACTATGTTGGCACCTCATGTGATAGTAGGTTTGTGTCTAGTGATATGGTTCTAGAAGCATAGAGAGAAACGCCATATGGAATTGCCAGTTCTTCTCAAGTGGCACTAGCACCGGAGTCTAGCACATATCCGAGTGAGCATCACTATGTGAAATGACCACTACTATCCCTTATGGGGGTATAGACCCATATACTATCATGGTCTCACGACTGAACATAGGTCATATCATAGGAGGGCATACCATACCTCTCGTAGACAATGGCCCGCGGCCGTAGGGGTGTGCACACGCACTCCATGGCGAGCGGATGGTTTGTTTTTCAAGCTCCATGGCTCGGCGCTTCGAGCAAGACGTTCACGGTTGGGTATATGACCTAAACCATCAGCATCGATGGCAACGTTGAGATCATGGAGGCGGTGTAGAGTCCTTCTGTGTCGGTCAAGCCCGCACCAGCGTCAAGAGATTCAACTCTAGAACTAATTTTGAGGGCATCTACACCGACAAGCCTCGCTCCCTTCCCTACTACCCCAAGAGGTTGATCAACAATGACGTCCTGATCGCGTCAATTGATCAGGTCACAATTGGCTTAGTCGAATCCTCCCTATCCTTGGTGGAGTCGGTCTTAGATCGATCTATTTCTATGGACAATTGCAACCACATCCATCATCACTAGACCAAGTGACCTGCTCGGGCTAGTGGCCCGAGGCCACTAGATATTGATCCGGGTGATCACGACAACTCCGGAGGACACGTGGTCCCAACACCGACCACTTCTTGTGACCCGACCTAAGGATAGGAGACCACCGTACCAGGGCTTATCGGAAGAAAACCCAAGTCGTTATCTGTTCGGATTGGTCAACACCCAATCTTTGTACTGAGGACACTACATTACATTAGTCTACCTTAGGTTGATCAACCTGGTCCTATGGTCAACAAGGTGGAGATAAAATAGATACGAGGCAACCTGCTCCCTTCCATACTGAAGGAAAAGAACTGGGTCCCATAACAAGACTCCGACTATCATGACTTCTGAAGAATATTTTCCCAAATTTCCACCCGGTTTTGGAGGGGAGATTTTCAACATTAGCACTAGTAGCTAGGAGGGTTAGAATGTCGAGAAGCGGCAAGCCTGTCTAGAGAGAAACGTCAACTAAGAGCATTGTCGAGTAGAAGCGAATGACTAACTTGAAGTAGATGCGAATGTGGAATGCTCGATGACCTCTTCACCATGACCTCAGAGCGAAGTTCGAGATGAGGAGCAACCAACATGTGGAGAAGCTCCAACATTGTTGTTGAGCATGTGAATTTGAAGGTGTCATGTCGCACCACATGGCCTGCTCCACTTTCTTTCACCCCTTCTTTTTTTGCTCCACCTGCCACCCACAACGACATCACACCTGCCCTCCTACGACTCATATCGCACTCCGAAGAGGGCTCTAGACCCGAGAGACCAAGGTACAAGCTTCAAGGTGCCTGAAGCTCCCACATTACATGCATTTGTGTAGATACAGTTGGTGAGTTGAGTGGTTTCCCACTGGCCCCTTGCCTAGACTGCAGCCTTGCTCAGGTAGTAGGAGGGGCAAACTAAGATGGAAGGTGGAAACCATGGCCTTCCCTACTTCAAGTGTACAAGGAATGGGGTGAGTTGTGCATTATTTGTCCCCCACATTAGCACAGTTATTGTTCTATTTTTTCGTTTGCCAAGTTGTGCAGGTACTATTGATTCAAAAATGAGTACTTCCAACAGTTGAAGGACACTAGAACCATCCAGTTTCGCTCATCACACTGGGTAGAGGTGTTGATTAGGAAGAAGCTTCGGTAGATAGTCCAAATGATGGCGATAATAGGAAAGACTTGGAGAAGAAGATGAATAGGTTTGTTGTTTGTGTTCCTACACGTTTATCAACCACGTCCACTGAAAGTATAGCAACCCTCTCAACCCATCTATCCTTCATCAGTTGATGAAAATGTTCATCCATTCTAACTTTCCATTCAAAATTACTACCTTCATCAAGCACCTCAGATGGATAGTGTTTTTGATGGCCCCAAATGATCTTTGTGACCATTACATCATGAAATTTTCAGAGATTATATCGATTGTTTCTATCCAACCATAGTACAAGCTCCTGCTCAAACATTTCTACTATACCACTCACCATCTGTGACATGCCTACGCCCTTTTTTGGGGGGGAGGGGGGAGGGGTAGGGTACGACCCGGATAGCCACGACGCATTACATGGGTTATGATACATTCCGGCCCAAGGATTAATAAGATTGATAAAATACCCATACAAACAAGTTGCAACTTCTTTTCTGAAAGCCCAATTCCAAAGAGCTCAAAAGTTAAATATGATTGGCTTGGAGCAATTTGGGGATGGGTGACCGACCAAAAAGTTCTTCGTGGCCTACTCACGAGTGAGAAAAGTGCATAGAAAAGGTCGGTGTTGGTCCGTGAGGACAATCTTGATCCTTAGAGAGCCGCTAGTTGTAAGTGGGTCGAGTGGAACATTCAAATGGTATTAGAGCTGACCCTCATGGTTTCACCCGGCGTGTGTGTGGGCTAATGCGTAGGCATGGTGCACAAGGGTGGTGTGTGATCCAACATGTCAAATGTATCGACACTAGACACACAGACATGACCAAGAGGGGACGTTCCATACTTGGAGGTGATAGATGAGGACGCCGATCTCTTAAGGGGGTAAGGATGTGATATCCCATCCCAGGGCTTAATAAAATTGATAGAATACTCATACAAATAACTTGCAACTTTTTTGGAAGCCCAATTCCAAAGAACTCTAAAGTTAAGTGTGTTTGCCATGGAGCAATTTGGGGATGGGTGACCAACTAGGAAGTTCTTTATTGGGGTGCGTGCAGTGACAACAAAGTGCATAGAAAAGATTGGTGCCGGGTCTATGAGGACGGTCTTGATCCCGAGAGTTGTAGTTGAAAGTCGCCCCGAGTGGGATGTTAGAGGCCACACCCCTGCAGGTGGCCTCGCCCATGACCGAAAGACTTATGCGTCTCAAGGCACAACTTCGCCGCACACCGCATGACATCTCGAGGATATCCCAAAGGTGTCACGTGATCTGATAAGATAGCCTCAATCCCGAAAATATTGTAACAAAGTACTTGCCGACTTAGAAGAGATTGTATCAACATGTAACCCTACCCCTGGCTATATAAGGTGGGTAGGGGACCCCTTATTTTTCATCTCATCTCATACGATAACTAATACAAAGAGTAGAGGCACATGAGTAGGGTATTACGCCTAGTCTGTGGCCTAAACCTTTACAAACTCTTGTGTCTCTATTGCCTTCTTGCACTTGGTCTCACACATCTTAATTACAAATCTACCATCATGGGACACCCTTTAGTGGCCTACCGAGCAAGTTTTGTTGACATACCTATTTGACAATTTGGCAAGGCTTCTCCACCAGCTTCAGGAGCCATTTTCTACTAAATAGGGCTAAACAAAATAGATTCACCCAAGAATCCCCATAATCATGCTCTCATAAAGGTTTAAGGTGGGATGGAGCCAAAAGAAGTGGCTTCACCTAGATTCAACTTATTTTTCTATACCCCTTATATGTGAGCATGTTTTAAGAAACCCTATTTATGTAGTTTTTTTGCTGAACTATTTACCAAAATGGCTCTAGCTCCACCAATAGAGCAATTCATGGAGCTAAATCCCAAAAAAAATAGATTCACTAGTGAGGTGGATCCATGACAAATAGAGCCTTAACAACCATAACAACTAATCTAAACGTGTTGCTAGAATCAGTTCGATAGAATGAATCAACAAAATAGAACCAATGAATTAGACAATATCCTAACGACACATTTTCTAAAAAAAAGAACAACCATTTTGTTTTACGGTTGGCAAAATACAGTTACCAAATAAGGCAATCCCTCGAATCCAATATTTCCGAACCACTAGATTAGCTACCCTACAGAGCAAACATGAAGAAAACCCGAATCAAGTTGAGGAACCCTAACCCTAGTCCTTATTCAACAAAAGAATGCGATATAATGTGTATCACGTAAAAGATATCGAATCAACCACATACCTTTACTCAGTCACGATAGTGGTTGGTGCAGATGGCTCGTGGGTGGGTAGGTAGGCGGACTGATTTGACGACTGGCAGGGTTGTGGGCGCAAAGTGGGCAAGAATAAAGCTTCGTGCGGAGAGAGAGATAGAAGGAGATGGGAGAGGATGGAATGGGTCGATTCGGGGAATAAGAAAGAAGATAGGGGCATCGGTGGCCATTTCACATTGGGTCAGCGAGAGTCGGATACACGTTGGGTTGCGGTGTTAGTCTGCCACGTAAACTAATGGGGCAATGCCATATGGCATTTCTCTCTCCTACTAAACTCTAACCAGGATGAGGTGGCACTAAATAGTTAACGCTCTCGCCTTTCTCCCTTTCTACCACTTGCTTCGATTTCCTCCATCTCCGAACGCTAGAACCTTGCATTTGTATCGCCATGTTCTTGCCCCGCTAGGTTCGGCAGAGAGCGGTTTGGCGAGCTACAAGGATCCCGTCGCAAAGACATCCGCCGCCCCATCCCGCACACCAACCCGCCCTTCGTCTCTCTTTCTCTCTGTGTATATATAGCGCCCGGTCGCCTTCCTCACCTCATTCGCCTCGTAGACACCGTGATCTTGGGGCACGGTGCCATCGGCTTGGGGAGTGATGCCCTTTCAACGGACATGGGATTTACCTAGGGTAGTGGTCGCTCTAACAAGCATGCTCGTATGCAGCTCTACTCTCCCTCACTAGCAACGCCAGGATGAGGTTGGGCCCCAACCGGATTCGCCGCTGACAATGGTGTTTGAGCACCACTACTATACAAAAGATTTTGCATGGTGCTTGGAAAACCTTAACCGTGGTGTTTTTGTGGAAACCACCACAACCATGGAGGTTTTTATAAAACAAGAAGGCCCAAAAATAGTCTATTAACCATGGTGGTCCTCCTAACCCGCCAACCAGGGGACAAAAGGTTGAGGCCTAGAAAGGCCAAAATAGAGGCCCGATAGCGCTCTCTTTAAAATCAAGACCTAGGGGTTTCACCCCCACCTCACCCCTCACTTCTCCTCTCCCTTCCCAACACCACAAATGACTTCTCTCCCTCTCCTTTCCAACTCCTAGTCTCGGCCGAAACCCAAGCTCTCCCCTCTCCCCCCTCAATCCCTGGTGACACCTTTGGTTCATAAGTAGAGGAGGTTGCACCTGGCCGTGTGGAGGCCACGTGGGAGCGGAGGCCACTTTCGGGCCTTGAAGGTGGCGCTCGCACGAAGGCACCACACCATCCCTCCTCCCCCTCACGTGGCGGTGCAACTCCCTCCACCGAATCCGCCGACGGCGTCATGGATCCATCTAGCGGCGGCGGCAGTCCCTCCCTCTACTTTGGATCCGGGCCGGGCGGCAATGTCACTTCCTTCCTCCACCGGATCCGGCCGGCGGTGTCATAGATTCGACTATCCAACCAACCGACGATGCTACTCCCTCTTCCCCGATGTGTGGCGGCACATGCATGGCTAGCTAGGGTTTGCTATCCTAGCTAGCTAGGGTTTGGGATTTAGCTAGGCGGCCCCGATCTAGGTCCGTTAGGGTTTGGGATGGGTTTTCCTTTTTTTTGGATTAACCTTGTCGGTTTTAGTGGCTCTAAAACCACCACGATTAATCCATTGGTTAACCGTAGCCATAGCTCAATGGTGGTTGCAAAAGCGCCACGGTAAATCTAAAAAACCTCCGGGGTTAATTTTTTTAGCAAGAGTGCGCTCCCTCGCTTCCACTCTTTGTCTAGCGCTCCAAATCCACCACAACAACCGGCTGACCGCGAGGGGGCGACGTCTAGATCTAGCGAGCGGGGTGCCTACTTGTGGTCGGTGCCTTGATCCGTGAACCGACTTGGATCCGGTGGGGGGCCATTATGGCCATGTGCCCGGATCTGGTAAGGGACCGTTAGGATAACAAGCATATCCAAAAGGTTCGAAGAAACATGTAATTAGGTTGTTGACCAACGAGATGATCACCTTGGTGTCATTATTGATGACTTAGAAGGAAGGAAGGAAGTAACTTGATAAAAACAAGTTTGTAAGAAAAGATTCATCTCAAAACATAACATCATAGATGCATGAACAAGAAGAGATACCCCCACTTCAACAATCTTGTGGTGTTTAGTTTGACGGCGGTCCATGTTTTGTTGATGAGCATGGGGAAAAGAAACATGGTGAGCAATACCGATGTGTTTGAAGAAAGAGTTCAAGGACTGGTACACCTCTCTTGTCAGATATATGAGATCGATTGGGATACCTCACCAGCACTTGTATATCCACTCAAGCTTATCTACCGGGTCAAAGACAACGAGAAATGAGAGGCGGGTATATCAACAAACATCGAGACCAAGTTATCAACCGTAGATAGTTGGCATCCGATATCCATGAGATATATGGTCGAATGATCATCTCTAGTTTCCATGTAACACTCTAGGGAACACATCTGTTTAGCTGATCAACTCTACTGTAACCCTACCCCCTAGGCTATATAAGGATCGAGGGGTAGGGACGTCCAATCGGCATTGTATTCCTTTATATTCTAGTGCATATATAGTTACAATCAGCAATCCCTATAACCGAGCATACGGATACAGAGATATCCACTTCAAACTGGACATAGGGCAGCCCCTCCATGCCATGTGTTGTGTGCTACACATCTAATTCCCTATACACAAATACGCTGATTAGTATTGCCAGAGTAAATAATTTCAACGGTTAGCATGCTAGGTAGGGGCCTTTTGCGTCTAGATTCAACATGTTTCAGGTGATCTTCATCATCGACGACGACACTAAGAAGATGTAACTAGATGACGAGACCATTTTTGGTAGCTTGCTGGATTGACTTCATCGTCGACCAACTCGGGAACTTGTGGTTGCAATTGTAACATCCCGAACCACCCACGCAGAGGAGGGGCGCCGCGACCCAACCGCATGTTCCTCGATAGGATGGAGGATGCCATGGAGCAAGGGTGGAGCGAGGGACACTTTCCTAGCCACCACATGAACACCACTTGAGAGGCCTTCGCCCCATGAACACCACTTGAGAGGCCTCGATGTGTCTTTCTTGATCCGAAGGGATGCACACTATACTTGGCCAACGGGTCGGCCCGACTTCGGCATGGCCCGGCACAGGCCGAGCACGGCAGGTCCATGTCGTGCCTCCTCCGTCGCGTGCCCTCGTATTCCTCGTGCCTTGGGATCGGCCCACGACACGGTACATGAGCCGAACATCATGTCGTTTGTGCCTATGCTGCCTAAGTGAGGGATAGGCGAGAGAGGACAGATGAGGGCGAGGTTGTCGGCCGCCCCAGATCCGCCACATGTTGTAATCCGCGAGGGTGTAGTGGCAAAGACTCTAGCTCCCTAGCTAGTGGCCACCGGAGGATATGCCGGATGAGGCGTTGGAAAAGGCGGCGCCCAACCGCGTGTATGATGCCGCCCGATGCTCGGGCGTCCGCGCCGCACGAGGAGAGGGAGCTAGGCCGCCGTAAAGGATGAAGACCATCGGTCTTCGCAAGCCACAACGGTGTGAGAAGGCGTGATATGCGAGGGATGGGGAGGGGGCTAGGTGACGCGAACACATACAGGGGTGTGAGAGAGAGGGAGTAGCATGTGACCGTTCTCGGGCGTGCTACGGCGTGTGTGGGTGCTTTTAGTGTGTTGATAGCTAGAATATGGAGAGGGTGGATGCATCGTTGGGCCAAATGCCTCAAGCCGCCTCAGGCCTACTGCTAATCCGCCGTGCCGGGCCGTGCTAGCCCACGTGCCTAGGTTGGCCTAAACACGGCCTGTGAAGTCAGGCCGTGCCAGCCCCCCGAACTTCATTGGCCGGGCGGGCTATGCTTGGGCTGGGCCAAAATACCAAATGCCGTGGGTCGGGCCGTCGTTCTTTGGGTTGCATGGAAATTTATTATCCAAATTGGACCACTAAGACAGATCCACATAGCTACCCAACTATGTCGTCCTACCCGATATCCCAATCGGGGCTTTCGGCCGGGGACGCAGCCTTAGAAGAACTAGCATAGCCATGGAGTCACCCCTCGAATACCGCTCGAGGGGTTCGAGAATGACAACCCAAGACCGTAAGTGCAATCAAGCTCTAAGTGGGTTTTGGCGTTGATGACCACCGAATTAGGGGACTAATGAGATTTACGAAGATGACATGCAGGGAATAAAATATGGAGTTGATGAACAGGTCTAAATGTACCAAATGAGCTAGATGGTGGTATTTTCCGGATCAAGGCGTTTAAATTATTTCATATTTTTGAATCTTGAGTTTAGGAAATGTCGTACTATCAAGAGGGATCCTAGGATTTCTGGGTATCGTGGACCAAGTGCTCTAAATCTCAAATCCGGACACAACACTCAACTCCAAACCTGTTCAGCTAGCTTTACACCATGATTCACATCTTTTTGCCGGGTTGGCGCGGCGGGCAGGTCGTGTCGATCTTGGCAAAGATGCCGCACTTGAAATCGTACCGTTGGGCCCGTGGGGTATAAATACCTATTCTACCCCTCCCATAACGGTTACCTGGCTCACTCTTCTTCTTCCTCGCGACAAACTGCCAGAAACACACCTCTTGCTCTCTCTCTCACCTCCATTGAAGTTCCTTGAGCTCCCCACTCAATCCCTCACTTCCCACCACGGATTTTTGAGGGAAAAGGCAGCAAACTTCGATTGGAGGCCGGATCTACTACTTCCCCCACTCAAAAGAGCATTTGGTTCACGTTTGGCCGGAACCCTAGGGTTCTTTACTCTTGGAGCTTGCTCCTAGACGGCTAGGCGTCGCCTTTGAGCTTGCCCCCTTCGTGTGGCAGCCTTGGGAGGTTTGTAACCTCACACAAACATCAATACATTACCCCACATCTCTAGGGTTAACTCCCTAGACTTGTGAACGAGGGAAAAAGCAAGCCGGTGGGCAAGCTAAGCCTTGTGTGGCAACCTCAACAACGTGGACGTAGCCCAGCCTGTGTGGCGCGGTGAACCACGGGTCAAATCCTTGTGTCACTTGTGTTTCTTACATTCTTGCATATTTATCTTGTGAAGCTAGGGTTTCTACCCGATCTACTTTGTTGCTAGGTTTCTGCTGTTTTTGCCTTGCTCTCTGCGAAGTATTTGTGTGCAGGAACTAGTGTGAATCACAAACAAGAAGTGTGCATCACTCAGATTCACCCCGGAGTCACTTCTGTGAAGTGACCCGCGGCAGTGCCGCTCGTGGACACGGCAGTGCCGCGCCCTGCTGCTCAGCCGAGCCTCGGTTCACTTCTCTGTCTCTGTCAGTTTCATTCACGCGGCAGTGCCGCGCCTATACGCGGCAGTGCCGCGCATATCTGTACTGAGAGTGTGCTGAAATTTTAACAGGGCGATTTTTAGGGATAAGCCTATTCACCCCCCTCTAGGCCCATCAGATCCTACAAAGACCATCCTGATGGGTCGCACAACGACAACAGCACCGACTCTGATCCCGCAATGCATCACAGCATCAGGATGTTGAGCATTGTCAGCATCCACACTCCATATACGTTACAAGAGTAAAATGAAGCACAAAACCAATTTGTCCATTATTGTTGATTGAGTACGTATTAATAATATGTATGATTAAGATTAATGCTTCTTCATTCATGCAACAAAAAGACCTCAGGTGCTAGCTTGCTCTGGATGACGATGATGAGTTGATCAGTACTGCGGCAGGCTGCACTCGACCGGCTTCTGGCCGTTGACCAAGCGCTTTGGGTCGGCGCAGTAGTCGTAGATCCTGTAGCTGCTCTGCACCCATTGCATCTTCCCCACCTGCGCGTCGCTCAGGCTGCAGTCGCCGCCGGCGAACGCCGCGGCGCAGCCGGAGACGCAGCCCCCGCCGTAGCACTCGCAGACGTCGAGGTTGATGCCATGGTAGCTGGCGACGAAGGGCGCCTTGGACCAGTCGGCCTTGACGCGCCCCCCTTGCGTTGCCCAGTCCTCCGCCGCCCAGATGCTGGAGTAGGCGTACATGGGCTGGCTCGTCGGGAACGCCACGCCGTGGCTCGCCGCGTAGTTGCGGAACACACGGATGGGGACGCCGTCGATGTACCACCTTTAAAATATATATATATAATTTTGATTTTTGAAGAATAATCAACCAATTGTGGATGAACAATCAATCGAAAAATGCATGCATGCGTGTGATCTGCCAGCATGATGATGATTACGTACACGATGATGCAGGGAGTCCAGGAGATGGTGTAGTTGTGGTAGTCGGCGGTGGGGTCGAACCATGGCTTGAACTGCATCTCCTTGTTGCCCACGCCGGCAGCGTACACGTTGGTGTGGATGGTGTAGGGCTGCCCGCTCACGTTGCCAAGGAATTCGAAGTCGATCTCGTCGTGGTTGTCGCCCAGCGACGACGTCTGCAGGCACATGGAAATGGGAAGCTAATTAAAATGGATTCCATGATGGATTGTGGGTTCTCATGTATGCACAGCGCGTGAACTCACATAGTAGGTTGTCACAGTGCCTGCGGAGTCGCCGGGGACAAGCTGGATCATGGTGGACACGGTCCCATACACGAACTGCCGCTTCGACCGAATCATGGAGCCTGCGTTCATGAAGATAGTAGATTCTAGCTAGCTAATCACCGAGAGAAGCATTCATCTTGTAGCTAGCTAGGACGACCACGCACACTACCCCTGACCGTACCGTACCTGAGGAGCTGCTGACGAGCGCGAGGGAGAGCCTGTTGCCATCGTCGTAGGCCCAGCAGTTCTGGGGCTCCCACGTCGCGTCGCACTCCTCGTTGAAGCTGCCGCCGGCCGCGAGGCCAACGAGCACGGATAATGATGCAAAAGCAAGTGCAAGCAGCGAGGACAACGACACCTGCCTTATTGCAGGGTTTCGTTGCTCTCCCATGATCAAATTCTTAGTTGTATTTCTATTCTATAACGCAGCTCAATCGATCGAGAGACTCTCTCTTGATGAAAATGCACTAGTATATGATGCTGTGTCTCTAGCTAACTGTGTGCTCTCTTTTCTTGTTCTATCTGATGAAGACATGAAGGAAGGAGATAGATATATATAGTGCCTCGACCGAGCCCTCCAGAGTCCAGACAGACATGCACGACGCATACGCTTCATCACCTGATGCGTGATGAGTATTTTAATAACTTTCTTTTTGTCTCAATGATGGCCGTGACATGTATAATTTGTAGCCGTTGATCCATGTAGCTAGGTAGGGAACATAAATTAGTCCATCTTTCAAATTAAAGGGGTTATGCATTGCACGTATCTAGAGAGAGGTATCGGCACGATGCAGTGCTGCAGCCGTGTGGAAATGATATATCAGGTGCGTGGTGGGGTGAAAGGGCGCAAGCAAAGCTGCAAGCGCCGTGTGGACACGTACATGGTTGCGGGAACCACCGACGACACCCGAGTTCACTTTGGCAACGTGCCTGACATCCTGGGCATACTTGCGCCCAACGCCTTGTGTGGCATCCATCATGCGTGTGGCCTTAGCTTCCACCGACATGATTGCTCTCCAACATCTGGCACCCGGCAACAATCATTCTCCCCACTGGAACGAAGGCAAATTCATCAACATCCCGCGGGCAACACACAAAATTGAAACAACGTCATATAATAACACGTGTCGGGCTTATGTCAGTAACATGCCTCTGCGCCAATAAGCTATGGGCATGTTTGGTTCATGAGACTAGGGACTAGGGATTAATTTAGTCTCATGGTAACCAAACAGGCCCTAAGTTCGCTTGATCTAATAAGGCGGCATACAATTGACTAGATCCTGACAATCGTTTATTTGCTATTTCTAATAGAAAATATGCAAACATCCACTATAGCAGGAATCATTAGACACACCACATTAAATATTTTTGAATTGCATTTAGTTGATACTGTATATGTTAATAATAATATGCTTAATTTTTGGACGTTGTTATGCCACGATTGCCGGTGTGTTAGGCTAGTCGCATGGCCGGGCGCGCCCATATAGTTCTTCTCTCTTCTTCCTCTCCGGTCCCCACCTCCCCGCCGAAACCCTAGCACGTCCACGGTGCCATCTTTCCTCCATCCCTCGCCCTGACCTAGCTTGAACACTTCCCACCGTCGCCAAGGCCTCTACTGCACGGTCGCAAGGAGGAGCACGCCGGAGTTGGGGTGCATGGACATGGCCTCAGGGAGGAGCTAGCTAGAGATGGAAGGGGGCGAGAATTGGGAGATGGAGGAGCTCATGGATGCGCTAGTGAGATCAAGAATATGGAGAGTGGGGAGGTGTGTGCGCGTTGGCAAGAAAATACGAATGGCCGGGTTAAAGTCATTACATTATTTTTTCCTGTAAACCTAAACAAAGTCGGATAGAATTAATAACTTAAAAATTTGCAATGACTTTCAATCTGTAACTTATTACGGGAAGACATTTTTTTTTGAGGGAAACGGGAAGACAGTTATTATAAAGATTATCATGTCAAGCTTTATAACGGGAAGACAGTTATAAAGCTTGACATGATAGCACACGAAGATAAAAGACACTAGGTGGATTCCTCGCGTGTTGTCGCGGGTATGAAGGAGAAATCTATGAGTTAGAATATTACTATCACCCTTCTATTATTTTTTTTTTTTTTTTCCCCTTTTTTTTTTCATTCTCTTTTTTTTTTTTTACTTTACTCTATACCTACCATCAGTAGGGTCCACCTGTAATTTTTTTGAAATGTATTCATATGAGATCTTGTTTTGAAGGATTTATTAAAAGAAATTCAATGGTGTAATCAGAATTTAATTTGGTTTTTTGGTTTGTGAGTTATAATATTTTTTAGTTAGTTCAAATAGTGGGGCCGCCGCTGGATGTCATGGTCTTAGTGGGGCTGCTGAGGTGGCATGCTTGTGTGTCGAGAGAACTCCTTAGTGGTGGTTCTCTATATAGGTGTAATAGATTACCTATTGGGCTATTACATGACTCATCGACACAACACAACAAAGGCCCAACAGTTAGTGGTGGGACATAAAAATTAGGAGGGTCTGCCTTTTATACAATTTCTGAACTTTGTGTGTATAACCGCGGAAAACTCTAGTGCTACCAGGGCCTGCCCCACAATCAGGGAAAATATATGGTGGAAACCACATCTTAGGTGGAAACATGGAAACCAATTCAAAAAGTTATATCTTGGCTGTTTCAAAAATTCTAAAAATTTGCACACCTATAGTGCATACAGATATGTACTCATATGGAAAAGTTGAGATGCAAACTCACTTTTAAGAAATTCACACAAAAACGGCAAATTTCAGGGCACATGCGCACTAAAAGACAAAAAATTTAAAATTTTGTCTTTTAGTGTACAAGTGCCCCGAAATATGTCATTTTTGTATGATTTTTTCTAGTTTGAGTTTACATGCCAACTTTTTCATATGAGTACATATCTTTGTGCACTATGGGTGTGCAAATTTTCAAAATTTTTGAAACGGCTAAGATATAACTTTTTAAATTGGTTTCCATGTTTCCACCTAAGATGTGGTTTCCACCAGATATTTTCCCCCACAATCAAGCCCCACTTCCATCACCCCCGCACCTCATCCCCATCTTCATTTCTACCGCTCATCGATGCCGCCCCACTTCGGTTGCCTAGCACGAAGGACTATCGCACAAGGGACCCGCCCCTGCACCCCACGTGCACGGATCCAAAGTTGTTGCAACAATGAAAAATAAGCCATCGCAAACATGAAAAAAACTAATGCAACAAGCGGAAAATACGAATGGCACAAGCAAAAAAAAATCTATTGCAAAAATGAAAAACACCCACCGCAACATGAAATTTTTTTTGCTTAAACAGAAACAAGATATTGCAACATCAAAAAAAAACTTCTAATGCAACAAATGAGATATGAACTACAACACACCGAAGAAAATGATGTTGCGACTACTGCAACATCTCAATACTGCTATCTCAATACTGCTATTGTAACACGGTGAGAACCTCTTTTTCAACAACCCAAAAAGGAGGAGGGGGCCGGGCCTGGATCGGTTGTGTGGCGTCGCCGCCGCTACACCTCCGGGGCATGGTCACCACCACAACGCACGTGGACTCCTCCAAGGCTCAACCAGATCCACCACCGGGAGAGGGCGCGTTGCTATATCTGGTCCAAGTAGTGTTGGAGGCGCTCGCTGGATCTTGGGCCTCTTGATTTGCCATTGCGGAAGCTCCTCTGTCGATGCCGCTCTGGCAGGGCTATTGGAGGTTCTCGCCGCCACCGCTGTTGTTCCGCTTGCTGGCTGTTGCTCCACCCCGTTGAGGTGGTGGAAGCCCACGGCGCTGCGGCGGTCGGGGGTGGTGGAGGTGCTTGCCGCGCATGACTGCTCTTCCCTCTTCCTCTTGATAAGCTAGGGCTCCTAAATAAATACCCTATACACATTTTTAGTCACAGCAAACTCAAAATAATAATAATAATAATACGTAATTATAATAATAATAAAATAAATAAATAAATAAATAAATAAATAAAAACCCTATACCCCGGCGGCCGCCGCCGCCGCCACCGCCATCTCCATCGTCTCCTCCTCCCATTCCCGCCGACTAAACTCTAGTTAACCATGGCGTGGCGCGGCCCCGCCACCCGGGCCATCTCGCCACCGTCCGCCGCCGGGCCGCGGCGCCGCGCCGACTCCACGCCTCCACGCCCGCGACGTTCGCGCGCCCCGCGCCGCCGCCGCGACCCGTCCGCCTTCGCCACCTCCTCCTCCCCCTCTCCCGTCTGCGCGGTAAGCTATCCAATCCGACGAACCTACTTCTCCGTGGAGCCCCGAGGGACGGTGGTGACGACATGGTAGATGGGATCGGCGTGTCGTTTTCGCAGGACTCTGGCGACGATGATGGGGTCCCCGGTGACGGTGGCCGCGGTGATGGCGCGTCTCTCACGGGCACCCGGTGCCAGGTAGCGCGGGCTTGCTGCGCGAGCTCTCCCAGTGGAATGCGTTGCTTCCCGCTCTTGTGTGGCATCTAAAGTCGCGCTGCTGCGTCTGATGCCATCCAATGTTCTTCTTATACATAATGCTGATTTGTGCTCGTTGATGCGAATGTGTGTCGCCTGTGAAGTTCACTTGGACACTGAATGGATGTATGTTGTAGATGCGTTTGGCCATTGACTTTTTGGTTTGAATCAAGTGTGGTTTGGATTCAGATATAGTTTTGAGCAAATATAGTATTGCTCATTGCATGTCATTTTATCATTAATAGGTATTAGGATGATGTAACCAGCCTCTCATGCAAACTCTTACCTACTACTGTCAAAAAGTACAATTTCAAGCAATGCAGGGGCACACTAGGTGCTATTTGTGATATGCACTTTATTTTCTACTCTTAACTAAGTCTAGTGGTGCTGATTAAAGGAGATTAAATTGGGATTTTTATAGGTAGTGGGAAAGATGGTTGATGCTGGATGCTGCACGACTTGATGGGGACCTTCTGCTAGAATGATGTAGGTCCCCTTTTTCACATTCTTTCCCCATTTCCCCTTAAATATTGATTTACACAAGTATATTTGATTAGTTGTGAGTTTGCAATTGTGTTGGAAAAAGAAAGCAAACTCGTATACACAGAGTGTGGCTTTTGCTGTTAGCTGTAGCACACTAATGCTTGGATGCATTGCTGGTTGTGTGCTGTGTTCTTGCCATCATTTCTGAGGCATGGAAAACGTATAATGATGTGCATTTATCTATAGTTAGTTTTTAATGCTATATTCTCTTTAACTAAATTGGCTACATTGTATGACTGTTCAAATACACTACCTAGAGAAACATTTTTACGCAATATTGAAAATTTACTTGATTGTGGTTACTGCTGGGATTTGTTAGGAAATGTAAAAGATTGGTGATGCAAGAGAGGCCATTGTAGAGCCCGCCAAAGGTGCTGGCTTGAAGCATGTACTCCTTCGGTAATACTGATTTTTTTCTCATTCATCCTAAACCAAAATTGAGCAGAACTGGTCCTATCACAAATTCTCTGTAACATTAGCAGGGTTTTAATATCGGAAATATTCCTGCAGTATTGACCCCATATAATAGACATGACCTATGTTTCTTATTCTTTGTTTGATATATATTACTTTTGTTTTGCAACCATTTCCAGCTGTAGAATGCCCCCCTAAAACTTCATATCCTTGTATTTCAAGAAAAGGAATACAAAGCATCAGTCTGTAGAAATCAGTTGAAACATTACATAGTAAGAAAAAACGGATGCACCCCACCAATCATCAAATAGCCATGACCAAGTCAGGTACTAAGTTTGTGTATCCAAGCAGCAGCTCCATAAAACTACCATGTATGAAATAGCCACTACCATGTTTCTATGACTGCAGCTTGCAACAGGGTCCCTTCCTACTCCACTGATCTCACCCCTGCAAACTTATACTAGCTACAGATCTTTAAAATTCCTGTATTTCCATAGTTCCCAATCAGTAAGAATAATCAGTGTACTCAGGCCTTCCTTTGTTTCTTTGTCTACACTCCCGATTACTTGGCAGTTGGCACCACCAATCCAAATGTTTTCTATGACTATTGCATAAAACTTCCTATTCGCAGAGTTTTAGTACTCATAGTTTCAACTGTTCTTGGATTAATCTTCTAACTTGCTGCTATTTTGGGTTAATATTGATTTTGTCAGTGTGGTTCTGCATGATTGGTCAAATGTGGGCCCACCAAGCATGTTATCTCCATTTCTTATTTTTGCTTCCTTTTGTGCCCTGATCAACGCTTTTTCTTTGCCCCTTGAGGTTTCATCTTTTTATCTTCTGTATATTTGCATCATGGAGTTTTTTTTTCTGGATTTGTCCAATAATTGCTCGTGGTGTTTCATATTGCAGTGATTTTAAATATCCTGAAACTTTGCTTACCATATACTGCTGCTATTTTGCAGGTGCTTGAAGTTGTTGTGTAGATCCCATCCTTTCAAAAGAATAAAAGATGTGTCTTTTGGGAAAAGCTATTATGACATTTATTCCACTACAGAATTAGAAGAATTTACCCAGCAATAGCCAGTTTCCTCGTTAGGATTTTAGAATAGACTGACATATGTTTAATGTTACATGGCATGGTTGCACATGGATTATCTTCCCCTCTTGGTATGTGATATTCTACTGTCATCTGCAGAGATTGTTTGGTGTCAAATTTCAGTTGACATGAGTCAAATGATAGTGTTACCGTGCCTTGGCTACTTTTGCATGAGGTGTTTCATCATTGTCATTTTTATATCATTGGTGATGACACAAATCCTTAATCTGTGTTGTACTGCTTTTGAATGTTAAGAGGCGCACCTGCCATCTCATATCGTCATACTCTTTCATGCCAAGTTTATTTGTGCATGAGCTATGGATGATGGCACCATTTGCTTAGAAACATTAACACATCTTACTTCCAGTAACTAGCCATACACATAGCTTCTAGCAGGGTAGTGCTCGCTTAGAGTTAAGTGTTTTCAGTAAGTGGCACATACTGACATACAGCACAATACTTGCATCATGGTACATAGCGACTGCACAACACTTGTGCATCGCTTGATACATAGCAAACTATGGCACATGAACTTAGGTCACCAGCACAATCCGTCCATTATCAACCTTCCTGGGGACATGGACCACCATCATCGTCCTCTTGGCGCCCTTCATCAGCTTGAATACACAGATGTTTTCCTCCTAGTGGCAGCAGTTGAAGCCTCTGGTGTGGCTGGCGTGGTAGTACTTGACGTACCACTTCTGTTTCCTGTTTGGCCTGAGCAGCAGGACCCCCATGGGTTCTCCCCTCAAGGTGCTCTGCTGCAAATCCATGGTGGATGTTCTGCATTGCAAACACCAAGCATAACTGGGTCAGACCTTGCTGCAATAGTTAACACTGAAAGAACTATAGGATTATTACTACTGATTGACATGCAGCTACACACAATTAATGCTACTAATAAGGACTACTGATTTGTAATATTTGGGTAGGCAGTCATAAGATTAGTAGGACCTAATATATTCTCAAAAAATCAAATGGCCACACTATGCACCTTTTGTCAACATACTTGTAGGGAGATGAAAAAGCCTTGATGATAGTTTTCCAAGCTCATAATACAAGCATCCAAAGCATCAGATTTTCAAGATCAACAGGAATGAAAAGCAGCAGCCCACAGCCTTGCCAAGTGTGTTTAGTTGGGTGAAATATTTTGGGTTGGATGTCACATCTGATCTTTGACCGGATGTCGGAAGGGGTTTTTGGACACTAATCAAAAAACTAATTTCATAACTCGCTCGAAAACTGTGAGATGAATCTTTTGAGGTCTTTGACCGCGTCATTAGCACATGTTCATTACTGTAGCACTTATGACTAATTATGGATTAATCATGAACTAATTATGCTTACAAGATTCGTCTCAACGTGTACATATAAACTGTGCAATTAGTTTTTCATTTTACTTATGTTTAATACTCCATGCAAGTGAGGGAACACAACCCAAAATATTTTGGGTTGCAACTAAACACAGAGTTTAATACTTTCTTTTCTTCTAGTCTCAATTTCTGCTGTTCACACATGTTAATGTCCAGTTAGAAACTCTTTGCTGGATGCTATTTGGGAGCCTTTCGAACTCCATGTAATCTGTTCTCGAGTTCAAATCATTTCGTTTTGAGACCAATATTTTGTTGAAAGTGGATTATATTGTGGCACAAGGCTGTTTATTTTCTTATCATCTCAAAACAATTTAAGTCGTCAAAGTCATGGCACAGGTTGGTTTAGGAAGACAAATAGACAAATTTTGATATTTGGCACCGAATCTGCAAGCCTCACTACTACCCAAATCATGCGCCATTAAAAATGTGGCACTCCAGCTTGAATTTTTTCGAATCAAGTGTTTCTTCCCGTTCGATTTGCCTATTTTTCTTTTCATTTCTATTTCTAGGCCAAACTAAAAAGACATGTTTTGCCCCCTGTAAAGATTGGTTGGTTTAATTATTAGGCTATAAAAATTAAGACAACCACCTCTTTCCTATACAAAATGGGAACTATATATACTGGAAATGCTTTTCACTCAAATGAATTAGAGGCAGATGTTGCAAAACATTTTTTTTTTAACCTAGAGATGTTGCAAAGCATTGATCGCAAATGTTAGTCGCCATACTAGTAGGCTGGACGGAATCGATTTCTATCTACAAAATTAATTAAATACTGTACTGGGCTAATCAAGTTTGTTTCGATCTCGAACTTACTCCCTCCGTCCCGCTTTGTTAGTCGTTCTGGCATCGGCAGGCAGCGTCCAGGTTCAGAAATTTATTGATGCATCTGGACACGGGCATTGGCTTGGTTCAAAGAATCATCAACGCACAGCAGTAAATGCTAAAACGGCGAAGAAAGCGGGACAGAGGGAGTATATAATAATACTCCATCAACCGTAAGTCATTCCACATGCATATAAGGGTCTGGGCCGTGCGTCATTCCTAAAATTTGGTGGAATATATAACTTCACTCTCATACTATGGTGTTTGCATCAACTCATTTCATTTTACAAATCAAACAAAAAATTAAGGTATGAGATAATAATAGACTACCTCAATCCACAAACTAAACACCCCTTAGCTCGATGCAGACCTAAAATGGTGGCAAAGCCCACTCAGCTCACAAACAAGCAGCAAAGAAACAAATGCAAAACCAACTACAACGAATCAAAAGCCCTTTTATGTTGATCAATGTCTTCTTTTACCCTCAGTGCCACTTGTTGAAACAAGTTAATTTCTATGTTTGCTTAAGTAGTTGTTCATCTTCAAATCAAACAGTGGTTTTCAACTTGAACAAAAATTACATTTATATGCTTGAAAAAACTAACTGAATTAATACCGATCATGTATGAGTTTACAAAATGAACCACAGCCACCAAATGGGATGTTTGGCCAGGTTCGCATAAATCCAGAAGTAAAACTAAGGAGACACTTGTGGTGATAGCATATAATTGTAAAGACCCTTAAATCCTCCTAGATAACAAAAATGTCCGTTCCAAGTTGTCCCCATGGTGCTCAGCCAAACATGTTTGGAAGCGGCCTCACTGCCATGAATGCATCAACCATCTGCACAAAATAGAGTTGTTTAAGTATTGCAGGAAATTCATACAAACTCATATGAGGCCCATCATAGTTCCATTCAGCCAAAGTAAGAATTGCATGTCTATGTGCGTGCAAGATAAATAAATTGTTAACCTCGCCTGTAAACAAGGTGCAAGAAACCAATCAATGCAGGGTCATACATTTGGTAATGAAAAATGGCACGTAGATCTCCTACATCAAATAAAAGAAACCAATATGCACGACAGCAGATCCAACGAATCATGTACCTCTTCGGTCACTTGAGCTCTAGCTCTTTGATGTCTAGCAACAATCTCAGAAAGAACTGCAATAAGCCGTTGCTTCACTTCACCCGTCAACATCCTTCCCTCCTTGTACTCCTGGTGTTTGTGTTTGAACACTTAGTATTTTCACAATGATGAATTATTATGTTTATGGAGCATAAATCTGTAGTAATACCTTCTTTATGTGTGCAAGCTCATCATCATCTTCAAGGAAGAAGTTCAGGTATTTGATTGGGACATCCACCTTCATTGCAACAAAAAGCAGTCATTCACAAACTAGTTTTGTGTTACTTAAGGGTGTGATAATTAACCGGATATCAAGCGGATTATGGAATGGAATTTATTTTTTCTCATATTAAGAAGAAAGGAGCCTAAGAAGAAATATATCTCATATTAAGAAGAAAGGAGCCTAAGAAGAAATATATCTCATATTAAGAAGAAAGGAGCCTAAGATGCTAGTATTACTTAAATACCATTGCTGTAGTATATAAATATGTATAACCACATACTCTACGTATGTATGTCAGTAGCAGGCCGCCGTCGTCCATTTTTCATTGTCTGGCAACAGGTCATAGTGAAGATGCTAGATGAAGCGCTGATGACTGATCGGCGCCGGCGTTGATGGTGCACCCCCGGCGGTGATCGTCCTTCATACATGGTGGCTGTCCCCATCCTCAACCCTCGCCCCGGGGCGGCCGTGAGCTCGAGAGATCTTCCGTCGTTTTGGTTTGCCGGTCTCCCATGATCATCTAATCTTAGATAAGCCTTTCTACGTCGTCCTCTCTCTCTGTTGGTCATTGTTCCTTTTGCCTCTCTGAACTCTCATTCAGTCTCATCCTACAAGCTGTTCTTGGTGGTTACTTGCATTTGAAGTTTTACAGTTAATTGAGTTTTTAGATTCTCAGTATCTTCCTCCTCAGTGAGCTTCCATGTTTACAAGCTCAAAACCTATGTTTGCTCTGAGTTCAAATTCCCCCCACCTTTGGCATGGAGGAGGCCCCAATTCTTGTATTGAGTATCAAAATTGGATTAAGGAACAAGATGCTTAATGGACCCATGTGATGACGAACACGGGTCACCACAATGTTCCCCTTACCAGAGCTAATTCCGTTCAGATCTCTGGTCATCTTCAACCTCGGGCATATAGATCCACTGAGGTTTCAAATTTCACTTAAAGTCTAATCTTAATAGTGGGGTTTTTAAGAGCTTTAATACGGCCATGTTTAAGAAAGCCGTTATATCTTCTTTTCGAAGGTGCTAACCACCCGCCAGGAGCTTTGGGCCCGAGTTCGATTTAAGCCGCATTGCCCCCGGTTTTGGGCCTCCCGGTCCGTTTGTGCTCCAAATGTCTCTCCTCGACCCACTCCTCTTTTCAATGCAGAAATAATTTTCGGTGCCGAAAATGTCTCCTCCACGGCCACGCAACGTCAGGGTGTAACTCGCAGCCTCGATTCCCACATTTTCCTTCTGGGAGCCTCGATGTTCGGCCTTCTCGGTAGCATCGACATACCCAGTCTCTGAGCGGCGGGCCTCCGAGTGTTTCTCGCCCTCGCATTTACAAAAATATGATGGAGTACTTAATGGAGTTGAACGACCTCTCCACCGCGCCCCCCCCACACACACGTCACTATTATTCCTCGAAATATCTTAAGGCGTAAAGCTTGGTTGCTGAGAACTCCAAAGTCATCGACGAGCCGTCCTCGCCGGCGGCGGAACCTCTGGTGCCACCCCAATCGGAGCCAGCTCCGTGCATTCACTTCAAGCCTTTCGGCGATTACGTGGTAAAATCCCTCGGTTATCCTGTTCCTCCCCGCACACAACACATTGCTTGGTTCCTACAAACCCCCAATTCTGCTACAGTGCCGACGCAGATGGCTTATCGCTTCATCGATCCTGCTCCATTCATGCCAGAATGGGGTCATCGTGTGATGATTCCTGGATGGAGGCCCATGTTGAGAGTGGTGACGGGCCGGCTCCATCAGCGCAACAATGACGTCGTCATCGCCCATATCCACTCGCCTCCTCAAGATCATCAGAACTTCGACGAGATCAGAGACATTCTCAGAGATTTTCTTAATCTGACTGTAAGACTGCCTTATCAATCCATTCAGCCTTGTCCTTTTGGTCAAAGATTATGTCACTATGACACACATTGGGCACTGGAATTTTCTTATCAATAATGGGCCTCATCAGTTTGGCAATATGCATATTTCGTTCAGTCCTAATAACAAACAATGGAATAACCGTTCTATCCTGTTCACTCAAGAAGTTTGGCTGATGATGCTAGGACTGGATCTTGACCTTTGGTCCTATCCCCTATTAGAAAAAGTGTCAAGTTTTGGTAGATTGATGGGTTGGGATGAAGATCATATCCATCAATCAAGGGCCTTGGTCAAAGTGAGAGTCACTAATCTTGAAGTTGTTCCCTGGTTTTTCAACTTTGCTGAAGGAGAAGACCCGAACTCTGACAGCTAGACTGTTCAGTGTGAAATAATCAACACTAGGATGCTTTCTATTGTTGCTCAAGATGAGGATCTACCACCTGAAGACCCTTTAGATGTTGATCCCAATAACTTTAATTTTTTTGGCTTCGGACAGTAAGGGGCATGCCCATTCCCTGTACCACATTGAAACATGTGTTCCTCTCTTGTTGCGCCAGGCTCCCCTCTTTTTGCTTTTCACCCATGATTCAATACCCACCCTTATTTTTGTTGCGTGGCAACCACTGTGCTGCTTTTTTCAGGAGATTTAACTATCTTCCATTATAACAATGCTAGCACCTCATGTGATAGTAGGTTTATGTTTGGCGCCATGGTTCTAGAAGTAAAGAGAGAGACGCCATACGGAATTGCTAGTTTTGCACAAGTGGCATACCAGCACTGCCGTCTAGCGCAAATGCGACTGAGCACCACTTTGTGAAATGACCACTACTGCCCTGGCTTCTTTCTCCATCTAGCAGCCTACTCCATTCCCTTTTGGCCTTCTTTTTCTTCTCCACCCAGCGCCTGCCACACCCACAACGATGTGACACCCTCCCTCCCACGAGCCATGTCGTACTACAAAGAGTGCTCCGGGTTTACCCAGATTCACCTCATTTTATATGGCCTTATTTGAGAGCATGATTTAAGAAACTCTATTTGTGGAGCTATTTTTCCAAACTATTTACCAATACGGCTCTAGTTCTACCTATGGAGCTATTCATGGAGCTGAAGAAGCCCAAAAAGCGTAATCACTAGCAAAGTGGAGCCATGCCAAAAGTGGCCTTAGCAACCTTAACAACCAATATAAATGTGTTTCTAGGATCAATTATGATAGAATGAATCAACAAAACATAATGAAGGAGTTAGACAATATGCTACGTGACAAGTTTCCTAAATCAAGAACAACCATTTCGTCGGTAGTTATCAAATACGCTTACCAAATAGGGTAGTCCCGCGAATCCATTTTCATGAACCACTAGATCAGCTACCTATGGGGAAAAGAGGAAGAAAACCTTATTCAAATTGATGAACCCTAACCCTAGCTTTTATTTAACAAAAAATTGCAATGCGGATTGAAGAAAGGGTTCGAATCAACCACTTACTCCATCGCGATAGTGGTTGGAGCAGATAGCTCGTAGGTGGACAAACGAGGGAGGTGTTGAGGATGACATTCCGGGTGGCGGCGGCTGTGGGCTTCATGCAGACTAGAGAAAGAAGGAATGAGAGAGAGTGGAGTGGGTCCCATGGGGAATAAGAAAGAAGAAAGGGGCATCGATAGTCATTTCACATTGGGCTGCTGACTTGGATACACGCTGGACTGTGGTGCTCATTTACCACATGAGCGCAAGGGGAAACGTCGTATGACATTGCTCTGTCCTACTAAAATCTTACCATGTCCTCGCCATGCTGGGTTTGGCACAGAGCGGATTGGTAAGCGTCTGACAACTCCCCCCCCGGTACCCGCCTCATTGACATCCATGACACCATGATCTTCGTGGTGGCGTATGGCAAATTGATCTCATTGATGGTAGGGCTCTTTAGCTTGGAAGATGATGTAGATTATGTGTAACCCCACATTAGCACGAGTTAGTGTTCTTATGTTTTTTAGTTTCCCAAGTGTGCGAAGAATCAGGTGAGTTGTTTCTATGTGTCCCCCACATTACAGAGTTAGCGCTCTTAATTTTTTAGATTCCCACATTAGCATAGTTAGCCTTAGCAACCTTAACAACTAGTATAAATGGTTCTAGGATCAATTTTGATAGAATGAATCAATAAAACATAATCAAGGAGTGAGACAATATCCTACACGACAAGTTTCTTAAACCAAGAACAACAATTCCGTCTGCAATTAGAAAATACGCTTACCACATAGGGCAGTCCCCCAAATCCATTTTTTCATGAAACACTAGATCAGCTGCCTACATAGCAAAGTGGAAGAAAACCCGATTCAAATTGAGTAACTCTAACCCTAGTCATTATTAAACAAAATTGCAATGTGGATCGCACAAAGGGTTTGAATCAGCCACATACCTTTACTCCATCGTGATATTGGTTGGAGCAGATGGCTCGTGGCTAGACAGGCAAGGGAGGTGTTGAGGACGACATTGTGGGCGGCGACGGCGTTCGCGGGCTTCATGCGGAGTGGAGAAAGAAGGGGATACGAGAGAGTGGACTGGGATGTGGGGGGGAATAAGAAAGAAGAAAGGGGCATCAGAGGTCATTTCACATTGGGCTACTGACTCAGACACACACTAGACTACCTGTATTGGTGTACCACATGAGCGAAAGGGGCAATGTTGTATGGTATTTGTCTCTCCAACTAAAATCTTACCGCTAAACTAAACTTGTTATCTGATGAGGCGCCATTGAATATTTAAATCTCTCGCCTTTCCCCCTTCTCTCGCTCGCTTCAATTTCCTCCATCTTTGGTCACTGGAACCCTGCGCATGGGTCGTTGTGTCCTCGCCATGTTGTGTTTGGCACAGAGAGGTTTTGTAAATGTCTAGTCCCGCACCTGCCTCGTTGAGTGTCATCAGCAGTGCCATGACAGTGCAGTGACGGTCTCGTTGACGGTAGGGTTGTTCATGTTGGAACATGATGTAGACATGGTCTATAGTGTGATTGGCGATGGCTGTGGGTGTTAGCTGCAGAGGACAGGCTTACTATGCTTAGAACACTTTTGTTGGTATAGAGGCCATATTAATTAAAATCCACTATATAATACATGCTTAAATCAAGATATGAACCTTTGCAATAATAAACATGTAAGAAGATGTGTTTTTTTCTTTATTAAATCAAGCATTCTAATCTTTGTTTGTTGAATGTGATCATATAGATTTGTTTGCAGGATTTTGTTTCATAAAAGTTGTGTTTGTGTTATGTGTGTAATCTCTCTCTCTCTCTCTCTCTCTCTCTACTATATGGTTTGTGCATGTGCACGCTGCGTGTGTGTGTATATGGTGTGTGTGTCATGTTAACAAGCATCTGGCGCAACAATGGCTTGTTGGGTCAGGCCCTTTCTTTCTATTCCTCGTGGAGGTCCTGCCAAAATTAGCAGTCTTTTCGAGGCATTGTAGTCAAATGCACAATCAATAATAATGGTCTGTAGTCCATAGTCCGTAATGAGGCCTCATCAAGCTCACCTGATGGCGGGCCATCTTCTTTTCCTAGGACATGTCGTGCCTTCCCTTGTTATTACTTGTCTGCGGTGCAACGGCGTTTTCAATGATGGTAGGTTTATTCAGCTTGGAAGATGACGCTGATATGGGTGTCGGTGTGATTAGTGATGGATGTGGGTGTCAGCTGCAAGGGATAGGCATATTACCATGGGAACTCTTCTGCTACTAGTTATGCATGAATCATGATATGCACCTTTGTGATGAAGAACATGTAAAAGGAAAGTTTTCTTTTTTCTTTTTGGATAGATCAAGCATTCCAATCTTTGTTTGATACAATAAATGTGATGTTAGTTCTCGTTCAAAAGGAAAAGATATGATACCGATACAAACAAGTAGATATGTCGTTAAGATATGATACCGATACAAACAAGTAGATATGTCGTTAGGTTTGTTATCATACAAGTATGATTTCGCTATATCTATCTATAAATGCTATAAAAGAGCGAAGGAATTCGAACTTATCTCTCACAAAAAGACTTCATACGGACTAAGGCATATAGTTAATTCACGTGTGGACCCACAAAAGAACGCTTGGTAAAAAAATTGAAACATGTGTTCCTCTCTTGTTGCGTCGGGCTTCCCTCTTTTTTCTTTTCACCCATGATTCAATACCCGCCCTTATTTATGATGTGTGGCAACCATCGTGCTACTTTTTTCGGGAGATTTAACTATCTTCCATTATAACAATTTGGCACCTCATGTGATATCGGGTTTATGTTTGGCGCTATGGTTCTAGTAGCAAAGAGAGAAACACCATACGAAATTGCTAGTTTTGCACAAGTGGCATACCGGCAAAGATCTAGCCTAGCGCGTATCCGAAAGTGAGCATCACTTTGTGAAATGACCACTACCGCTGCCTCGGCTTCTTTCTCCATCATGTAGCCTATCTCTGGCTTTACCCGGATTCACAACATTTTGTATGGCCTTATATGAGAGCATGATTTAAGAAACTCTATTTGTGGTACTATTTTGCCAAACTATTTACCAAACCGGCTCTCTAGCTCTGAGATAGAGCTATTCATGGAGTGAAGCCCAAAAAAAGCGTAAACACTAGCAACATGGAGCCATGCCAAAAACGGGGCCTTAGCAACCTTAACATCTAATATAAATGTGTTTCTAGGATCAATTCTGATAGAATGAATCAACATAACATAATCAAGGAGTTAGACAATATCCTACATGAAAAGTTTTCTAAACCAGAACAACCATTTCATCTAAAGTTAGCAAATACACTTACCAAATAGGGCAGCCCCCCGAATCTATTTTCATGAACCACTAGATCAGCTTCCTACGGAGGAAAGATGAAGAAAACCTAATTCAAATTGAGGAAATGAGAGATTGCAACAAAAAAATTGCAATGTGGATTGTAGAAAAAGTTCGAATCAACCACATACATTTGCTCCATCGCGATAATGGTTGGAGCAGATGGCTCGGGGGTGGGTAGGAGGGGGAGGTGTTGAGGATGACATTCTAGGCAGTGGCGGCTGTGGGCTTCGTGCAAACTAAAGAAAGAAGGAAATGAGAGAGTGGAGTGGGTCCCATGGGGGAATAAGAAAGAAGAAAGGGGCATCAGTGGCCTTTTCACATTGGGCGGCTGACTCGGATACACGCTAGACTGCGGTGCTCTTGTAACACATGTGCTCAAGGGGAAATGTCGTATGACATTGCTCTCTCCTACTAAAATCTTACCATGTCCTCGCCATGCTGGGTTTGGCACAGAGCGGTTTGGCGAGCGTCCGACCCCTGTACCCACCTCGTTGATAGCCGTCCACGGCACTATGACTTTCAAGATCTGTGCTACGGCGACAATCTTTTTGATGATAGGGCCCTTCAGCTTGGAAGATGACGTAGAGATGGTCTACCGTGTGATTGGCGGTGGCTGTGGGTGCCAACTGCAGAGTATATGCTTATTATGCTGGGAACACTTTTCCTGGTATAGAGGTCGTATTAATGAAAATCGACTATATAAAACACATGCATAAATCATGATATGACACTTTGTGATCAGGAACATGTAAAAGGAAGCCATTTTTCTTTTTTGAATCAAGCATTCTAATCTTTGTTTGCTGAATGTGATCAAACAGATTTGTCTACACGGTTTTGTTTCATGAAATTTGTGTTTGTGTTATCTTGCGGCTACAAGACACACACACACACAACACACACACACACACAGTGGTGTCTTGTGCGCGTGTGTTGTGTGTATATGGTGTTTGTGTCATGTTGAACAGGCACTGTTGGCGTTTCTTAACGCAAACAAAAAGAGTTCCGCAAGCGCACGGAAATGCCGCTGTAGCTTTCACCCGGAAGTATTCAGGGTATCGTATTTCTAGAGGGAAGGCATGGTGTAAAAGTCTCTAATATGAACATGGACAAGATAAAACGACTATGCAATAGACCACAATCCATAATAGGGATAAATCAAATGGTATGATAACTTGACACACACACTTGAACCAGTCTCAAAGGATAAAAAGAAAACATGCTAGGAGAAGGATATCCTATATAGCTTTATTAAGATGGTAGATATACATGCATGCCTTATACCGCCGAGATTCTAACTCGAGATAACCTCAATTACTATATTGGTTTACTTCGGGGCACCGGATAACGCCTGATCCGCAAGCGATGCCGGCCAATAGCCCTATCTCAAACACCGACGTGGGGAATACAAGGGCCGGACGGGCTGTCACCACCGCCGCCTACCCCTCGGACCGTGACGCGTTCGAGGCAAACGAAGGCAGCCTCTAGCATAAACACCACGTTTACGCTATGACTACTACTCTAGCGTTGATCGGGGTGACCGCGTGCGAGGCCCTCTACTAGAGCATCCGCCACAAGGGTGGACGACGAACCCGTAAACCGACAAGCAACCAAGAATTATCTTAAGAGAACTCATTATGGTCTAATCATGTATGTATAATACATTTAGCATAAAGTTCTATTTGACAAGATCGCGACATGCAAACTATATGCTAGTTCATATGCTAAGATCATATCGCATGAACTGTGCTTTATTTAGCTATTGATAATAAGAACAAGAATAATGTGGAGAGCAAAGTATTGATCAACATAAGTAAAACTATATTAATCATACCAAGTACCTCCAGGAAGATCTTGATCTTTTACATTGTGCCTAACTCCTAACTAATAAAAGGAAGAAGAGAAAGTGAAAAGAGACAAGCTCTTGTGTGTTGTGTGTGTGTGTGTTACAAGTGAGGAGTGCCTCTCTTTATATAGTGGAGAGGAGGAGGGAATGGAGGGCTCTCCTTGCTTCGAGGTGTTCTTGGCGGGAACGAAAGTTTGCACCGCATGCAACCGCCGCTTGAAGATCGCTCCAAACCGCCGAGAAAGGGCGGGAACTTTGGCCGAAAAAAAAATGCGCCGGCCGCCGCAGTGGGCCGGCCGCCCCCTGGGCTGGGCCTCCCGGCCCCGGCCTTCCCCTGTCGCGCGTTTCTTCCTTTAAATGTTGGGCCTATGATGGTGCATGGGCCAAATTGTGCGCGGGGTTTGGTCCTCTTGATTGATCCACTCCTTGGCGTCTTTTATTCAATACGCTTTCTAATTTATTTGGCGACTTTGTACCTGTTTCCACTTTTATACCTGCAAGACATAATTTCTACGAATACAAGTGGAACTAGGTTAGAAGTAAAGGTATATGTAACATAAGTTTGCCCATTTCTCATGAATTGGATAAGGGTTGGCGGTATAATATACTCGATAATGACCGCCAACAGGCACATGGAACAATAGCTTACTGGGCCCGGCCCTTATTTCTATTCCTCTTGGAGGCCCTGCCAAAAGTAGTATTATATTGTTCTGGAAACACTATGGAGGGTACAAAAATAAAAGAGTAAAATCCACAAACAACAGTTATGCTCACGAGTTAGGAGTGAGGCATCATCAAGCTCACCTGATGGCAGACCATCTTCTTCTTCTCCTAGGAGAGATCATGTCTTCCCTTGTTATTACTTGCTGCCATGGGCGCCATGACCTTCAGTGTTTGTGGTGGGCGACGTTCTCGTCGATGGTGGGGCTGTTTAGTGAACTTGGAAGATGACGCAGACATGGTCAATGGTTTGATTAGCGACAGCTATGGGTGTGCAGAGGACAAGCTTATTATGCTTGGAACACTTTTCTGGTATAAAGGCCAGATTAATGAAAATTCACTATCTAAAAAATGCTTAAATCATGATATGAACCTTTGTGATAAAGAATGTGTAAAAGGATGCAAATTTTATTTTTTAAATCAAGCATTCCAATATTTATTTGCTGAATGCGATCAAATAGATTTGTCTTCAGGGTTTTGTTTAATAAAAAGTATGATTTTTGTTAGGTTGTTTTTTACCACCCCACCACTTTTCTACACTTATTTTATTGTTTAGTTGTTCTTTTAGTTCTTTTTATTATTTTGGTAGAAATAGTCACATTAAGAGTGTTGGATCATGTCAGAATGTTGACATGTTTTATTTCTCTTGTCTAATAAATTCAGACAAAGCTTTTGCCGTGCACCCTTTTGAAAAACACATATAGAAGAGCTCAAAATATGGCTCTCCATGCCTTTTTTTCAATCGTCATATCAACATCCACATCAAGATCTAGCAAGGTATTATGTAGACAAGGTATGCACCAACAAACATATTGTAAAATGAATTTATTTTCTCCCAACTTTCAACGAATCAAAACCCTGAAAAGCTGAAATCAAGGTGCAATTCATGTTCATGTGCACCAGCAGGAGAAGTGTTGGGTATAGCGTTGTCATATCCTCCCTCGGCAAAGATGACCTTTTGAACAATATACTTGTTTGCTTTGTAGCCAGGCTTCATCCTCCTTTTCTTTTAGAACAAGAGGAAGCAGTCCAATGAGATCAGCGCCTTCTTGTTGAAAATCATTGTTTCTCTTTGGATCACACTCCAAGTGAGACAATGCAGTGAGTCAAGCGCATAAACACAAATTGAGAATTTACTGGAAACAGTATATAGTTTAGAGTAAAAAACTTGCCATACTAGCAATGGATTTGTATGTGTCTGTGTTATGTGTGTGTAATGTCTCTCTTTGTGTGTGGTGTGTGTGTAAGTGATATCAATGCTCCTTTTTTGAAAGCCTAGCAACCTTCCTCAGTAACGACGCTAGAAATGCTTGTTGGCATTTCTTAGCATCACTTAATACTAGTTTTTCATCCCCAACATGAGATTAGAAATGTGTGGTTGGTATTTGTGAATATGCCACTTGAATCTTGGAGAGAATATATGAAGGGATATATCTGCAAGCGCTCAAACAAAATACCATTATAACACTTCATCGGGAGTAATCCAAGTATCGTTATTTATATTTTAACTATTGAGAAGGGATGGCTACTTTGGGAATATGATGATCACCTTGTACGTGCAATGGAGAGAGTAACCATATCCAATCTATCTACTCATAACAGGGATAAGTCCAAGAAAAATGTATAATGAATGCTAAATAATAACAAGTCAGAAAGCTCACTCTGAGTAGCAATCTATAGCACTAGCATGGTTTAGGTAGAGTATATAAATATTCCTGAGTAATTCTTAATAACATGTCAAAGCATAATATGATTAGTGCAATTACACCTAGTAATCACGGTTAAGATAGCTCCATATCTACAAGGGACATTACTAAGGAAGACCAAGAACAAAGTAAGAATTCCTACATAACTAGGTCCTACTTATCCTACATTCGGGGAGTGGACTACAAAGGACTCAATGAGAGTATCACATTCGCGATCTACCACATGGCCCCAAGTATAGGGTGCATTCACAGGTAAACAATGTGTTAGATTGTCTTTATGTTCAAGCATAAGATCATATAGCGCTTATATTATACTAAGCATATAATCAAAGTAAACAATGAACAGTATAATAGAGAACATAATTAATATATAGAGCAATGTCAAATCTATATTGTAGGTAACAACTAAATACGGAAAGATATAAGAGAGAGGTAAGGTAACGGAAGGCTTTACCAAGCCGCGCTCTTGACACGATCCATAATCCAAGCAAAGCTTGCCTCCCTCAACATCTAGCCTATGTAGCTATGCCCAAGAATATGGTGGAGCTCTAAGAAGATGACCTGATCAAATGACTTCTATGACTTGAATACCTTGAACCCAGAGGTAGGGCCTTGCTTATGTAGGGTGGAGCGTCAATCATAGACTCTCGGATCAAACCTACCTTGAACAGCGGTGTAGATGCAAAGGAGAACCGATGTGAGAAGCTAAAGGCTGATAGGTGGAGCCATATAGCGGGCCGACCTGTAGGTGGGGGCCGGTCAACCTATCTCTATGATAGGTGGGCCTCCCCTTCATGGTTTTAATGATACAATTTTGAAAAAGCAAAACCGAGACAACAGGAATTGCAAGCAAGACAAGTGGAAACTTTAGTCAAAGATGACATTCAAATACAGTTTCGCGTTACAAGATGATTGCTTATATTTCTTCCTGAAAGAGTCGTATTGTTGTTTTCTGTATGGTTTTTGTTGGGTTGTTCTTTTTATCATCCGGTCACTTTTTTTTAATGGGAACAGGATGGGTTGCCCCTTACTGGAGATATGTTAAAACAAAAAGTGTGTTAAACAAACAAGTTCAAGAGACAAAAAATGAAATAAAGTAAATCAAAGAGATAACACAAGGCTGTCTAGCCATTGATCTATTGCAGGATGAAATCTGGACCTTGCTCGTAGCATAACTATAGCGAATTCGGACTTGAACTTGCAGATGCAATGACTAAGCATCAGCTCTATACCATTGAAGATGAAATCATTGCGTTGGCACAAGATTGCCCAGTACATTATAATTATTTGCTAGGTTCAGTTATCATAGTTGTTCGGAATCCACAAACCATCCCGACCGATGGTTAGAATTTCTTCGAATATGTCCTTGAGTTTATTCGAAACTTGAGCAAAAATCAGATTAGAGAAGAATATGGTCCCTGGGTTCCCTTTATTGGAACTATGTTCCTTTTTATTTTTGTTTCGAATTGGTCAGGTGCTCTTTTACCTTATCCATGAAGAAGGGAACAGCTAATTGTCTCCTGAAGTCAGAAAGAACCTCTGCTGGGGCTAAATTTAGGGGAACTTGCAAACCAATCAAAGCTCCAACAAGAGATGGAGAAAGGGCTGTTTAAGGGAAAGATGGAGCACTGTCGTCTCATCCCCTGAAGTGGCACACAATGCACAAGAGTACACAGGCAAAACCATATTTTCGAGACGTATTAAGGCGAACTTTTAACAGCAACCAGAAGAACACATAATGTTATTTTGAGAAGAAGTTTTCCATTGAAACCTGGCAATATCTCACTGTGGCCCATTGGATGCTTGTAGGCCTTTGTAGGTGTATAAACATTGCCCCAAATATAAATCCATTTGCCACTCGCTGCAGAATGAGATACAAGAGCCAAAATGCTGAAGTTTGTTATAAGCAATAACTCAGAAGTGTCAAGAAAAGGTCTGAAATCACCAACGTGACTGCTGCTTGCTGGACTGTGGTAGCTTTGTTTTTTGCAAACGAAAACAGCTCTAGAAAAGCTTGATGATAAATGCAGCCATTGCATAAATCATACCACAACAGAATTGTGGAACCTGAAGAAACTATTGGAGATGTCATTCAGAAGGAGCTCTTCTTTGTGGAGCTAGGCAATTTTCCATTCTATAATGCCGCTCCCAGACTAAATGCACCCATGGAATGTCATCCTAATTAAAAAACATGTGGAAATATTTAGAACACCCAAGTCACCTTCTACCTTGGGTTGATGACATACCATCTCCCAGCTTTAGGAGGACGTCTAGCATTGATCTCGCCCCCCCCCCCCCCCCTCCACAAACAATCCTTTTAGAATTTAAGGACATACTTTCTTTGGCAAATGAAAAATGCACATTGTTAAGGTGGGGACTGCACTGAACACTGAATTAGTCAGTTCCAAACAACCAACCAGACTAAGAAACAGGGAAGTGTACTTACCAACCTACGCTCATACTTAGAAACCCGTCCAAAAGTCCTCAACTCTCTGGGCCAAGAAGGGCTGAGCCAGGCCAAGATATGTAAAAGGCAGTGACCCTAGTACACCCAAAAGCATTCACTAGAAAATCGAAACGGTCTGGTGAAATATTAATAGGAAAACCTAAGCTGTTGCAGTCTTAAGACTTGTTATTTTTGGCGGGCGCGCCGTTACGTTGGGCTGTAAACTTTTGAATGCTTTTGGTAATACAAAAGCGGGGCAATACCCTTTTATCTAAAAAAAATAATATTAATAGGAAATAGTCGCATGAGTAGGGCTGGATGGTGCCACAATGTTGGTGTTTTTTTTACTTCTCTCGTCTAATAAAAATTTCAACAAAGCTCTTGCTATCCTTTTGAAATAAAAAAATATATAAGAGCTCAAAGGATGGATCGCCATGCCTCTGGTTCAATTGTCATATCAACATCCACATCTAGATCTAGGCCTTGTTTAGATTGCTAAAATTTGTAACCATATGTCACATCGTATACTGTAGCACGTTTCGTTTGTTAGTGGTAAATATCATCCTACCATAGAGTAAGTAGGCTTAAAAGAATGGTCTCGCAATGTACATCTAAACTGTGTAATTAGTTTTTTTTTACCTACATTTAATACTCCAAACATATGTCTTTTTGTGTATTTAATGTGATGTGGAGAGAAAGTGGGAAAAAGGTTAGAAATTTTAGCAATCTAAACAAGGCCCTAGCAAGGTATTATCTAGACAAGGTATGAATCATCAAACATATCTTAAAATGTATTTATTTTCTCTCTACTTTCAAGGAATAGGAACCCAAAAAGCAGAAATCGAGGTGCAGCCTTAATCATTTGGGGGTATGCATCTTCAAGGTATGCATCGTCACCCACCTGTGCACCAGCACTGCTAGTGACTTGAGAATCACTGGGTGTAACTTTGGGAGTATGAAGAGCATTCAAGTTGTCTTCAGCCCTTGGTGAAGGTGCACTTTTCTTTGTTGCCCTGTAGCTAAGCTTGGTCCTCTTCTTTGTAGGAACAGGGGAAGCAGTGCAATGAGATCAGCGCCTTCATGCTGAAAGTTATTGGCTCTCTTTGAAACGCGCTGCAAGTGGGACAAATGCAGTGAGTGATACACGTAAACCACAATAAAAAAAATTTGCAGGACTGAACTTATAATTTTAAAAAGTAAAACAATAGCACCTTGTGAAACTATAGTTTCATGTTATTAAGATTTCAATAGGTGGGAAGACCACTGGTTATTAAACCTGTTTTTTTTTTATTTTACAGGGCAAAAGACTGAAATGGCAACTTGATTTAGTTTTCACGAGGAACATTAGCTAGCTAGGTAAAAGCAGCCAGGTGTTTTATCATTTATATATGTTTGTGCTGAACCTAGATTTTTTACCATAACGTTAACATATAGTAAATGGAATGAGCTAATTATTTCCCACACCCTTGATCTGGAAGAGAAAAAAAAGTCACCTTCAAACTACCATCCACATGTGCAGCAGCCATAGCTTCACTCCCCTTCTGAAGAAGGAGGTCATGGACAGAGGAGCACCCTGAAGCCTTGGCAACGTGGATCAACATCCCAGTGGGCATCTCACCCCTTTTCTTTCTGATGAAACAAGCACAGATTATTAATGAACCAAAACTAATAAATGTGATCCTGCAGTCAAGAAAATTTACCTGCAGCAGCTGCAGTTACAAATACCCCTGCACTTAGGGCAGGTCCAGCAAACCTGCATCTGTGCCAACTTCTCTTGCTCACCGTACCTGATTTAAGGACCCACTCTGATGGTTATAAAATAGATAATGACGATGACTACCGAAAAATGAGAAGAAATCCAGTGAGAAGAACATTTATTTCACCTATTGAGCAGGCATCTGGCGCAATAACTTATTGGGCAGGGCCCCTTCTTTCTGTTCTTCTTGCAGGATCCACGAAAATTGGCAGTCTTCTGGCGGCACTGCGGAAGGTACAGAAACAAAAGAGTCAAATCCACACACCTCAATGCAATGAAACTCACACAGTCACATGGTCTGGACTCAGGAGTGAGCCTCAAGATCACCTGATGGCAGGCCTTCTTCTTTCCCTGGGACAGGTCGTCCCTTCCCTTGTAATTATTTTCTTCCTTAGGCACCATGACATTTAGGTTTTGCGGTGCAGGGACGTTCTCCTTGACAGTATCAATAAGGTTGTTCAGCTTGGAAGATGACACAGACATGGTTGATAGTGTGATTGGTGACGGCTGTGGGTGTCAGCTGCAAGAGATAGGCATATTACCCAAGGAACTCTTGTGCTACTAGTTATGCATGAATCGTGATATGCACCTTTGTGATAAACAACGTGTTAAAGGAAGTTCTTTTTCTTTGTTAATAGATCAAACAGTCCAATCTTTGTTTGATATGATGAATGTGATGCTAGTTATCGTTCAAAAAAAAAAAAGATGTGACACTGATACAACCAAGTATATTTGTCTTCAGGTTTTGTTTGAGTATGATTTTGTTATATCTATCGATACTATAAAGGCATAGGGAATTAGAAATTATCTTTCACAAAAAAATTCCTACCCACTAAGGTTATAGTTAACTCACAGGTGTACCCAACAAAGAAGGTGACAAAACAATGAAACATATGTTCCTCTCTTGCCGCGCCCGCTCCCTCATTTTTTCACCCATGATTCAATACCCAGTGGTGCGTGCGTACACACGCACGCCCACTACTCCCCCACCCTTGATTTTGTTGCGTGGCAACCACCGCTGCTTTTCAGGAGATTCAACTATCTACCATTATAACTATGTTGGCACCTCATGTGATAGTAGGTTTGTGTCTAGTGATATGGTTCTAGAAGCATAGAGAGAAACGCCATATGGAATTGCCAGTTCTTCTCAAGTGGCACTAGCACCGGAGTCTAGCACATATCCGAGTGAGCATCACTATGTGAAATGACCACTACTATCCCTTATGGGGGTATAGACCCATATACTATCATGGTCTCACGACTGAACATAGGTCATATCATAGGAGGGCATACCATACCTCTCGTAGACAATGGCCCGCGTCAGGTAGGGGGTGTGCACACAGACTCCATGGCGAGCCAGATGGTTTGTTTTTCAAGCTCCATGGCTTGGCGCTTCTGAGCAAGACGTTCACGGTTGGGTATATGACCTAAACCATCAGCATCGATGGCAACGTTGAGATCATGGAGGCGGTGTAGAGTCCTTCTGTGTCGGTCAAGCCCGCACCAGCGTCAAGAGATTCAACTCTAGAACTAATTTTGAGGGCATCTACACCGACAAGCCTCGCTCCCTTCCCTACTACCCCAAGAGGTTGATCAACAATGACGACCTGATCGCGTCAATTGATCAGGTCACAATTGGCTTAGTCGAATCCTCCCTATCCTTGGTGGAGTCGGTCTTAGATCGATCTATTTCTATGGACAATTGCAACCACATCCATCATCACTAGACCAAGTGACCTGCTCGGGCTAGTGGCCTGAGGCCACTAGATACTGATCTGGTGATCACGACAACTCCCGGAGGACACGTGGTCCCAACACCGACCACTTCTTGTGACCGACCTAAGGATAGGAGACCACCGTACCAGGGCTTATCGGAAGAAAACCCAAGTCGTTATCTGTTCGGATTGGTCAACACCCAATCTTTGTACTGAGGACACTACATTACATTAGTCTACCTTAGGTTGATCAACCTGGTCCTATGGTCAACAAGGTGGAGATAAAATAGATACGAGGCAACCTGCTCCCTTCCATACTGAAGGAAAAGAACTGGGTCCCATAACAAGACTCCGACTATCATGACTTCTGAAGAATATTTTCCCAAATTTCCACCCGGTTTTGGAGGGGAGATTTTCAACATTAGCACTAGTAGCTAGGAGGGTTAGAATGTCGAGAAGCGGCAAGCCTGTCTAGAGAGAAACGTCAACTAAGAGCATTGTCGAGTAGAAGCGAATGACTAACTTGAAGTAGATGCGAATGTGGAATGCTCGATGACCTCTTCACCATGACCTCAGAGCGAAGTTCGAGATGAGGAGCAACCAACATGTGGAGAAGCTCCAACATTGTTGTTGAGCATGTGAATTGAAGGTGTCATGTCGCACCACATGGCTGCTCCACTTTCTTTCACCCCTTCTTTTTTGCTCCACCCGCCACCCACAACGACATCACACCTGCCCTCCTACGACTCATATATCGCACTCCGAAGAGGGCTCTAGACCCGAGAGACCAAGGTACAAGCTTCAAGGTGCCTGAAGCTCCCACATTACATGCATTTGTGTAGATACAGTTGGTGAGTTGAGTGGTTTCCCACTGGCCCCTTGCCTAGACTGCAGCCTTGCTCAGGTAGTAGGAGGGGCAAACTAAGATGGAAGGTGGAAACCATGGCCTTCCCTACTTCAAGTGTACAAGGAATGGGGTGAGTTGTGCATTATTTGTCCCCACATTAGCACGTTATTGTTCTATTTTTTTCGTTTGCCAAGTTGTGCAGGTACTATTGATTCAAAAATGAGTACTTCCAACAGTTGAAGGACACTAGAACCATCCAGTTTTGCTCATCACACTGGGTAGAGGTGTTGATTAGGAAGAAGCTTCGGTAGATAGTCCAAATGATGGCGATAATAGGAAAGACTTGGAGAAGAAGATGAATAGGTTTGTTGTTTGTGTTCCTACACGTTTATCAACCACGTCCACTGAAAGTATAGCAACCCTCTCAACCCATCTATCCTTCATCAGGTTGATGAAAATGTTCATCCATTCTAACTTTCCATTCAAAATTACTACCTTCATCAAGCACCTCAGATGGATAGTGTTTTTGATGGCCCCAAATGATCTTTGTGACCATTACATCATGAAATTTCTGTAGATTATATCGATTGTTTCTATCCAACCATAGTACAAGCTCCTGCTCAAACATTTCTACTATACCACTCACCATCTGTGACATGCCTAGGCCCTTTTTTGGGGGGGAGGGGGGAGGGGTAGGGTACGACCCGGATAGCCACGACGCATTACATGGGTTATGAGACATTCCGGCCCAAGGATTAATAAGATTGATAAAATACCCATACAAACAAGTTGCAACTTCTTTTCTGAAAGCCCAATTCCAAAGAGCTCAAAAGTTAAATATGATTGGCTTGGAGCAATTTGGGGATGGGTGACCGACCCAAAAGTTCTTCGTGGCCTACTCACGAGTGAGAAAAGTGCATAGAAAAGGTCGGTGTTGGTCTGTGAGGACAATCTTGATCCTTAGAGAGCTGCTAGTTGTAAGTGGGTCGAGTGGAACATTCAAATGGTATTAGAGCTGACCCTCATGGTTTCACCAGCGTGTGTGGGCGCAATGCGTAGGCATGGTGCACAAGGGTGGTGTGTGATCCAACATGTCAAATGTATCGACACTAGACACACGGACATGACCAAGAGGGGACGTTCCATACTTGGAGGTGATAGATGAGGACGCCGATCTCTTAAGGGGGTAAGGATGTGATATCCCATCCCAGGGCTTAATAAAATAGATAGAATACTCATACAAATAAGTTGCAACTTTTTTGGAAGCCCAATTCCAAAGAACTCTAAAGTTAAGTGTGTTTGCCATGGAGCAATTTGGGGATGGGTGACCAACTAGGAAGTTCTTTACTGGTGCGTACGAGTGACAACAAAGTGCATAGAAAAGATTGGTGCTGGTCTATGAGGACGGTCTTGATCCTGAGAGTTGTAGTTGAAAGTCGTCCTGAGTGGGATGTTAGAGGCCACACCCCCAGAGGTGGCCTCGCCCATGACTGAAAGACTTGCGTCTCAAGGCACAACTCGCCGCACACCGCATGACATCTCGAGGATATCCCAAAGGTGTCACGTGATCTGATAAGATAGCCTCAATCCCGAAAATATTGTAACAAAGTACTTGCCGACTTAGAAGAGATTGTATCAACCTGTAACCCTACCCCTGGCTATATAAGGTGGGTAGGGGACCCCTTATTTTTCATCTCATCTCATACGATAACTAATACAAAGAGTAGAGGCACATGAGTAGGGTATTACGCCTAGTCTGTGGCCTAAACCTTTACAAACTCTTGTGTCTCTATTGCCTTCTTGCACTTGGTCTCACACATCTTAATTACAAATCTACCATCATGGGACACCCTTTAGTGGCCTACCGAGCAAGTTTTGTTGACATACCTATTTGACAATTTGGCAAGGCTTCTCCACTAGCTTCAGGAGCCATTTTCTACTAAATAGGGCTAAACAAAATAGATTCACCCAAGAATCCCCATAATCATGCTCTCATAAAGGTTTAAGGTGGGATGGAGACAAAAGAAGTGGCTTCACCTAGATTCAACTTATTTTTCTATACCCCTTATATGTGAGCATGTTTTAAGAAACCCTATTTATGTAGTTTTTTTGCTGAACTATTTACCAAAATGGCTCTAGCTCCACCAATAGAGCAATTCATGGAGCTAAATCCCAAAAAAATAGATTCACTAGTGAGGTGGATCCATGACAAATAGAGCCTTAACAACCATAACAACTAATCTAAACGTGTTGCTAGAATCGGTTCTGATAGAATGAATCAACAAAATAGAACCAATGAATTAGACAATATCCTAACGACACATTTTCTAAAAAAGAACAACCATTTTGTTTACGGTTGGCAAATACAGTTACCAAATAAGGCAATCCCCTGAATCCAATATTTCCTGAACCACTAGATTAGCTACCCTACAGAGCAAACATGAAGAAAACCCGAATCAAGTTGAGGAACCCTAACCCTAGTCCTTATTCAACAAAAGAATGCGATATAATGTGTATCACAGAAAGAGATCGAATCAACCACATACCTTTACTCAGTCACGATAGTGGTTGGTGCAGATGGCTCGTGGGTGGGTAGGTAGGCGGACTGTTGACGACAGCGTTGAGGGCGGCAGCGGCGGCGGCAACAGGCTTCGTGCGGAGCAGAGATAGAAGGAGATGGGAGAGGATGGAATGGGTCGTTCGGGGGAATAAGAAAGAAGATAGGGGCATCGGTGGCCATTTCACATTGGGCTGCTGAGTCGGATACACGTTGGGTTGCGGTGTTAGTCTGCCACGTAAACTAATGGGGCAATGCCATATGGCATTTCTCTCTCCTACTAAACTCTAACCAGGATGAGGTGGCACTAAATAGTTAACGCTCTCGCCTTTCTCCCTTTCTACCACTTGCTTCGATTTCCTCCATCTCCGAACGCTAGAACCTTGCATTTGTATCGCCATGTTCTTGCCCTGCTAGGTTCGGCGTAGAGCGGTTTGGCGAGCTACAAGGATCCCGTCTGCAGCACATCCGCCGCCCCATCCCGCACACCAACCTGCCCTTCGTCTCTCTTTCTCTCTGTGTATATATAGCGTCCAGTCGCCTTCCTCACCTCATTCGCCTCGTAGACACTGCATCTTGGGGCATCGGTGCCATCGGCTTGGGGGAGTGATGCCCTTTCAACGGACATGGGATTTACCTAGGGTAGTGGTCGCTCTAACAAGCATTCTGTATGCAGCTCTACTCTCCCTCACTAGCAACGCCAGGATGAGGTTGGGCCCCAACCGGATTCGCCGCTGACAATGGTGTTTGAGCACCACTACTACACAAAAGATTTTGCATGGTGCTTGGAAAACCTTAACTGTGGTGTTTTTTGTGGAAACCACCACAACCATGGAGGTTTTTATAAAACAAGAAGGCCCAAAAAATAGTCTATTAACCATGGTGGTCCTCCTAACCTGCCAACCAGGGACAAAAGGTTGAGGCCTAGAAAGGCCAAAATAGAGGCCCGATAGCAGCTCTTTAAAATCAAGACCTAGGGGTTTCACCCCCACCTCACCCTCTCCCTCCCTGACTTCTCTCCCTCTCCTTCCCAACACCATGAACGACTTCTCCCTCTCCTTTCCAACTCCTAGTCTCGGCCGAAACCCAAGCTCTCCCTCTCTCCCCCCTCAATCCCTATAGTGACACTGGTTCATAAGTAGAGGAGGTTGCACCCGCTCGTGTGGAGGCCACGTGGAGCGGAGGCCACTCGGCGTGAAGGTGGCGCTCGCACGAAGGCACCACACCATCCCTCCTCCCCTCACGTGGCAGTGCAACTCCCTCCACCGAATCCGGCCGACGGCGTCATGGATCCATCTAGCGGCGGCGGCAGTCCCTCCCTCTACTGGATCTGGCTGGCGGCAATGTCACTTCCTTCCTCCACCAGATCCGGTCGGCGGTGTCATAGATTCGACTATCCAACCAGCGACGATGCTACTCCCTCTTCCCCGATGTGTGGCGGCACATGCATGGCTAGCTAGGGTTTGCTATCTGGCGGCTAGCTAGGGTTTGGGATTTAGCTAGGCGGCCCTGATCTAGGTCCGTTAGGGTTTGGGATGGGTTTTCCTCTTTTTTTTTGGATTAACCTTGTCGGTTTTTAGTGGCTCTAAAAACCACCACGATTAATCCATTGGTTAACCGTAGCCATAGCTCAATGGTGGTTGCAAAAACCGCCACGGTAAATCTAAAAAAACCTCCAGGGTTAATTTTTTTAGCAGTAGTGCGCTCCTCGCTTCCACTCTTTGTCTAGCGCTCCAAATCCACCACAACAGCGACCTGCCAGGGGGCGACGTCTAGATCTAGCGAGCGGGGTGCCTACTTGTGGCTGGTGCCTTGATCTGGTGAACCGACTTGGATCTGGTGGGGGGCCATTATGGCCATGTGCCCGGATCTGGTAAGGGACCGTTAGGATAACAAGCATATCCAAAAGGTTCGAAGAAACATGTAATTAGGTTGTTGACCAACGAGATGATCACCTTGGTGTCATTATTGATGACTTAGAAGGAAGGAAGGAAGTAACTTGATAAAAAACAAGCTGTAAGAAAAGATTCATCTCAAAACATAACATCATAGATGCATGAACAAGAAGAGATACCCCCACTTCAACAATCTTGGTGTTTAGTTTGACGGCGGTCCATGTTTTGTTGATGAGCATGGGGAAAAGAAACATGGTGAGCAATACCGATGTGTTTGAAGAAAGAGTTCAAGGACTGGTACACCTCTCTTGTCAGATATATGAGATCGATTGGGATACCTCACCAGCACTTGTATATCCACTCAAGCTTATCTACCGGGTCAAAGACAACGAGAAATGAGAGGCGGGTATATCAACAAACATCGAGACCAAGTTATCAACCGTAGATAGTTGGCATCCGATATCCATGAGATATATGGTCGAATGATCATCTCTAGTTTCCATGTAACACTCTAGGGAACACATCTGTTTAGCTGATCAACTCTACTGTAACCCTACCCCCTAGGCTATATAAGGATCGAGGGGTAGGGACGTCCAATCGGCATTGTATTCCTTTATATTCTAGTGCATATATAGTTACAATCAGCAATCCCTATAACCGAGCATACGGATACAGAGATATCCACTTCAAACTGGACATAGGGCAGCCCCTCCATGCCATGTGTTGTGTGCTACACATCTAATTCCCTATACACAAATACGCTGATTAGTATTGCCAGAGTAAATAATTTCAACGGTTAGCATGCTAGGTAGGGGCCTTTTGCGTCTAGATTCAACATGTTTCAGGTGATCTTCATCATCGACGACGACGCTAAGAAGATGTAACTAGATGACGAGACCATTTTTGGTAGCTTGCTGGATTGACTTCATCGTCGACCAACTCAGGAACTTGTGGTTGCAATTGTAACATCCCGAACCACCCACGCAGGAGGAGGAGCAGTCGCACCCAACTGCATGTTCCTCGATAGGATGGAGGATGCCATGGAGCAAGGGTGGAGCGAGGGCCACTTTCCCTAGCCACCACATGAACACCACTTGAGAGGCCTTCGCCCATGAACACCACTTGAGAGGCCTCGATGTGTCTTTCTTGATCTGAAGGGATGCACACTATACTTGGCCAACGGGTCGGCCCGACTCGGCATGGCCCGGGCACAGGCCGAGCACGGCAGGTCCATGTCGTGCCTCCTTCGTGTCGTGCCCCTCGTATTCCTCGTGCCTTGGGATCGGCCCACGACACGGTACATGAGCTGAACATCATGTCGTTTGTGCCTATGCTGCCCAAGTGAGGGGATAGACGAGAGAGAGGACAGATGAGGGCGAGGTTGTCAGCGGCCTCAGATCCGCCACATGTTGTAATCCGCGAGGGTGTAGTGGCAGCACTCTAGCTCCCTAGCTAGTGGCCACCAGAGGATATGCCGGATGAGGCGTTGGAGCCAGCGCTGCGGCAGCCAACCGCGTGTATGATGCCGCTCCGATGCTCGGCGTCCGCGCTCGCACGAGGAGAGGGAGCTAGGCCGTCGCAAGGATGAAGACCATCGGTCTTCGCAAGCCACAACGGTGTGAGAAGGCGTGATATGCGAGGGATGGGGAGGGGGCTAGGTGACGCGAACACATACAGGGAGTGTGAGAGAGAGGGAGTAGCATGTGACCGTTGCTGGTGTGCTACTTGCGTGTGTGGGTGCTTTTAGTGTGTTGATAGCTAGAATATGGAGAGGGTGGATGCATCGTTGGGCCAAATGCCTCAGGCCGCCTTAGGCCTACTGCTAATCCGCCGTGCCGGGCCGTGCTAGCCCACGTGCCTAGGTTGGCCTAAACACGGCCTGTGAAGTCAGGCCGTGCCAGCCTCCCGAACTTCATTGGCCGGGCCGGGCTATGCTTGGGCTGGGCCAAAATACCGTGCCGTGGGTCGGGCCGTCGTTCTTTGGGTTGCATGGAAATTTATTATCCAAATTGGACCACTAAGACAGATCCACATAGCTACCCAACTATGTCATCCTACCCGATATCCCAATCAGGCTCAGCCGCTCGGGGACGCAGCAGCAACTAGCATAGCCATGGAGTCACCCCTCGAATACCGCTTCGAGGGGTTCGAGAATGACAACCCAAGACTGTAAGTGCAATCAAGCTCTAAGTGGGTTTTGGCGTTGATGACCACCGAATTAGGGGACTAATGAGATTTACGAAGATGACATGCAGGGAATAAAATATGGAGTTGATGAACAGGTCTAAATGTACCAAATGAGCTAGATGGTGGTATTTTCCGGATCAAGGCGTTTAAATTATTTCATATTTTGAATCTTGAGTTTAGGAAATGCCGTACTATCAAGAGGGATCCTAGGATTCTCGGGTATCTGTGGACCAAGTGCTCTAAATCTCAAATCCAGACACAACACTCAACTCCAAACCTGTTCAGCTAGCTTTACACCATGATTCACATCTTTTGCTGACAGGTTGGCGCGGCAGTGCCGCGTGTCAGTGCGGCAGTGCCGCACTTGAAATCGTACCGTTGGGCCCGTGGGGTATAAATACCTATTCTACCCCTCCCACAACGGTTACCTGGCTCACTCTTCTTCTTCCTCGCGACAAACCGCGTAAACACACCTCTTGCTCTCTCTCTCTCACCTCCATTGAAGTTCCTTGAGCTCCCCACTCAATCCCTCACTTCCCACCACGGAGATTTTTTGAGGGAAAAGGCACAAACTTCGATTGGAGGCCGGATCTACTACTTCCCCACTCAAAAGAGCATTTGGTTCACGTTTGGCCGGAACCCTAGGGTTCTTTACTCTTGGAGCTTGCTCCTAGATGGCTAGGCGTCGCCTTTGAGCTTGCCCCCTTCGTGTGGCAGCCTTGGGAGGTTTGTAACCTCACACAAACATCAATACATTACCCCACATCTCTAGGGTTAACTCCCTAGACTTGTGAACGAGGGAAAAAGCAAGCCGGTGGGCAAGCTAAGCCTTGTGTGGCAACCTCAACAACGTGGACGTAGCCCGGCTTTGTGTGGCGCGGTGAACCACGGGTCAAATCCTTGTGTCACTTGTGTTTCTTACATTCTTGCATATTTATCTTGTGAAGCTAGGGTTTCTACCCGATCTACTTTGTTGCTAGGTTTTCTATTGTTTTTGCCTTGCTCTCTGCGAAGTATTTGTGTGCGAGGAACTAGTGTGAATCACAAACAAGAAGTGTGCATCACTTTCAGATTCACCCCGAGTCACTTACGTGAAGTGACGATGCCGCTTCGTGGACAATGCCGCTTTCAGTAGAGCCTCGGTTCACTTCTCTGTCTTGTCGGTTTCATTCGATGCTTATCTCGGCGATGCGCCGCATATATCTATCTTGACGGTGTGCTGAAATTTTAACATGGCGATTTTTAGGGATAAGCCTATTCACCCCCCCCTCTAGGCCCATCGGATCCTACAAAGACCATCGATGGGTCGCACAACGACAACAAACACCGACTCGATCCCGCAATGCATCACGGCATCGGGATGTTGAGCATTGTCGGCATCCACACTCCATATACGGTACAAGAGTAAAATGAACCACAAAACCAATTTGTCCATTATTGTTGATTGAGTACGTATTAATAATATGTATGATTAAGATTAATGCTTCTTCATTCATGCAACAAAAAGACCTCAGGTGCTAGCTTGCTCACGGATGGCGATGATGAGTTGATCGATGCGGCGGCTGCACTCGGCAAACCGCGGCCGTTGACCAAGCGCTTTGGGTCGGGCGCGATGAGTCGTAGATCCCTGTAGCTGCTCTGCACCCATTGCATCTTCCCCACTGCTGGCGTCGCTCGGGCTGCGTCGCCGCCGGCGAACGCCGCGGCCGGCGGCCGGAGACGCAGCCCCGCCGTAGCACTCGCAGACGTCGAGGTTGATGCCATGTGTTGACGCAAAGTTAGGGCTTCACACCAACACACCGAGAGGGCCTTGAACGCCCACGAAGGTTGCTAAACAACCTAGTAGCAGCGAGCACCGCAGCGTGATCACGAAAACGATCTAGGGATCGGTAGGGGGGCAACGTAGAGCTCGGTGACGGCTGGAAAGAAGACCGAACGCACCTCGGGAAGACCGTCCGGGGAGGCACGAACCAAGGGTTGTCCTAGGGGCGTGGATGCGCCTAGAACGCCCGGCGAAGTAGCGTGGAGCTCGTCGTCGAACAAGCGGGGTAAAGGGTTGGAAGAGACAAAATTAGGGTTTGGAAGTTGTAGTATGACGATTTGGGTAGATGGGATCAAATCGGCCATGAACCCCTTCATTATATAGGGAGGGTGGTCTTATCCTTTTAGGAAGGCGTCCTAGGACGTTTCCAATCACCAGAAATCGCACCAAACAAGTTTGGAAACAAACCGAGTTGGATACGATTCGGATCAACCCGAAATCGGGCCGACCGGACGCCGCTACTGAGAGCACCGACGCGACCGATGCCTAAGCGTCCGGTCGATTCCGTAAGGTCCGAATCGGCCGCACAAGACGCGCCCGGCGACCGGTCGCTCGACCGACGCTCCTTTGAGTGACCGGACGCGCCGGTGCCCTAGCGTCCGGTGGGTTCCGTGAGAGGTCGGAATCGAGGCGGGGGTGACCGGACGCGGCCGGTAGGTTGGTGACCGGTCGCCCCTCCGTCCGTCGGTAAAATCCGTCCGGCCGCCCTCTGGGAGGCGCCTGTTGACCTCCGTGCCTTTGGTGCCCGATTTTGACTAAGTCCGAAAATTGGTGACTTGGACCTCCAAAAAATGGCGAAATTTTGGACAAGGCCAAAATTTGGCTAAGTCCGGGATTTTACCATGCCTTAGTCCAAGCCATTTTGGGTGTCAACACATGCCCCCCTCGTTTTCGTGTGAGAAGTGCACGAGCCCGAAAACAAAACAAAGAAAAACTAAACAACACGAATGCCCATCGTATCGGTTGTCCATTGACTAAGGGCGATACTATGTATCGGCCATTTTATTCTAAGGGCGATGCATGCATCGGCCATTGTTTGGAGAGCACTAGGCCTCTTGCCAAACACTAGGGAAATACTTTTTCAAATACCTCCCGTTAATCGCCTTATCTTGGCGTTTTCCATCACTTGTTGACTCAAGCACATAGGAGTTCCCAAATATCACTTTGACCACTTTAAAAGGACCTTTCCAATTGGGTGACCATTTGCCAAATTGATTGCTCTTCGACCCTATCGGTAATATAGTTTGCCAAACTAAGTCACCGATTTGGAACGATTTGCTCTTGACTTTCTTGTTGTAAGCTCTTGCAACACGGGCTTTGTCTTTCTCAATCTCCTTTAGAGCTTGTATTCTCTTGTCGGTCACCTCATCGATGTTGTCCATCATCAAATCATGATACATAGTAGGAGATAAGTCATTTTGTTTAGCAAATCTATATGCATCCAAATTTACCTCAACGGGTAACACCGACTCTTGGCTATACACCAACTCGTAAGGAGTAACTTTAGTTGCACCATGCCTCGATATGCGATGAGCCCACAAAGCTTCTGACAAGACCTCATGCCACCTTCTTGGATGTTCTATTATTTTCTTCTTAATAAGCTTGATCAAAGTTTTGTTAGTTGACTCTGCTTGACCATTGGCTTGAGCATAATATGGAGATGAATTGAGCATCTTAATCTTATATGATTCGGCAAAATCCTTCACTTCCTTAGCCATGAATGACGTCCCTTGATCCGTAGTTAATGTTTGAGGAATGCCGAATCTATGAATAATATGTTCTGTGATGAACTCAATTACCTCCTTGTGTGTCATGCTCTTCAATGGAACTGCTTCCGACCATTTAGTGAAGTAGTCGGTAGCAACCAAGATGAACTTATGCCCCTTCGAAGATGGAGGATGAATCTGTCCAATAAAATCCAAGCCCCAACCACGGAAAGGCCACGGTTTGATTATAGGATGAAGCATAGCAGCCGGCACTAGCTGAATATTCCCAAAACCGACACTCTTCACAACCTCTCGTAGTAACGAAAGCAATCGGCCATCATAGTAGGCCAATAGAAACCAGCCCGTCTCAACAACCACTTCATCTTCGGAGCCGATTGATGCGTCCCACAAATGCCTTCATGAACTTCTCCCATTGCTACTCATGCTTGATCAGCCCCCAGACACTTTAGCAACAAGTCTTCGGCAGTCCTCCTATAAAGCTCACCATTATGCAATGTGTACTTGAAAGCAAGCCGCCGAATATTCTTGTCAACTTTAGCACTAGGATCCTGCAAAAAAGACAAGAGAGGAGTTCTCCAATCTTCTAAATCGGTGCTACCATTGTCCAAAACAGAAATAGACCGATTTAAAAGAATTTTACATTGCTGTCCCAAATCATTAGTAACATCGGTTTGTCCAATTAATTTTGGTTGAACCGAATTCCTACTAGAATCTGAAACAAGCAAATTTTCATGCATCGGCAAATGTTGTAAGTGGAAATAACCATCTCTTACCTCAAAGCTCGATGCACCTTGAGCAAGCAAGTTTGCTCTTTGCACATAATTCACATGCAATTGATCTTCTTCCTTGATGTAACCGGAAGCAAGTTGAGCATAAAAATTGGCCTTATGATTTTCTTCTCTTGGAATATGCCGAATCTTAAATTCGGTAAATTTACCAATTAAGTCAAGGCACAAATCAAGGCGAGCACGAAGTGATCCATCCAAACATTGACATTCACCGGAAACTTGTTGCACCACAAGTAATGAATCACCAAATGCTTCAACATGTTCAACCCCAATAGCTTCTAACATAATCAACCCGAATAAGAGAGCTTCATATTCGGTTTGGTTGTTAGTACATGGAAACTCCAATCGGCTTGACATAGGAAATTCAGTACCACAAGAATTAACAAGAACAATTCCAACTCCGGCACCATCTTTGCAAACCGATCCATCAAAATATAACCGCCATGGGGTAGAAGTGACATAATTCACCTCATAATCAAGATTAATACCATGCTCAACAATAAAATCAACAAGAACTTGACCCTTTAAAATTCTCAATGGTTCAATTAAAGAGTATGCCCATTTGTCCACCCTTCCAGAAAGGATTGGCCGAAACAACATATGTTTAATTACATCGGCCTGGCATGCTACCACACATGTGCTTGACAAAAGATAATGTCTCATTTTGGAACAAGCAAAATATAGTGATAAGCATAATTTCTCAATATGGGCATACCTTGTCTCAGGATCAAGAAGACGACGACCAAGATAAGCAACAACATACTCCTTTCCTTCATCTTCTTGAGTAAGAACAGCCCCAATCACCTTTTCTTCGGCAGCGATATACAATCGGAAAGGTACACCCCTTCTAGGTGCACGAAGAACAGGTGGTGAAGACAAATATTCCTTTATCTTATCAAATGCATATTGTTGGCTTACCCCCAGGCAAAATCAGCTTCATTTTTCAACTTAAGTATGGGGGTGAAAGGAATAATTTTCCCGGACAAGTTAGCAATGAATCTTCTCAAGTAGTTCACTTTACCTAAGAATTTTTGCAAATCCTTTTTACATTGAGGTGCTTGAACTGCCTTGATCTTTTCTATCCTCTTGGGATCAATCTCTATGCCTTTATCATGAATAATAAACCCAAGAAACTGGCGACTTGGACAAGGCCAAAAAATTTGGCTAAGTCTGGGATTTTACCATGCCTTAGTCCAAGCCATTTTTGGGTGTCAACACCATGGTAGCTGGCGACGAAGGGCGCCTTGGACCAGTCGGCCTTGACGCGGCCGCCCTGCGTGGCCCAGTCCTCCGCCGCCCAGATGCTGGAGTAGGCGTACATGGGCTGGCTCGTCGGGAACGCCACGCCGTAGCTCGCCGCGTAGTTGCGGAACACGCGGATGGGGACGCCGTCGATGTACCACCTTTAAATATATATATAATTTTGATTTTAGATGAATAATCAACCAACTGTGGATGAACAATCAAGCGAAAAATGCATGCATGCGTGTGATCTGCCAGCATGATGGTGATTACGTACACGATGATGCAGGGAGTCCAGGAGATGGTGTAGTTGTGGTAGTCGGCGGTGGGGTCGAACCATGGCTTGAACTGCATCTCCTTGTTGCCAACGCCGGCAGCGTACACGTTGGTGTGGATGGTGTAGGGCTGCCCGCTCACGTTGCCAAGGAATTCGAAGTCGATCTCGTCGTGGTTGTCGCCCAGCGACGACGTCTGCAGGCACATGGAAATGGGAAGCTAATTAAAATGGATTCCATGATGGATTGTGGGTTCTCATGTATGCACAGCGCGTGAACTCACATAGTAGGTTGTCACAGTGCCTGCGGAGTCGCCGGGGACAAGCTGGATCATGGTGGACACGGTCCCATACACGAACTGCCGCTTCGACCGAATCATGGAGCCTGCGTTCATGAAGATAGTAGATTCTAGCTAGCTAATCACCGAGAGAAGCATTCATCTTGTAGCTAGCTAGGACGACCACGCACACTACCCCTGACCGTACCGTACCTGAGGAGCTGCCGACGAGCGCGAGGGAGAGCCTGTTGCCATCGTCGTAGGCCCAGCAGTTCTGGGGCTCCCACGTCGCGTCGCACTCCTCGTTGAAGCTGCCGCCAGCCGCGAGGCCAACGAGCACGGATAATGATACAAAAGCAAGTGCAAGCAGGGAGGAAGACGACGACACCTGCCTTATTGCAGGGTTTCGTTGCTCTCCCATGATCAAATTCCAAGTTCTATTTCTATTCTATAACCCAGCTCACGCTCACACAATCGATCGAGGGAGTCTCTCTTGATGAGAATGCACTTGTATATGATGATTGTGTCTCTAGCTAACTGCGTGCTCTCTCTTTTTGTGTTCTCTCCTATCTGATGAGGACATGAAGGAAGGTGATATATATATATATATAGTGCTTCGATCGAGCGAGCCCTCCAGAGTCCAGACAGACATACACGATGCATACGCTTCATCACCTGATGTGATGAGTATTTTAATAACTTTTTTTTTTGTCAATGATGGCCGTGACATGTATGGTTTGTGGCCGTTGATCCATGTAGCGAGCTAGGGAACATAAATTAGTCCATCTTTCAAATTAAAGGGGTCATGCATGCACGTATCTAGAGAGAGGTCCCGTAGTGGCGCCGTGTGAAATGATAGATCAGGTGCGTGGAGGGAAAGGGCAAAGCTGCAAGCCGTATGGACACGTACATGGTTGCGGGAACCACCGACGACACCCGATTTCACTTTGGCAACGTGCCTGACATCCTGGGCATACTTGCGCCCAACGCCTTGTGTGGCATCCATCATGCGTGTGGCCTTAGCTTCCACCGACATGATTGCTCTCCAACATCTGGCACCCGGCAAGAATCATTCTCCGCACTGGAACGAAGGCAAATTCATCAACATCCCGCGGGCAACACACAAAAAACAACGTCGTATAATAACACGTGTCGGGCTTATATCAGTAACATCATAACATCCCTCTGCGCCAATAAGCTAAGTTCGCTTGATCTAATAAAGGCGGCATACAATTGACTAGATCGTGACAATTATTTATGAAAATATGACAATTATTTATGACAATTTCTAATAGAAAATATGCAAACATCCGCTAGCAGGAATCATTAGATACACCACACATTAAATATTTTTAAATTGCATTTAGTTGATACTGTATATGTTAATAATAATATGCTTAACTTTTAGACGTTGTTATGGCACGACTGCCAGTGTGTTAGGCTAGTCGCATGGCCGGGCACGGCCACACCGTTCTTCTCTCTTCTTCCTCTCCGGTCCCCACCTCCCTGCCGAAACCCTAGCACGTCCACGGTGCCATCTTTCCTCCATCCCTCGCCCTGATCTAGCCCGACCACTTCCCACCGTCGCCAGGGCCTCTACTGCACGGACGCAAGGAGGAGCACGCCAAAGTTGGGGTGCATGGGCACGGCCACAGGGAGGAGCTAGCTAGAGATGGAAGGGGGTGAGAATTGGGAGATCGAGGAGCTCATGGATGCGCTAGTGAGATCAGAATATGGAGATTAGGGAGGTGTGTGCGCGTTGGCCAGAAAATACGAATGGCCGGGTTAAAGTCATTACATTATTTTTTGTAAACCTAAACAAAGTCTGATAAAATTAATAACTTAAAAATTTGCAATGACTTTCAATCTGTAACTTATTACGGGAAGACAGTTATAAAGCTTGACATGATAGCACACGAAGATAAAAAGACACTAGGTGGATTCATGATGTGGCGTTGTTCATTGGTATGAAGGAGAAATCTACGAAGTTAGAATATTACTATCGCCTTCCTATTATTTTTATTTCTTTTTCCCCTTTTTTTCATTCTCTTTATTTTTTTACTTTACTCTATACCTACCATCAGTGGGGTCCACTTGTAATTTTATTGAAATATATCCATATGAGATCTTGTTTCGAAGAATTTATTAAAAGAAATTCAATGGTGTAATCAAAATTTAATTTGTTTTTTTGGTTTGTGAGTTATAACATTTCTAGTTAGTTCAAACGATTGGGGCTGCTTTGTCCAATGTATTTGGATGTCATGGTCTTAGTGGGGGGCTGCTGAGATGGCATGTTTGTGTATCAAGAGAACTCCTTAGTGATGGTTCTCTATGTAAGTGTAATATATTACCTATTGGACTATTACATGACTCATCGGCACAGCCCAACAAAGGCCCAACAGGCATTGGTGGGCCATAAAATTTAGGAGGGTCTGCCTTTTATACAATTTCTGAATAACTTTGTGTATAACCGTGGAAAACTCTAGGGCAACTAGGGCCTGCCTCACAATCAAGCCCCGCTTCCATCGCCCCCCGCACCTCATCCCCATCTTCATCCCTACCGCTCATCGATGTTGTCGCCTTCCAATCAGACGCCCCACTTCGCCTGCCTAGCACGAAGGACTATCGCGCAAGGGACCCACCCCCGCACCCCACGTGCACGGATCCGCCACACCCCCAACCTCGTTGGACCCCCCAGCACATGTACCACCCGCCAGCTGCCCCCCCCCCCCGAGGCGCCAAAAAAGCCCCCCGAGCGCAAAAACATCAAAGGAAAAAGTTGCGCAACAAATGAAAAAGAAGCCATTGCAACAAAAAAAAATAATGCAACAAGCGGAAAATATGAATGGCACAAGCAAAAGAAACCTATTGCAACAATGAAAAGCACCCTTTGCAACATGAAAAAAAAAAAAACAAAAACAAGATATTGCAACATAAAAAAAAAACTTCTAATGCAACAAACGAAATATGAACCACAACACACCGAAGAAAATGATGTTGCGACTCTTTGCAACATCTCAAGATTGCTATTGCAACATGGTGAGAAACCTCTGTTGCAACAACCCAAAAAAGGAGGGGGCGGGGCCTGGATCGGTTGTTGTGTGTCGCCGCCGCTACACCTCCAGGGGCATGGTCACCACCACAACGCACGTGGAGTCCTCCAACGGATCTACCACCGGGAGAGGGCGCGTTGCTAGATCTGGTCCAAGTAGTGTTGGAGGCACTCGCTGGATCTTGGGCCTCTAGATATTGGAGGTCCTCGCCGCCACCGCTGCTTTTCCGCCTGCTAGCTGTTGCTCCACCCCATCGCCCACGACACTGCTCCGCCCGTCGGGGGTGGTGAAGGTGCTCCGCTGCGCATGACTTGCTCTTCCCTCTTCCTCTTGAGAGAGGCTAGGGCTCCTAAATAAAAACCCTATACACATTTTCAGTCACAACAACTCAATAATAATAATAATAATAAATAAACAAATAAATAAATAAAAACCCTATACCCCGTCTGCCGCCGCCGTAGGACTTTTTAGTCCCAAGAATTATTAAAAAAAAGTCCGGACAGTCTTTTTAGAACTAATAATGGAGAAAAGTCTCTAATAGTCTCTCCCCGATCGGTTAGTGAGTTTTTTTTTAGTCCTAGCGACTAAAAAGTTCCTCGACCAAACACGAAGCCTAGTTAACCATGGCGTGGCGCCACCCCCGCCACCCGGGCCATCCTCGCCACCGTCCGCCGCCAGGCCGCGGCCGCACGCCTCCACGCCCGCGCGACCGTTCGCGGCCCCGCGCCGCCGCGACCGTCCGCCTTCGCCACCTCCTCCTCCTCCCCGCTCCCCAATTATCCAATCCGAGCGAACCTACTTCCCCGTGGAGCCCGAGGGGACGGTGGTGACGACATGGTAGATGGGATTCGTACATTATTTTTTGTAGACCCAAAGGCCGATGATGGGATCGCCGGTGGCGGAAGACAGTTATAAAACCATGGCGCGTCTCACCTGGCACCCCGTGCCCGGCTGGTTTGCCGCGCCGGCCCTGAGTTTTCTAGGCCCGGGCGAGACCAAATCAGGGGCCCTTCTACGTACTCCTTCCAGCCACAAAACTATGTAATTCTCATTTTTGAGGCGAACTATCTAAACTTTAGACTAAATTTCTATGTTTTTTATCGGGCCGCCAGGCGATATTCGCGCTATAGCCGCGATGCTATCTTTGCGATAGCGCATGTTTGCACTTCTTTGCCGCTATAGCTCAATAGTGTGGAAATAGCGCGGCTAGCGCGCTAATTGCGCGCTTTATCGCGCATAAAATAGCATGGAAATAGCACGCCGGCGCAATAGCGCTATAGCGTGAAATTGACAATAGCGTCGCGGCGTTTCAATTGGTGCGCTATAGCGGCTATTTGTTTCGTGGCTAAATTTAAATAAAGAAGTTTAAACATTGATAATATAAAATTAGTACTATTAGATTAATAATAGTAGAAAAACAGGTGAACAGCCCGATTTTTTTTTTTTTAATGATAGTAGAATATATTTTTATAACAAATTTGTAATAAATATTTTTGTAATATATATTAGTAACCTTAAAGCTAATGCCGATATTGTACCAATGTATACATGTACCCCTATATACCTTCAAGCGAGCACGGGCTACCAGGAAGTCAACAAGCTTTAGTGCTATTGCGGCCAATTCCATCACCGGCCAGAAAATAACGCACATATATTTAATCTATTAAATCACCGACAGGTTTTGAGGCACACTGGATCATACTTTTTACAGAAAAGATGCAGAAGCTTGCGTCTCGCCTCTCGGCTCTTGGGTCATCTTGTTTTGCGTCGCCGCCATCTAGTGATTTCGGATTTGCGTCTCGCATTGCTGCTAGCACGCCGCGTGAGCACGTACGATTGCATCTCACACGGCCACCGCGCGCGAGGACGAGGTTGAGGAGTCGCCGGCCAGGAATGGCTTCACGTGGACGCCAGATGCACAACTGCTTTAGGCCTCGGCCAGCAGGCCCTACTCTTCGCTGCTGGGCCAGGGGCCTTGATAGTTATATACGCATACGATACGACTATAGTGTAAGGAAATACTTACTTGGGATGGGGCCCCTTAGAATCTGGGGGCGATGATGGGGGGCGGTGGCCCCGCTTGCCCGCCTCCAGGGCCGGCACTGCTGCGAGCTCTCCCAGGGTACGTTGCTTCCCCGCTCTTGTGTGTCATCTAAAGTCGTGCTGCTGCATCTGATGCCATCCAATGTTTTTCTTATACATAGTGCGGATCTGTGCTCGTTGATGCAAATGTGTGTCACCTGTGAAGTTCACTTGGACACTGAATGGATGTATGTTGTAGATGCATTTGGCTATTGATGTTAGTTTGAATCAAGTGTGATTTGGATTCAGATGTAGTTTTGAGCAAACCTAGTATTGCTCATTGCATGTCATTTTATCATTAATATGTATTAGGATCATGTAACCAGCGGCTCATGTAAACTCTTACCTACTACTGTCAAAAAGTACAATTTCAAGCAATGCAGGGGCACACTAGGTGCTATTTGTGATGTACACTTTATTTTCTACTCATAACTAAGTTTAGTGGTGAATGGAGATTAAAATTGGAATTTTATAGGGAGTGGGAAAGATGGTTGATGCTGAATGCTGCACAACTTGATGGGAATCTTCTGCTAGAATGATGTGGGTCCCCTTTTTCACATTCTTTCTGCGTTTACCCTTAATATTGAATTACACAAGTATATTTGATTAGTTGTGAGTTTGCAATTGTGTTGGAAAAAGAAATTTTGCAATTGTGTTGGAAAAAGAAAGTAAACTCATATACACAGAGTGTGGCTTTTGCTGTTAGCTGTAGCACACTAATGCTTGGATGCATTGCTGGTTGTGTGCTGTGTTCTTACCATCATTTCTGAGGCATGGAAAACGTATAATGATGTTCATTTATCTGTAGTTAGTTTTTAGTGCTATATTCTCTTTAACTAAATTGGCTACATTGTATGACTGTTCAAATACACTACCTAGAGAAACATTTTTACGCAATATTGAATTTTTTTTATTGTGGTTACTGTTGGGATTTGTTAGGAAGTGGAAAAGATTGGTGATGCAAGAGAGGCCATTGTAGAGCCCGCCAAAGGTGCTGGCTTGAGGCATGTACTCCTTTGGTAATACTGATTTTTTTTTTCTCATCCATTCTTAACCAAAATTGAGCAGAACTGGTCCTATCACAAATTCTCTGAAACATTAGCAGGGTTTTAATATCGGAAATATTCCTGCAGTATTGACCCCATATAATAGACATGACCTATGTTTCTTATTCTTTGTTTGATATATATTGCTTTTGTTTTGCAAACATTTCTAGCTGTAGAATGTCCCCCCCCCCCCTTCTCTGTGAAACTTCATATCCTTGTATTACAAAATAAGGAATACAAAGCATCAGTCCGTAGAAATCAGTTGAAACATTACATAGTAAGAAAAAACGGACGCAGCCCACCATGCATCAAATAGCCATGACCAAGTCAGGTACTAAGTTTAGACCTGCCATTGAATATCCTAATCCATACCCGTGTGATCGGGGAGGGTATGGATTACCAGTTTGGATGAAGGGTAGGGTACGGGCATATCCGCATTTACCCGCAACCTCTCTATATATATTATACCCACTATGATATATGCACACACTATATATGTGATATACTCCACATGATTGATGACGGTGACTAGCTAGCTAATTAATAATGGCTGTCCATTTCGTTCCTGCTAGCTAAGAAACGTCGTCTCGTCTGAATGAATAATATCTAATTTTGACTAACTAGCTGCGCGCAGCAGTGCTGTGCATGTGTAGATGAATCAAATTACCCATTGGATATGGGGAACTATGGGGAGGGTAAGGAATGGATATCTTACAAATGAATTTGGATATAGATAAGAGCGGGTTTGTTCATACCTTCCCCAACGGCAGGTCTAACTAAGTTTGTGTATCCAAGCAGCAGCTCATAAAACTACCATGTATCAAATAGCCACTACCATGTTTCTATGACTGCAGCTTGCAACAGGGTCCCTTCCTACTCCACTGATCTCACCCCTCCAAACTTATACTAGCTACAAATCTTTAAAATTCCTGTATTTCCATAGTTCCCCATCAGTAAGAATAATCAGTGTACTCAGGCCTTGCTTTGTTTCTTTGTCTACACTCTTGATAACTTGGCAGTTGGCACCACCAATCCAAATGTTTTCTATGACTATTGCATAAAACCTCCTATTCGCAGAGTTCTAGTTCTCATAGTTTCAACTGTTCTTGGATTAATTTTCTAACTTGCTGCTATTTGGGGTTAATATTGATTTTGTCAGTGTGGTACTACATGATTGGTCAAATGTAGGGCCACCAAGCATGTTTTCTCCATTCCGTATCTTTGCTTCCTTTGTGCCCTGATCAATGTTTTTTCTTTGCCCCTTGAGGGGTTTCATCTTTTTACTTTTTGTATATTTGCATCATGGAGTTTTTTTTCTAGATTTGTCCAATAATTGCTCTTGGTGTTTCATATTGCAGTGAGCTTTAAATATCCTGAAACTTTGCTTACCATATACTCCTGCTATTTTGCAGGTACTTGAAGTTGTTGTGTAGATCCCATCCTTTCGAAAGAATGAAAGATGTGTCTTTTGGGAAAAGCTATTATGGCATTTATTCCAATACAAAGTTAGAAAAATTTACCCAGCAATAGCCAGTTTCCTCGTTAGGATTTTAGAATAGACTGAAATAAGTTTAATGTTACATGGCATGGTTTGTGCACATGGATTTATCTTCCCCTCTTGATACGTGATATTCTACTACCATCTGCAGAGATTGTTTGGTGTCAAATTTCAGTTGACATGAGTTAAATGATAGTGTTACCGTGCCTTGCCTACTTTTGCATGAGGTGTTTCATCATTGTCATTTTTAAATGTAGGCACACCCTACGTCTCATATCGTCATACTGCTTACTGTCCCTCTGTAATGGTCTCTTTCATGCCAAGTTTATGTGTGCATGAGCTATGGATGATGGCACCATTTACCTAGAAACATTAACACATCTTACTAACAGTAACTAGCCATACACAGCTTCATAGCTGGGTAGTGCTCGCTTAGAGTTAAGTTTTTTCAGTAAGTGGCACATACTGACATACAGCACAACACTTGCATCATGGTACATAGCGGCTGCACAACACTTGTGCATCGCTTGATACATAGCAAACTACGGCACATGAACTTACGTCACCATTTATCTGTCCATTATCAACTTTCCTTAGGACATGGACCACCATGGTCGTCCTCTTGGCGCCCTTCATCAGCTCAAATACACAGATGTGGTCCTGCAGCCTGTTGTCGCGGACGAACTTGATCCAGCAGCAGCAGTTGAAGCCTCTGGTGTGGTTGGCGGGTAGTACTTGACGTACCACTTCTGTTTCCTGTTTAGCCTGAGCAGCAGGACCTCATGGGTTCTCCCCTCAAGGTGCTCTGATGCAAATCCATGGTGGATGGTCTGCATTGCAAACACTAAGCATAACTATAGGAATTACTACTGATTGACATGCTGTTACACACAATTAATGCTACTAATCATGACAACTGATTGCATAAATGGATGTAAAAAAATAAGGGTATACAACAAAATTAGTTTATCACTTATTTGCAGTATTTGGGTAGGCAGTCATAAGATTAGTAGGAACTAATATATTCTCAGAAAATCAAATGGCCACACTATGAACCTTTTGGCAACATACTGTCCGGGAGATGAAAAAGCCTCTGATGATAGTTTTCCAAGCTCATAATACAAGCATCCAGCATCAGATTTTCAAGATCAACAGGAATGAAAAAGCAGCAGCCCACAGCGTTGCCAACAGAGCAGAGCAAGACTTTCTTTTCTTCTCATCTAGTCTCAATTTCTGCTGCTCACACATGCTAATGTCCGATTACAAACTCTTTGCTGGATGCTATTTGGGAGCCTTTCGAACTCCTGCAATCTGTTCTTGAGTTCAATGTATTGCATGTTATTAAATAATCATTTCATTTTGAGACCAATATTCTGTTGAAAGTGGATTATATTGTGGCACAAGGCTAATTATCATCTCAAAACAATTTAAGTCGTCAAAGTCAAGGCACAGGTTGGTTTAGAAAGACAAATTTTGATATTTGGCACCGAATCTGCAAGCCTCACTACTACCCAAATCATGCGCTATTAAAAATGTGGCCAGCTCGATTTTTTTTCGAATCAGGTGTTTCTTCCTCGTTCGATTTGCCTATTTTTCTTTTGATTTCTATTTCTAGGCCAAACTAAAATAGACATGTTTTGCCCCTATAAAGAGTGGTTGGTTTAATTATTAGGCTATAAAAATTAAGACAACCACCTCTTTCCTATACAAAATGGGAACTATATAATGCTTTTCACTCAAATGAATTAGAGGCAGATGTTTTTTCAAAGGCAATTAGAGGCACATGTTGCAAAATATTGATCGCAAATGTTAGTCAGTCATACTAGTAGGCTGGACGGAATCGATTTCTATCCACAAACTAAACACCCCTTTAGACCTAAAATGGTGGCAAAGCCCACTCGCTCACAAACAAGCAGCAAAGAAACAAATACAAAACCAACTAACGAATCAAAAGCCCTTTTCTGTTGATCAATGTCTTCTTTTACCCTCAGAGCCACTTGTTGAAACAAGTTAATTTCTATGTTTGCTTAAGTACTTGTTCATCTTCAAATGAAACAGTAGTTTTCAACTTGCACAAAAAATACATTTATATGCTTGAAAAAACTATCTGAATTGATACCGTATCATGTATGAGTTTACAAAATGAACCACAGCCACCAAATGGGATGTCGGGCCAGGTTCGCATAAATCCAGAAGTAAAAACAAAGGAGACACTTGTGGTGATAGCATATAATTGTAAAGGCCCTTAAATTCTCCCAGCTAACAAAAATGTTCGTTCCAAGTTGTCGCCATGGTGCTCAGCCAAACATGTTTGGAAGCGGCCTCACTGCCATGAATGCATCAACCATCTGCACAAAATAGAGTTGTTTAAGTATTGCAGGAAATTCATACAAACTCATATGAGGCCCATCATAGTTCCATTCAGCCAAAATGAGAATTGCATGTCTATGTGCAAATACTACACAAGCAATGCCATGCATGTGTGCGTGCAAGATAAACAAATTGTTAACCTCGCCTGGAAACAAGGTGCAAGAAACCAATCAATGCAGGGGTCATACATTTGGCAATGAAAAATGGCACATAGATCTCCTACATCAATAAAAAGAAACCAATATGCACGACAGCAGATCCAACGAATCATGTACCTCTTCGGTCACTTGAGCTCTAGCTCTTTGATGTCTAGCAACAATCTCAGAAAGAACTGCAATAAGCCGTTGCTTCACTTCACCCGTCAACATCCTTCCCTCCTTGTACTCCTGGTGTTTGTGTTTGAACACTTAGTATTTTCACAATGATGAATTATTATGTTTATGAAGCATAAATCTGTAGTAATACCTTCTTTATGTGTGCAAGCTCATCATCATCTTCAAGGAAGAAGTTCAGGTATTTGATTGGGACATCCACCTTCATTGCAACAAAAAATCAGTCATTCACAAACTAGTTTTGTATTACTTACGGGGTGTGATAATTAACCGGATATCAAGCAGATTATGCAGTGATATTTATTTTTTCTCAAACACACAGGAGAGCTGCGTATCATTATATTAAGAAGAAAGGAGCCCAAGAAGAAATATATCACAACCTTGAGCATGTTAGCACTGAAGTATGGCATGAAAGACTTCAAGAAACAGAAGACATTTAGAGCTGTATGAATTTTAAAGCTTCCAGTGATATATTTGTTCATATTGAAAATCTAACTTTTAAGTTCAAAACAAAAAGGTCAGGTGCATAGTGCAGGCATCCTATTTGGAATACAATATCCTCAAGTATAAACGGGAAAAGGCTTACATCAAGGTTAGCTCCAAGTTTTCTATGCAGCTCTATCGAGTCCTGGCCACCTGAGAAGGCATATTTATTCACCTGGAACATTGGCAACCAATTATAAGAGACAGATGCAGGAGATCAGCTAATTCTTGGTTCAATCTAATAACCATTTTCACCATAACTTAAATGGGTAAAACGAGTAGTCAAGTCAAAAATGTTCCAGCTAAATACAAACTTCAGAGCAGGGCAGACCTTTGTCTTTATTTCTTTAGCACTATCTGTCACATATATTGCCGAATTTGCGTCACTGGCTGACATTTTTGTGTTCTCCCCCTGTGAAAAAGAAAGAAACAACACACAAAATCAATGCCCTTGAAATCATAACCATTAATATAGAAATCACAAGCAAGTTAAAACTTCAAAATAACTTGAAACAGTTAAGGTCAACTAACCTGAAGAGCAGGGAAAAATCTAGATTCAATCAGTGATGGTTTCTGATAACCAATTCTCGGAGCAACATCACGAGTCATCCTAAAGTAAGGATCCTGCGGGGCAAAAAAGTTTACTCTCAAAACTGGAAGAGAAAGACACACAAAGATGTATCAGAATGTATTGGTATGGGTCAAACTTTTACTAAAACAAAGACATGAACATGTGCGGAATTTTTGGCATCTTTAAATGTAAACACTAAGATACATTTTACTTAGCGCAGGAAGAATAATCTACTCTTAATTTGCATATTGGAGAGCACAACCAAATTTAGTGCTACAAATAACAAAGATACATTGTCAAATTTATACCTACTTTGCATATGTGGGGCTCGCCCCAACTTGCTTGGGACTGACAGGCTTGGTGTGGTTTGGTTTGGATGGTTTTGCATATGTGGGGCTCAGTTCAAATTTAGGATGGGAATAACTAAGAACTTAAAAGGCAATAGTTCAGAAATTTATGCTAACAGAAATATTACAAGTACACTAGCAAGTTAATATACAACCACTTATGTTAGTAAATACTATTATATACCAAAGATGTTTGTACCTGATCTATTGCACATGGGATAAGGCACCGCAGTTGGTCCTTGCCAGCGAAGAGATGGGGAAATGAAGAAGGGAATGACGGGACTGCCTGCACTGGAGGAAAGCTAACCTTTCCTATGTGATCCTCAAGATTGAACCCAAATATCCCTATAGCCTATTGTAAAACACATTAGCCAACCATGATGTTTAAATGTAAGCTCTGTAGTGTTTGAACATTTTTTTCTTAATGGAACGGCTCTCACCTTATTCATAGTTACACATCTGGCAACTTGCATCATGTTTTCATAAAAAGCACTGCAAGACAAGGCCAGAGGGGTTAATGTTTGCATATATAATAACAAGCCAAGCCAAGATTTACAGCATGGTATTCACTTGGTTAGTGATGAACCAAACAAATCAGTCAAAAGTTAAAATATCAATTAGAATTAGGAAGAGTAACTTACCCTCCAACGAAAAAAGAAAAATCGGAGAAAATGAATGTTCTTTCAACGTCAAAACCACATGCTATAATGTCTTTAGCATTTTCACGGGCAAGCCTTTTACTTTCCTGAATAGTCAAGTTCTTCCACAAGAACTTCTCATCGTCAGTCAGTTGTATAACTAGGGGCACCTTAAAAGCCTCCTGCAAGTATCTGAAGAAAGATTATGATAGTTAATGAAACATTACTTACAAAACCAGAACTCAGAAAACAACGTGCGAGTTATCAAACAAAATTCAAGTGTTGTTTAGATTTCCACAAAAATAAAATAAAATAAATCCCTTTTACTTGGAACATGTTTATGATATTTCCTAAGGATCTATAACTATGGAGGCTTGCAGCACATATCCTGCCTTATCCCGTCGCCAACCATCAGTTCATTAGCCATGTGAAAACAGTCAACCACAAGAAACACTTCAAATTGTAGAACTCAATTTTGCAGCACATATCCTGCCTTATCAGGTCCCCGACCATCAGTACATTAGCCATGTGAATTAACAGTCTACCACAAGAAAAACTTCAAATAGGCGAACTCAATTTGGCTTTTAAGGAGTATTTGCAAATCAAGAATAGTTTCCATTAATCCATTGTCAAAAAAGAGAGGAGTTTCCATGTGTCATTAACATATCCAAGTGGGTTCTTGTATGTAGTGAAAAAAAGAAACACCACTTGCTACTCCCTCGCTGAAACAGCATTGTCCAATTATGCAACACATACATAAATCAGAGCATAACTAAGGAGCTGTAGCCCAAATTTCAGGATACCGAGACACAACGCTTACTTCGTGAACATGAAGGGGATGAGGTGGCCGAGGTGCAGGGCCTCCGACGAGGGTCCCCTCCCCGTGTAGAGGTAGAATTTCTCCCCCTTCTCATACAAATCCAGTAACTCGTTCAAATCGCTATATATAACACAAAAAATAGCACACAAAAATTCATCAGCACCTCCACCTCCGACGATAAAAAAAGTTCTTTTTTGGCAGGTGGCTCAGTACCGGTGGGCGAAGAAGAGGCCTCGGCGGAGGAAGCAGTGCGGCGGTCTGGCGGTAAGGCGTGCGATGCGGTCGACGAGCGCGCCGTCGATGCGCTGGCACCCGAACTGGTCCACGAGCTTGTCGTAGTCGATGCCACCCTTCCCCGCCGACACTTCCCACGGATTCACCACCTGTTCCTCCTCCTTCTCCTTCTCTTTCCTCGCGGCGTCCACCCCTTGGTCCACCGCTGCCATAGCCGCGCGCGGATCTCTGTCTCCGTTCCCTTCGCTTCCTCTCCGGCGGCGCGTGGGGATTAGCGAGCGGCAGGGTATCCAGACGGGAGCAAAACCTCGGCCTCGCATTCGCTGACGTGTGGGGCCCGCAGCCAGCAACAAGCGATGGACGGAGGGCCGCCCCGCGCATGGGTTTACGAAATTCGGTTTAAGCGTGCTCCTCTCTCTAAATGTTTGTATTTAGAAAATCGTGTTTTCCTCGCAAACATGTTTCCCGAGCGACACACATAAAGAGACGGAGGTAGCAGCGTTCAGTGTTGATTGGAACATCCAAGACTAAGGTTCATATGCCATCAACATCCAAGACCAAGGTTCCATCTAGCACGTCCAACCAGGGCAGCACGCCCTGTTAGCCTCATTGTACACCAAAAAAAAAAAAAAAAAAAAAAAATCAGAGCAACTACCAAGGCTACAACCTCCCAACGTATGAGCAAGCAAGAGCACAGCCCAACTTTAATGTCGGTCCCTACATCCAGTCCAAAAGGACAGGTTTTTAGGATATGCCATAGCTCTCCAACGCAAGACTGAGGTGCTGCTTAAACTTTTTGTCAGATAGAGCGCTCGCCTCTTCTGCAAGACATACTGACCACCTACGAGGCTAACATCTTTTTGCTTTTTGCAATCCTGACAAGATCTGACGAGGCTAACATGCGTTGGGGAAGCCCTAAGCCATCCTCATACCAGTGAGCCTCTTCTTAGCATTCAGTGTTGCACATATATCCTTTGCCTTTTTTGTCCTAATGTGTTCTGCCTTCATACTACCTTATCCAATCTCTTCCTTGACGGTCCTCCGTGTCAAAAGGGACTTTCCTAGTTATGTTGTTTCCACCTCCTCCTTGCACCCTTTAATTCGTTGGTTGTTAGACCGGTCTGTCAACAAACTAAGAGGTGTGAATTGGAACTTGGATTTTAGGAGAAGATTGGGTAATGAAGAGGTGGCCGAGTGGCTTGATTTGCAAGAAGAATTGGATTTGATTTCATTCACAAAAGAAGAGGATAGAGTTTGGTGGGCCCTTCAATCATCAGTAAAATTCTCTACCAAGTCTATGTACATATTTCTTAAAAATAGTGGATTCATTGATACATGCATGGTAGAATTGTGGAAGACTAATCTACCTCTCAAGATTAAAATCTTTTTATGGATATTATGGCGTGATAGAGTCTTGACAGGGGAGCAGAGGAAAATCATAAATGGAAATGGATCATAGAGGTGCAAATACTATGAAAAGTTGGAAACCAAAAATCACCTTTTCTTTAACTGCAACATTTCTCAACTTATATGGGTTTGGGCGAGAGTTAGCTTGAGATGGCTGAGTAGACGGACCTCCCTCACTATCTTAGAAGATATGATTGGGGAGGGGAGGGGTTAAATTAGAGACCATATCATTCTCTATATAGTGGCTGCTGTTGCGTGGTGCTTGTGGAAAACCAGAAATGACTGGGTTTTCAACAACAAGCTGATTAAAACGCCTAAGTCTATTGCTTACAGCATTTTGGGTTGCCTTACACAGTGGAAGAGATTGATGAAGCTGAAGGAGGCGCTGAAGATGTTGGACGCTATTTAGAAGCTGTATGAAGGGCTCAAGGCTTGGTGATGTAGCTGGAAAACAGATTGATGATATAATGTAAAATAGAAGATGGAGGTGTGATGGCCTGGTTTGTCTATGAGATCCTAGAAGTCTACAGGCTGCAGTTCCACTGAAGATGTCCTGAATCGATGTCGTCTTTTGCTACTGTGTTTTACCATGCTTATCCTTAGTAGTAATAGGTTTGGTTATCTTTTCGAAGTAGAACTGTGAACTCTGTCATGTCTTTCATTTTCCTGCTTAGGCGTGGTGCTGGAGCGAGTGTGTGAGGCACTCATTTATTATAAAAGCCGGTGTTCCCGGCAGCTACTTTGTTCAGTAAATTTCAATATAAGTCGGTGTATCCTTTGGTCTAAAAAAATTTTTGGTTGTTTGTTGGCGCCTCTTTTATCGTTACTGTTGTTTAAACATTTATTATACTGATACCATTTGGTCTCCTCTTTTTTTTATCAAAAACATTGGCCAAAAACAAAAAAAGTTGTTTTTAACCAAACATTTTGATTTTCCTTCCTATCCTACCCTTTTTCCTAAAAAATAATAATAAAGAATCCGAGAAAATTGAAGGACTGCCCACCCTCAGGACAACTACTGTGAACGAAAAATAAACATAATCAAACTTCTTTTACAATAGAAACTGATTCTACACATTGATTTCACCTCATACTGTGTGCGCATAATTATTTACATTCCACATCCAAGGATTAGTTTTATTCACTACTTATCTCCCGTCACCATGTTGGTCGTCTACCCATCCTAGTATCTAATTTGCAGGTGCTGGTTCAATATTGCCGCCTTCCATTAGTTTCTGTTGTTAATAAGGTTAACCATGGGCGGTGTCAATTTACATGGTATGGAAATAGAATTGCCCTTGTTGTTAGGCCATGATATGCCTCGACAGAACTACCTTTATTGATTGACCATGATATGCCTCGACGGTTGTTCTTCTGGTCTTGTTTAGATTCGTCGTTCCCACACCCATATGAGTATGGTACCTTCCAGGCCGTCACTTTTCTTCAGAATTTGTATCATTTTACTATTACCAAACAATGGTAGGTCATCGCCATTACATGGCTCAACTTTTAATGCCGGCAAATCAAGGTGCACATCTTCAATGAATAACTATAGCAGCAGTACACAATGGGTTTCTGTCACACTCAGCAAAAGAGTTGCCAAAAATAAATGAAGTGCCTAATCATTTAATAATTAATTAGCATTTATCATTTTATAATTTATTAAATGTCGTCACTATGAGAGGGCCGAGCGCCGGTGCCGGTAGGAGTGGGGTGGAGAGGAGAGGACGAGCTCAGGTGAAGGGCACGAGGAACAAAGTGGAGAGGGGTGAACGTCATCATGGGGTGAGGAGTCAGGGTAGAGGGTCGACAACTGAGACAGGGAGAGGGTGAGGATGAGAATGAGTGGACCCAATCATGACTTGTATTTACATGGAACCCTGGTAATAGGCCCAAATGGGTCTCCTGTTGGGCCTTGATTTATGGTGGTAGGCTTTTAATGTTGCTCGCCATGAAAAATCAATTTACCATGATGAGCATCTTATCTTAAACAACTGCCACAGAAAATATTGATCGTCTTAAGACACCTGCCATGGTAAATAGATTTTTCGTGGCGAGCAAAAGCGCCCGCCTTGATAAATAAAAATATGTCTATCCCTGTGAAGATCTCTAGTTTGGTTTTGGCTAATTGATGACACCCTGGGACTAATCTCTCTATGCTAAGTGTTTGTTTAGACTGGAGATTGGTCTAACCAAGTGTGAAGCATGGTGGTCATGGTGGATGAATTGAGGTGATCCAAAAGATCATCAAGTGCTTTCTTAGCGTGGATTTGAGAGGATCAAAGTGCACTAAAGGCAAAGGTATATTGTTAGGGCCATTTTGATTTCATACTCAAGACACCATAGAGGGTATGAGTGGTTTAGGATCGATAGCCAAACTATAAAGTGGGGAAAATATCGGGAACATCGATCCTCATGTGCCTCAACAATCATGTGCATGCATTCTTAACCTAGAGAGCTAACCAAACCTTTGAAATTGATTGTGAAAATGTTAACGACAAACACTTTCTGTTGTATACTTAGTGGTATTGGCACATTTGCAAAGGTGGTGTTGTTTGTAGTGTTGTGATGGGTTGGGGCCCCTCTCCCCACCCCTGAGCCTATGAGAGGGTGAAAGGTCCTAAATGGCTAGAGGGGGGGTGAATAGCCTAATAAAATTTCTACAAAATCACTAGAGCAACTTGTTAGAATAACAAAAGGCGATAAATGCGTTTTCTCTAGCTCTACTTGTCGGCAAGCCTCCTATCAACAATTCTAGTTGCTATGATCTCTAGTTCACACTCAAAGGCTAAGTCACTACTTTACCAACTAGGTGAACAAGCTAGATTACTCTAAACAAGACTAAGCAACTAAGCAATTCTACTCAACTACACTAGCACAATATATATGAAAGTAATGCAAGAGTGTAGAGGTGATATACCACAATGTCGAGGCTAGTCAATCCAATCACCGTGAAATGAATATCAATATAAGCAACGAAGCCAATCACCAATGTATGACAAGAGACAAATGGAGACTCAAAGATTTAGCCCAAAGTTCACTTGAGCACCCGTCAAGCTACTCTCCGTTTGTCTTGAGTGTAAAATCAAAATGGCCCTATGATATACCTTTGCCTTGAGCCCATTTTGATCCTCGAAACACGCCAAACCGCGCACTTGATCATCAATTGGATCACCTCGACCCATCCACCATGACCACTATGCACCGTCCTTGGCTTGACCAATCTCCAACTAAATAAAACACTTAGCATAGAGAGATTAGTCCTAAGGATGTCATCAATTAGCCAAAACCAATCTAGAGATCTTCAATCTCCCCCTTTTTGGTAATGGTGACAACCCGCATAAAGATTTTATGATTAAAGATTTTTGAACCTATCATGGTTGTCCAAGCATTTTGCTTACAATCATAGGATTGGACAAACATAATAAATTCGGTTTTGGTAGCATGAGCTCCCCCTATATGTATGCCTAGAGTTTGGTATAGGCTTTGCATACATGTATAAATATTGAAATTAGGGGAGTGAGCCATGTTACCAAAATGATGCTTAAGGTGAAAGAATGGACCTTTGAAGCGTGATACCAAACGAGTTGCGCCTTTCTCACCATACAAGCATCATGGATAACTAGATATTTCAGCAAAAACTCAAAGTACCTCGTGAAATCATATTATAAGTATAGGTACTTGAATTTAGAGCGGAAATCAAAATTTCTAGATACCACCTAAGCATGTTGTTGATCAATCATCAATCAAAGTACCACTAGCATACATCACACGAGCATGTATATATGATATTTAAATACATGTGCAAGAGCAAGTCATATGTTAGTGCACACACAAATGCAACAAAAGGCTTATGAGCTTGCTCCCCATACTTGTGTGCTTCCAAAAATTTTGATCCCCTTCTAATCTTTATGCACTAATCTCTCCCCCTTTGTCAACAATTGACATAAAAGGATTGATCGGGTTCTTTTGATATTGGAAAGATTAGTTTTCAAATTAGGCCAAATTTGGATAGCTTGCCATACATGTAATTCGGTTTGAACCAAAGACAAGCTTCTTCACACCTCATAAAAAGGGTTATCATGTCTATGTTGAATCACATATTTGACAATATATCCAAATTTAACACTTTCGAGATTGCAAGCCCACAAGCATGTCATATGTCATCACTAGATCAATCAAGCATATAAAACAACAGTGATGGCATACATACATTGAAATTCATTGCTTTTCCATGAATGCAATCCTAAGGAACAAGTTGTATGTCTAAATGTTCTAACAAGTCCTTAGATATCATGATGACATGTCAAACAATTTCACCTTTGCTTTGGCTCGGTGGAGAGGCATGTCACATATGTGGGGTGCATTCAACTCATACTGGAGAAGTCAAGAATGTTCAATTCATTTCTAAGCTTGCAAAATCTCTTCTCATCAAGTGGCTTGGTAAATATATCGGCAAGTTGATCTTTGGTACCAATTGGATGGATTGCAATATCTCCTTGTTGTTGATGCTCTCTAATGAAATGGTGTCTTATATCAATGTACTTGGTTCTTGTATGTTGCACCGGATTTTGAGTCATCTTGCAAGCACTCTCATTGTCACAATACAAGGGTACTTTGTTGAAGTCAAATCCATAATCCTTCAATGTGGACCTCATCCAAAGTAGTTGGCAACAACAACTCCCCGCACTCACATATTCGGCTTCGGTGGTAGAGAGTGTCACACTTGTTTGCTTCTTGGAGGACCATGACACAAGAGATCTTCCAAGGAATTGACAAGTCCCACTAGTGCTTCTTCTATTGATCTTGCAACCACCATAGTCGGGGTCCGAATATCCAATAACCTCAAAACTAGACCCCTTAGGATACCATAAGCCAACATCTTGTGTATGCTTCAAATACCTCAATATTCTCTTTGCGGCCTTGTAATGACTCTCTCTTGGTGAGGATTGAAATCTTGCACACAAGCACACAGTAAACATGACATCCGGTCTTGATGCGGTTACATAGAGTAGACTATCAATCAATGACCGAAAGAGCTTTTGATCAACCATGTTGCCTTTGAGATCTTGATCCAAGGTGCCACTTGTACCCATTGGTGTAGTTATGCCCTTTGCATCTTGCATGTCAAACTTTTGAGCATGTCTCTTATGTACTTGCCTTGGCTAATGAATGTGCCATTCTTCATTTGCTTGATTTGGAGTCCAAGGAAATAAGTGAGCTCTCCAAGCATAGACATCTCAAATTCTTTGGCCATCATTTTAGCAAACTCTTCACAATATGCTTGATTTGTTGACCCAAATATGATATCATCCACATACATTTGCAAGATGAACAAATCCTTGCCAATCTTCTTGGTGAAGAGAGTAGTGTCGGCCTTCCCCATCTTGAAGCCTTTCTTAAGTAAGAAGTCTCTCAACCTCTCATACCATGCTCTAGGTGCTTGCTTCAAGCCATACAATGCCTTCTTCAACTTGTACACATGGTTAGGCTTGTGATAATCCTCAAATCCGGGAGGTTGCTCAACATATACAAGCTCATTGATGAAGCCATTGAGAAATGCACTCTTCACATCCATTTGGTATAGCTTGATGTCATGGGCACATGCATAGGCTAATAGAATTCTAATTGTCTCTAATCTTGCCACCGGAGCATATGTTTCACCAAAGTCAAGACCCTCTACTTGAGAGTAGCCTTGTGCAACTAGTCTTGCTTTGTTTCTAACCACAATGCCATCTTGATCTTGCTTATTCTTGAACACCCACTTTGTTCCAATGACATTATAGTTGGTTGGCCTTTCCACCAACTCCCATACTTCATTTCTTTCAAAGTTATTTAGCTCCTCTTGCATTGCCAACACCCATTCTTCATCTTTCATGGCATCATCAATCTTCTCCGGCTCTTCTTGTGACACAAATGCAAAGTGCTCACAAAATGCCGCAAGTCTTCCTCTTGTTTGTTCTCCACTTGCAATGTCACCAACAATTTGATCAATTGGGTGATCTCTAGCAACACTTGTGTTTTGGAGTATTGGTAATTTATTGCTTGAACTTGGTTGATCACTTGATGTGCCTTGCACTTGAGAAGATGTACTAGCTTGTTGATCTTGCACTTGAGAACCACTAGCTTGTCCCATTGGAGATGAAAGGACTTGATCTTTGTCATCATTAAGATCAATCACTTGAGTTGGCTTGATGTGCCCAATGTCCATGTTCTTCATTGCATCTACCAATTGGGTTCCACCAACATCAATGTGATTTTCTTCATCTTGAGACCCATTGGTGTAACACCCCTGGTGTTACAGGCTTGCTTAGCACTAACATTAAGGCTCAAGAGAAATTAACAAAATGAATTTCATAGCTTTTCAAATCTCAGCGCACATGAAATGATAAGTAAATCCTATGAACATAATTTTATAGAGAAGTATATATACACTCGTGTGGTTGTTTTGATAATTATATTGCTATAGTGTATATAGGTGTTCCTTAGGTACCTTTGCACATAAGCATATATATGCATATATGTGCGTGTGTAGATTAGTGCTAAAGAGATAATAACATAATTGTTATTATTTAGATATCGGGGTTATTAAAAGTCCCTCGCCTTCGAGTGCTCACAGCAATCGAGCATCGGTGGCGGCTTCTGCGCTCGACACCTATCCCCCGCCTGTTTTTCCTTTGGCAACCACTGCGGCCTGCACTCCCACATGAGCCCGTCTCGCGGCCCGGCGGCCCAACCCTAGCGGGGCACCCCCAAACCCTCGATTGCCCGGGTCTCCGCTCCGTCCCCGCCCCGTCTCCTTGCGCCGCCGCCTCGGTGCTTTTCGGTCGCGCACGCCTCCCCACTTCCCGCCGTCACTAGAGCATGGGGAGCTACACGAGCATGGCGAGGTTCTCGCGGCATGGGGCGCACCGCGCACGAGATCCGGAGGCGCGTAATCGGCGGACCTCGTCGGCTCCTCCCTACCCTCTCCTCCTCGTGCCGCATCCATGTCGGCATGAGCGCCCTTATTGCTTTGAAGGCATCCTCGATGAGGTGGCGGCCACGGTCGATTCGTGGAGGGATTTGCGTCCCTTGGCTCACAGTCCATGGTCGAGGTTCCCGCTTGGACCCCAACAATACACTTGTTGTCTTGCCCACCTCTTCCCAAGCGGGGCATGGTCTTCGCGAGTGGTCTTTGGTAAGCTTTCCTTCCCTATTTTTGCTATTTTGCCACGCTTCATTCTCCTCTCTTGGGTTCCAATTGGTGGGTGTTATTTTCCCTATAATCGTCATCATGATTCAGAGCGTCCTATCACAGATGGAGAGGAAGTCATGGAGTCAAAGATGATGCAAGTCGATAAGACTCGACAAGTGGTGATCTTTCTTCTTTACGCTTCTCAAGGTGTTACTTTGTTTCTCAAGTACAATCTCTCTTTTGATACTGTTTAATCATCGTATCTTGCTTGCACGAGAATCGTCATATTATATGGCATAAAAAAACTAATAATAATGTGCATGTGAAAATGGTTCGGGGTAAGCTTAACTTGAGAATACTAAGCTTCAACGGAAAGAGCAGGACTTTATTAAGCTATGGAGCTCAAGATCAAGCATCCAGCTTTTTTTTTTTGACCAATCAAGCATCGACTTTATTAATGAACTAAGGTATAAGGGAATTTCTTTTTTGCTGTACGATTGGGGTTATCGAGAATTGTTGATCAAGTAAATTGTACTATATCAAATATATTTGTGTCATCGGCAATTTTTATCAAAGCAAAAGGGGCGATATTATAATCGATTTGTTGGATCAATCATACGATTATTTTTTATTGTCTATTGCTATGTCTCTATTGCTTACGTGTTTTAAAATGTTTTCAAATCTGTTTTGAAAGTTGCTAGATGCTAGACAATTTGTTTTTCTTGCTATTTTGGTGAAAATGCGTTAAAAATGATTGAGATATTGGTTGTGTTTGTTATGCTCGGGTGATTTATCGGGTTCGGGAATTAATTTGATACATGGTTCTGGTGGCTTCTCTGTTGAGTACTAATGCGGGTTGGTCGGATAAAGGTTCACATTGAAAAAAAAACATTAACTTTGGAGAACAGGTGCGTATTTGGCAATAACATGACCCCCGCAAAATCTGTTACAAGCTTGTTTGTAGTTTTGTCGACCATTCTTGCCTTGCTTTTAATTATCTATCCACAAATCTACCGATCTAAATTTTTGTTCATAAGAGAAACAAAAACGAATAATTGCGGTATTACTTGACCATATATTCTTGTGAACTAGCTTAAACCATGTCATATTTTTAATTTAGCAAGATATTATCTGTCTTTCTCAAATCAAGTACATAGATTATAGTTTCATCGAATGGCGGCATAGTTGCATGATAATTAATGTTAAACATGGACCAGCTAGACATACTTTCCTACTACCTAATAAACACCAAAATAATTTAAATAACTAAACTAAGGCAACCAGTCAAATAGAAGGAACAGAGACACAAACCTTTTCATTTTTTTTAATAATTAAATATCTAGTATGGGGTTTTGTAATAGTTTCCCTCCTAATTTAAGGAGAACATAGTTGCATGCATCTGAATTGGCTTGGCTCGTTGCTAGGGGTTAGTTTGGTCATGGTCATGTGTTATCTGTATTCTAAGTACATGAATTTGGTAATTTCAGGGCACTCCTAGCTGCAGAAAAAATAATATGTTTCGGCATTGTGCAACTACTAGCCAAAGATTATGAAGGTCACATGGATTGTATATACCTCTCAGATTACGTATCTTTATCTTGGAGACATGCTTTCCATGTCCTTAATGAGCTTGATAATTTCCAAGATACTCCTAGCTGCAGATAGAGAATGTATGGCCGCCAAGATGTATAGCCGCCATATGGGTCTCACTGATGTTCATTTTTGTTGCAATAGAGTAGAGTGATTGTGCCTACCAGTTTTATACTGGAACAAGAGGCATCGTTTGATGAATTACCAAGATGTGATGGCTATATGTATAGTGTATGACCCTCTTGTGTGAAATTAAGTGGAGATAAGTAATGGATGTATTATGTTTCGAACCTAGCTGTCAGCCATGTGACTGTTCTCACTAATGATGATTTTGTAATGATTTACCTGCCTGTCTTGCTTGGAGTGTTTGAGGTATTCTAGGAAAGGAAGATTTGAGTTCAAACTGGATACAACAGAGATTATATATCAATGTCCTGCTTAGACTTAATGTTTTACTATATAATTATTGAGCAAGTGTTAGACAACAACTTTTACTCTTCAAGTCATTGTAGGGCGCCCGAAGTGCGCCTGATGTTCTAGTTTTGGTAAAAGATAGAGAGGGGAACACACACGTACACAACACCTTCTCGGGAGCCTCTGGCACGCCTTATTGCCTCGTCGCTTCCGAGCATTGCCGAGTCTATACCGTTCCTGCCGTTTCCTTGCGAGTCGCTGGTGCATAGCGCTTCCACGCGTACGGCGTACGCGTCGTCGCCTTGCTGCTGGAACTTTGCTGCTGCCTCGACGCCGCTGGGAGCTGCTCGGCTGCTCGCTGTTCACTACCGTCGCGTAGCCTACTGCTCTGCTGCTACGTCGCTTCAGCTGCGCCCGGCCGTGCGTGCGTGGGCTCAGTCCGCCGCTGCAGTTGCCGCCGACCCTCTGCTCGCTGCTCACCAGTGACACGTCCATCGCCTTGATGCTGCTCCCTCTGCCAGTCTCGTCACTTCACCTTGAATGGCTCTGCAATGGCTGTGGCCCTGATCGGATAGACGCACGTTCATTCTTGGCGCTGCCCATGTAGACTTTTGCTCGCGCCAACCGCATCCCGCCAAGGCGGGGACGGGCCCTCCGCTCTGGCCTGCCCTTAATTTCGCTCGTGTCCCTTGCTAGGATGCCGAGCTGCTGCTCTCGCCATGCTCACTCCCTTCTCAACCTCTCCTTGCTTTATCTCGAACGCTCGCGCTGCCGTTCGATGCACCTACCACGGCAAGCTCGTCTGACCCCGGCAGTGACGACGAGACGCCAAGCTGCTGCTGCGCCTGACTCCGGTACAGTGCCGATGGGATGTTGCTCTGCCTCACCTTGCCTCGCTAGCCGACGTCGCCGCGCTGTTCATGCTCTGCCATGTCCACGTGAGCTGGCCGCCCGCCACCGCTCCCTTCTTAACTCATGGTGCACAACGCCTCCTTCTTCAATTGCTCGCATCAGTGGGTACCTGAGGGAGCCTTCGTTGCGCCTCGCCATCACGAAGCCTCAGCCAAGCACTACCAGCCGCTAATTTGGCGTTCTTCTCGTTGCCGGTCATGTGCGCCGCCGTGACGGTAGAACTGGGGTAAGGTCTTAGAGTTCGATTGCTCACGTTCCCGAGCTCGCCTTGACCTCTTCTATCTCTTGCTCGCGCTACCTTGTCCAGGGAGCTGGCCGACGGCGGGGTAACGCGACCATGTCCGTGGCGGAGCGCCGTTCCGCGCGGTGCTCACGTGGTCAGGCCGCCTTGGCAGCCATCCGCACCAACCGTCATCGTTGAGAGAATTATGGTGAGCCTCTAAAACTTCCTAGCTATCTCGTTTTCTCCGAGAGCACGTAGGGTCACCGGAACGTCAGCGTAGCCGCCGAGAACCGCTGCACCGCCGCTGTAGCGCTCGCTTGAGCCCGTCCCGGCGTCCAACTGCAGCTCTAGGTTGCCTCTTGTGCGGTAGAGTGAGTTCGGCCTGTTATCCTGGGTCGGAACGATCCCTAGCAGCCGGCGCAGACGTCCAGTGCCGCCGCTCGCCGCGCCGTCGTGCGCAGGCTCGTCGAGGACCTACTCAATGCGAAGATAAGATAGTATGAGGGTCTCTGTGCATAAGTTATGACTGTAGAAATAGTGCTCAATGTTATCACGTAATAATCAGTTGGTTCAGGGTTTCTTTTGCAAAACCGCTGGTGCACGCGTGAAGCTGGACCGGCCTGCTGGCGCACGACGCCTCGCGTGGATCGCAGTGTACTGCTGGGCTGAATAGCTTACCGCAGGTCCTTTTAAAAGTTGAAAACGATTTTCTAAATTAGTTATACTAAACTAAAGCTTGATGATTAAGTAATATAGAATCACGTACAAGTACGAAAATCATGGAACCGGTTTTGTTAGCTTCCTAAAATCATGATCTACCTGTTAATAGATTTATCTCACATGGGTGTGTAATTTTCGTAGCTTGTGAACAATTAATTTATTAGAGCAACTAACATGCCCTAGTTTGAATATATATAAAACAAAGTAAAGAAACATGTTGAGTTTTATATATCCCTTTATATATAACTAGAACGCTTGTTGGGGAAATGACGTTTTACCAGTCAGCTGCTACGAAGCTTAGTACGTTAGCCTATGGAGCTAGCTCGTTAGCATGAGAGACGTGTTCATATCCTCAGAGTTGCGATTACCGTTGTATTTACGTCTCTGCGTTGCATCACAAATATATCGCAATAGGAACGATTGCTTCGGCCCAAAATGATTGACTCACATCATATTCACTAAGCATTGACCTTGCCATATCCATGAGAGTCCTATTCTTCCTCTCAACTAGGCCGTTGGATTGTGGTGTGCAGGTAGGTGAGAACTCATGCTTAATGCCATAGTCATTGCATAACTCTTCAACTTTTGTATTCTTGAACTCACTACCATTGTCACTTCTTACTTTCTTGATGGTAACATCATATTCATTGCACACTTGCTTGAGAAATGTCTTGAAGATAGAATATGTGTCACTCTTGTCATTGAGAAAGAATACCCAAGTATATCTAGTGAAATCATCCACAATCACAAATCCATATTTATTGCCTCCAATGCTAGTGTATGTGGTTGGACCAAATAAATCCATGTGCATCAACTCAAATGGCTTGCAAGTGCTCATGAAATTCTTCTTAGGATGAGTGTTGCCCACTTGCTTGCCGGCTTGACATGCACCACATAGCTTATCCTTTTCAAACTCAACTCCATCCAAGCCTCTCACTAGGTTGTGCTTCACAAGCTTGTTCAATTGCTTCATGCCAACATGTCCTAGCCTTCTATGCCATAACCAACCCATGCTTGATTTGGAGAGCAAGCATGTACTTAATTTTGCTTGACTTGTGCCAAAATCAACTAGATAGAGATTGTCATGCCTAAAGCCTTTGAATATCAACTTTGAGTCTTTCATGCTAACAACCTCAATGTCATCAACACCAAATATGCACTTGAAACCAAGATCACATAGTTGTGCTACCGAGAGGAAGTTGAAGTTCACCTTGTCAACATGTGCCACATTGGATATGCTCAAATCACTTGTGATCTCAATCTTGCCATGACCTTTGATCTTGCCTCTACCATTATCACCAAATGTGATACTACCACCACTTGAACTTGTATCAAAAGAGTTGAACATTCTAGCATCACTGGTCATGTGTTGAGTGCACCCACTATCAAGAATCCAATGCCTCCCTCCGGATTTATAATCCACCTACAAATCAAATCAATGAGATTTAGGTACCCATCCTTGCTTGGGTCCTTGGAGATTAGTTACCAAAGCTTTTGGCACCCAAATGGACATCTTCTTTGGTCCCACAATTGGTGTACCAATGAACTTTGCCTTCACACCATTCTCCCTCTTGGTAAGCAAATAGCAAGAATCAAAACAAATTGTATGCACTTTGTTTGCTTTCTTGTTGGTGTTCATTTTAGTACATTTTTACTCTTGATGCCCAACTTGCTTGCATCTTTGGCAATAAGAACCGTTGCTCTTCACAAAGCTGGGCTTTGGAGTCACAAAAGCCTTTTTGCCCTTCTTGGGGATATACCCTAGACCTTCCTTGTTAAGGGAAAATCTTTGGCTACCCAAGCACTTTAGCAACTTGGCATCCCCACCATATGCCTTTCCCAAGGCGTGGGTGAGCTCATCCACCTCTCTTTTGAGAGTCTCATTCTCAACTAATAATGATGAATCTAAAATTTTTCCATCACTACTAGTAGAGGTAGAGTGGGTTGATGTGGATGTGGAAGGTATGCATGGTTCTTCAACATCAACAAAGAATGGTTCATCTATAATGTCACATGTTGAACCAACATCCTTCTTGGAGACCAAGACAACCTTGTCACGCTTAGCTACTAGTAAGGAATGAGCTTTTTCATGCTTTGTGTGAGCAAGTTGGAGCTCCTCATGGTCTTCCTTTAGACACTCATAAGAGGCTTCTTGCTCCTTAAGGCTCTTTCCAAGAGAGGCAACTCTCTTTTCCAAGGCCTTACATTCCTTAGCCTTAGCTATGAGAACAATGTTGGCTTGCTCCATTGCCTCAAACATTTCATATTTAGTGAGTTCATTTGATTCATCATATTCTTCCTCACTATCATATTTTACTTCATTAGAGGATGGTTCATCATCATCATATACCTTAGTGGTCTTAGCCATGAAGCATGAACCGGATGATGAGTCAAATAGAGAAGGCTTGTCTTGATCAACCAATGTCATCATTGCCTTGCCCTCTTCTTCTTCTTCGGACTCGTCACTATCCCAAGTCACAACAAATGCACCATCTTTGCCCTTCTTGAAGGTAGCCTTGTTCTTGCCCCTTCTATGGTCCTTGTTGTTCTTCTTGTCCTTCCTATGAGGACATTTCTCAAAAATGTGATCGAGACTATCACACTTCCAACATATCCTCTTGTCTTCATTGCCCTTGGAAGTGTCCTTCTTCTTGTAGTTCCCAAATCTCTTCTTGTACTTGAGCATAGTGCCAAACGTCTTGACAACCAAGGCAAGAGCTTCATCAACCTCTTCTAAGCCGGATACATCACATTCTTCTTCTTGTGCCTTAGCCTTGCCCTTGTTTGAGGTGGAAGATGCCTTGAATGCAACAACCTTCTTCTCCTCAACCTTCTTCTCTTCCTTCTTCTCCTTCTCATCAATATTGTGATCATACTTGTCAAATGTCAACACCTCTCCAAGTAGATCATTTGGCTTCTTTGAATCAAGCCCATCTCTTTGTAGCATGAGGATCAACATCTTGAATCTTGAAGGTAGGCTAATCAAGAATTTGTGACAAAAGTCTTGATCTTGTGTCTTGTAGCCCAATGTCTTGAGATCATTGACAATCACTTATAGACGATGAAACATCTCAACAATTGTTTCACCATCCTTCATCTTGAATGTCTCGAACTCACTCTTGAGACCATATAGCTTGGCACTCTTGACAACTTTGGTGCCCTCATATGTCTCACTCAACCTTGTCCACACTTCACTTGCACGATCCAAGTCCTTGATGCCCTCAAATATCTTTGCATCGATGGCATTGTATATTGTGTTGAGTGCCATTCGATTGCAAGTCCGGTTTGCTCTATCCTCATCGGAGAGCTTGGTAGGATCAAGAATGACATAATCATTCTCCGTCACCTCCAATACTCTCTCATGTATTGATCCAAGGTACATGGTCATCTTTCTCTTCCAATGATCAAAAGAACTCTCACCATCAAAGTGAGGTGGCTTTCCCCAAACATGGTTGAACACTATAGTAGCCATATCTTGCACCGAAGGGTGTTACTCCTTGCTAAAACGGTGACCACGGCTTTGATACCAATTGAAAGGTCCTAAATGACTAGAGGGGGGGGGGGGTGAATAGCCTAATAAAATTTCTATAAAATCACTAGAGCAACTTGTTAGAATAACAAAAGGCGATAAATACGTTTTCTCTAGCTCTACTTTGTCGGCAAGCCTCCTATCAACAATTCTAGTTGCTATGATTTCTAGTTCACACTCAAAGGCTATGTCACTACTTTACCAACTAGGTGAACAAGCTAGATTACTCTAAACAAGACTAAGCAACTAAGCAATTCTACTCAACTACACTAGCACAATATATATGAAAGTAATGCAAGAGTGTAGAGGTGATATACCACAATGTCGAGGCTAGTCAATCCAATCACCGTGAAATGAATATCAATATAAGCAACGAAGCCAATCACCAATGTATGACAAGAAACAAACGGAGACTCAAAGATTTAGCCCGAAGTTCACTTGAGCACCCGTCAAGCTACTCTCCGTTGTGTCGACCTTCTCTCGTGTGGGTTGATGTGGAGCTCACTCCAAGCCAAATGCCTTTAGGCTTATCACACCCAAAGCAAATGAGAGGTACTCACCGACACGAGCAATGTATTATCTTGCAATTCGTCGTCCCGACGGGGATGCACGGTCCTCTCACAAATCACCGGAGGTGGCCAAGAACAATCACCAACTCTTGTCAATGCCTCCACCAATGTAACACCCCAAATTTTGTCTCTTTTGAAAATAGAATAAAATGATTTTAATTATGTAATTTTTGTGCTCATTAAATATAGGAAAATAAATATTTCATCAACTTAAAATTTATCGTAAGGTAGCAACGTGTTTGAGCATTCATGCCGGTGCATTATTCTATTTTGTGATGTTTGGTTTTGCTAACTTTGAAATTACTAGTAAGTCGTTTATTGCTCAGGCGTATCTACGTCTTTATCTTAATGATCGGATCCTTGCTTCACCGCTCATTCCTTTAAGCGGAGTTTCTCATAACATTATTCTTCCACTCTAAATCATTTCTTTGAGCTCATAATTCATCAATATCTATGAGAATTTTCTTTTCTATAATCCCTCAAATATCTTTTCGCGAGCTCCAAATACTTTGTTTGGGTTTCTCGTGTTCTATATTGTCTCTAAGAATTTTCCCTAAATCTTGAGAGCTTTTGAGCATTCTTCGCAGCTTAAATAATAATTACGGACTTTTCTAGAATTATTTTATCCATGAAATTAATTAATTTCAAAAATAATAAAATATAGGCCTATGTATTTATTTACCAATGGGCTTAATGATTATTTAGACCCGTTAGTAAGGTGGAGACTACAACATCAATTAGCACCATATTGCTAGTTGATATGGAGGTAGGGTTTTTTCCTCCCTATATATTTGTACCAAGTCTCCGGGAATAGACACAACATAACAACTACAATTGAGAGTTTCAATTAGAAAATCCTAAAGTAGTAAAATAGTATTTTCCTCTTCTCACCGCCGCCCGCCGTTCCTCGGTTGGTAGGAAGGAGCCCCCGGTCAAGCCCCTCTTCCCTCCCATTGCGAGCAACAACCGGCGGCCATGGCTGTCATGGAGCCATGGTGGTCACGAACCAGCCCAAGGTAGAAGATCAAGGTATTTACGGAATTGCCATCGCGCAGTAATTACAAAACTGCCATCCAGATTGTTATCTCCGCCATTTCGTCGTTTTTTTAAGTCGGATTTGAGTCGTTGAATATGTGTTAGAATCGTATCGTCGTGCTCTTCGCAGTAGTGCTGATGTTATTCATGAAACTTATTTGTAAATTTATTTAATTAAATGCAATTTGATTAATGCTTTATGTAATTCATTTTCTAATTAAAAGCAATATAGATTTTATATCTCGGTGTTTTGATATAAAATGTTAATATGATTAAATGTTTCTACAAATGTGTTTACAAATAATAATTTGTTTAGTTTAAACACATCACATGCTATACATCTCTTAGTTGCATTCACATATATATTATTTATTATTTTTCAAAGATAAAGTTTAACTTGATTAAATTTATATGGCATGTTCATAAATAAAATATGATTAGATCCAACTCAATTTTGAATTCGATTATGATGTGACTAATCTGAATTAATTCTATTCACATGATTTTCTCAATTAAAATAAATAAAGCATGTAGTCTTTTATTTCCTTCCATGATTTAAATCGTCGGTAGTCGTTTCTTTCTATCGGTGGTTTTAAGTTATCGGTGTTTCATGCGTTCTCTCGATTGTAGCAACGAGTTCTCTCTTAGCACGTTGTTTTCGAACTCTTGCTCTATTGTTCTTAGATGTCTTTATTTGTTGCTTGTATGTTGCCTGTGTGTGGTGCTTGCTACGAGTAGAACAAGGACCGTTTATGATCACTTAAGGTCGGAAGATGATGATCGGGAGCAAAGGATCGAAAGTTGGATCAAATATAAGAGGCAAGTATAGTTCTAGGATATGCTATCTTTAAACCATGATCTTATGATTTGCTTAATGTTTATGCCTTTGAGCGTTAAATATGAATTGTTGATAACATAGACTTATTCATTTGTGATCATCAGGGATATACAAGTACAACTATGGGGGTTACATGACACCGACTTTAGTCGTTCAAGGACTTTGGTTATCTTTGGTGGTGGTTTGCCGAATTGGGAGAAACGGGGTTGTAGCTCGTTGGCCACTAATATTGTTAGGTAAACCTTTGAAAGGCTTTATATGGTTTTCTGCGGCCTCGAAAACCATGACCGTAGTGAAAGTGTACACCTCTGCGCAGAGTTAACTAAACCGACATGTCGGCCGTGTTCGCGGTCATGAGCGGCCTTGGAGACATCTATGAATTACATGCTTATTAAATTGTTCATGATTTATTATTTCATGCTATTCATTATTTATGTTATAATGATCATGGGTTTTGGGTTAGATATTGCTTAGCTATATTTGCGAGTTCGACATGGACTCACTCTTGCTATTCCCCACACCTCGGGTGAAGTTTAGGCTTGTGATCAACCCGGTCGGTCGGTCCCTGTGGAGTCCACACTAGAAGATCGAGTATCTTTCCATTTATACGCTAGCCGAGGTTATGTCTTTTATATATCATGTTCGTTATATTTTAAGCATTGTGAATTGATACTTCCAATAATTTGTAAAGTATATGTGAGATTTGACTTTCAGGGCTCACATATAGCATCATCTGGTTTTGCTCTTAAAACCGGGTGTTACAAATTGCGTGGTGTCAAGGGGGCCTAGTGAGGAAAGGCGTGTGCGCCACCTTGATCCACCATTAAGATGGTCGACACAACCGGAGACTAGCTTGAGGGTACTCAAGTGAACTCCGGGTGAATAAATCAAGTGTCTACATATTGTGTTTGGTTGTCTCCCAGTGATTGGCTTCATCGTGCTCATATTGTGTATATCATTTTCCGGTGATTGGTTGACTTACCTCGATGTGGTGTCGGTATAACAGCTTCTCTCTACCTTGTATTTACATTGAGATATATTTTGTGCTTGTGTAGAATTGCTAGTTGAGTAGCTTGCTAGAATTGTGTAGTGTAATTTAGCTTGCTCACCTAGTTAGTAAAAGTGGTGACCTAGCAATTGTGTGAATTAGAGATTGTAAATCCTAGAATTGCTAATAGGTTGCTTGCCGACAAGTAGAGCTAGAACAAACACTTTTACGCCTTGTTATTGTCTAACAATTTGCTCTAGTGAATTTGTAGAATTTTTATTAGACTATTCACCCCCTCTAGCCATTTATGACCTTTCACCCTGTAAATTGTAGGAATTTACCTTGGCAGGAAAAATGGACGTCGTCACCTCGGTTAATATTTTCGGAGTGTCTTGCAAAATTAATTTGAGTACCGTAAGTTCTCATCAATGTCCTTGTATTTTTAAATTACGTATTTAGCTCCATAAACTTTTCCCAATTTCTCATATACTCCCTCCGTAATACTATTTGAAGTCGTTTTCCGACTTAACGCTAGGAGCAAAAAGGAAGTCGTTTGGCCGTGCGGTGCATTGGGACGTTTTGCCCCCCTGCGTTCCCATCTCTAAACCGTCTTAATTACGCCGCGCGGTCGCATCAATTTCGCTCCAGTCCATTAGTGACTCTTTGGTATCCCCGTCCGTCTTTAAGGCCTCGCTCGCCGCTCGCCGCGCCATCGCTGCTCGCTCCTTGCCATCGCCGCTCACCGCTCGCCGCGCCATCACTACTCGGCATCGCTGTCGCCAATGCTACCGTGCCTCTCTTCGTCCTCACCATGGACTTCGACGCGGTCGCCTCCGATTCACCGGGGTAAATTCAAATCAAATCATGTGCCAAAGAAAACGTGGAACATGAGCGATGACACAAGATAATAGAAACAAACAAACAAATACGACACCGCATAAAGGTGTCATGAAAGCTGTGAGCATACCGTCGACACCGCCATCGTCATGGTCGTTGTTGACGCCGACACCGACGCCGGTGTTGTCGGTTCGTCAAGATGAACTTCATGCACGCCGTCTTGATAAAAAGTAACAACCGACGGCGCCGTCGTCAACACGCCGCCGCCGCCGTCGTCATCGTCGGGCTCGTCGAGATGAACTTCATCCACGTCGTCTTGGTAAAGTAACAAATGAATCAATTGAAATGATACAAGCATGGCTGTCGTCGGGCTCGTCGAGATGAAGGGAGGAGGTCCTTGGTATGCACAATCATGAAAAAATTAGCTCTAATTAATGATTCATTGGTATATACAATCATGTCTAAAATGACTTCTAATACCAATATGGAGGGAGTAGGTCATGACGCTTTTAAATTGCACACTTATCACCATAAAATTGTATTGTTATACCATTATTATGGTCCATCCACCTCCAGTGGCGGAGCTACTACAGGGTATGCCGGGTATGCCCGGGCATACCCTACGATTCTGGCCATGCATGTGTATATCTTCTATTATTAATCTATATCTATATCTATACCTACTAATAAAACCTGAAAATTTTGTCAATTCCGTCGCCTCCCTGCCTTTGTATTTCCGCTCACGGGCCGAGTCAGCGTCGGTTGCGGCTCGCGGTTGGTGCTCGTGGACGTCCTTAAGTGCGAGTTCTGAATGCGACGTTGTAGCTCTTCAATCGGCTTCGCGTTTGTGCCGCTCGTTGCCGTCGCGGCGATGCCAGCATCCTCGCCATGTGGTTGCGTCCACGGAAGCACCGGGACATCGTGAGCTGAGGAGGGACGGCGGTGACAGACGCGTGGTGCAGCCCGGCCCGCAAAGCAATGTGGTCGCCGCGATCCGGCACGTGCACTCTGGGCGCCCGGATCCTCCCGCCAGCGCTGCCCATCACGGGAAGGAGGAAGGGGCTTGCGCCACGCTGCTGTGCAGGATGAGGCGCAAGACCGGCGCTCAAGAAGAGAGGGCGCGGAGCTTCGGCGCACAAAGAGTAGATGGGCGACGGCGGAAGCACCGGCGCATGGGCGTGGGGAAGCGGAGGCGTCCGCGTCTCGAGAGGAATACGGCCGGATAAGACCGACCCAATCCGAGCAGCTACAAGAGAAAAAAGATACGGAGCTTGATATGAAAAAAAGATTGAGGGAAGAAAATAAATTAAATAAATGAATTTGAAAAAGTAGGTAATGGTATTATGGATTTTTATGGGTGATCAAATAAATTCATGGAGCTTGATATTTGACTATATAAACATATGAATGATACAAAAATAAAATTATGACATATTTGTGACTAAATATTTTGGTTATTTTAAAAACAATATATATAAAATAATTAAGATTTTATTTTAATTCTATATAATCTTATGCGTTGTTTGGTTCTAAGATGATGGTAAGGAGGCAACGAGAGGTATTATGTTTGGTTCCCGCAAGACATTTGAAATGCAGTTTTATGCCCATGTGTTGATATAAATCATGAAAGTTAATCTCCTCATCGTGGACGTAATCAGCACTCTGAACGGCCATATTTATTCCCATGACATCTAATTACATAATAGCTTAATGAAACAAACAATAACATATGCGATCTGCGGTGAATGGATGACGCTGCGAACCAAACATCTTACTAGGTCATTGTGTTATATTATTAAAGATGTCATGGTTTCCCTAAAATAAATTCTAGATTTCAAATTTTATTTAAAAAAATTCTCCTGTTGCAACGCACGACATATTTGCTAGTTAAAAGAAAAAGAAAAAAAGAAAAAACACTTTTTTTTTTGTGTTGTGTCTATTATTAGCCTGGCCTGCGAGCGATAGAGGCAAGCAAGCCTCAGCCAATTAAGCGGCCCATGCAGCCCATGGGATGCAGCCATCCATGGATACGCCGCCAAGTCACCAATAGTCGCCGAACTGCCACAGTCAACGAGTCAATAAGTCAATACGTAGGGTGGGATCGAAAATTCAGAAGGCTGAATTAGCGCCGCAGCCGCCTTGCATGCTCATCTATTTGGACGGTTCATCTATCATCTTCATTCTCCAATTTTTCATCCATCGCCCCTGCATTCCCGCTGTCGTTGTCACTTGTTGGATCGTTCATCCTCTCTTCCCGATCAGGTGAGATAAATGAATCAGTCTGCTTTGTTCTTCCAATGTTTGTAAAATTCATGTGCACTTTAATTGTTAATTGCCTAATTGTTTAGCGCTAAAATTATAAAATCAGTTATCAATCATGCAAGTGTAATTTATTTAATTATTTGTTTTGTTCTTTGTAATATTTATTTATGCAGTTATGAAGAGAAATGGGGACATCACATCTCTTATTCAGAAGCAGGAAGCAAAGAAGAAGGTAGCCACAACTGCTGCCACTTCTAATTGTTCTCCTGATCTAGTTATACCTGTGGTGGAAGAGCAGACTTAGGAGAGAGTAGTTCAAGAAATTGAGAATTCTATGCCACCGCCACCACCACTGTCACCGCCACCACCGCCGCACCCAGTTTATGATATCAGTCTCCTTCCTCATGATCCAGGTGAAAGACATTCCATTCGTAGTTATCCTGGTAATATCATGATGCTATTCAGAGAGCATAAATTATTCAAGGTCCATTCAAACCTTTTGCACATGATTTTCCGAAAACAAAGATTTCAGGAAGAGAACGTCAATTCAATTTTTATTGGATGCTTTGGAAAATGCTCCAGGTAATTGTACCTTAACTAGTCCAGATATACAAAATCAAATTATTTATTGTTGTGCCATGGAAACAAGAAATAAAATAATAGAAGAACTTGGTGAGGACAACTATGCAATTTTAGTTGATGAGTCCAGTGATATATCACATAAGAACAACTAGCTCTTTTTTGCGTTATGTTGATAAATTGGGCAGGCCATGTGAGCATTTTATTGGAGTTGTTCATGTAAATGATACTACCTCTTTATCACTTAAGGATGCAATTGAAGCTTTACTTGTTTGTCATTGATTGACTATGACTCGAATCTGTGGTCAAGAATAAAATGGGGCTAGCAACATGAAAGGAGATATTAAAGGGTTGAAAACATTGATAATTATTTTGCTCATCAACTCCAATTGGTGCTTGTTGTTGTTGCCAAGGGAAATACTGATTGCAAGACCTTTTTTTTTGATCAAATATCTACCTTGTTGAATATTGTTGGAGTTTATTGTAAGCGGCATGACATGCTTCGAAATGCTAGGCTTGAGAGTGTCAAGAAAGCACTTGACTGTGGGTGAAACTGAAACTGAACTGGTTTACATCGTAAAAATGGGTTTGTCTAGGCCTTGAGATACTCGATGGGGATCTCATTACAAAATAGTATGTAGCATCATTACTGTGTATGTAGCAATCCATGATGTACTGGTTAGTCTTGGGGATGATCCTACATACAAGGACGATTGGACCAAAATACATTTTATGACAGGAGCATTTGAGACCTTTGAGTTTGTTTTCTTTGCACACTTAATGTATATTATTCTTGGATACACAAGTGAATTATCCGAGTGTTTGCAAAGAAGGGAGCAAGATATTCTTAATGCAATATCACTTGTTCTTTGTGGCAAAGAAAAGAATGCAACAATTGAGAGCCGATGGTTGGGATAATTTTCTTGAGAGGTCACTTCGTTTTTGTGATAGACATGGTGTTGATGTTCCTGCTATGGATGGTGATTATGTCCCTTATGGAAAATCAGCTAGGAAAGCTCGTGCCGAAAGCAAACCAATGATGACCACTTCAGAAGAGAAGTATATATTGTTGTCATTGATCAAATAAGTCAAGAACTTGATAATCGGTTTGATGAGATTCTCAAATTGGTATGGTTTTTGAGCTTCTCAAATTGGTATTGCTTCTACCTGTGGCAACAACAAGTGTTGAAAGGGTGTTTTCTAGAATGGTTTTTGTGAAAACAAAGTTACGAAACAAGATGGGAGATACTTTTTTGGATGATTGTCTAGTCACTTTCATTGAGAGATATTTTCTTTCAAGTTGATGAAATGATATAATTGAGACATTCATGGCCTATAGAAAACACCGAATAAAATCGTCAACAAAATGACACTGTAAGTCTCGGTACTATTATGCATATATTTCAATTGTCGGTATGACAATATGGCTTTTGAAACTCTTTATATTGTATTTAGTGGATATAGTTTTCATTTCATCCATGAATTTAAGCCTTCATATCGAATTGCTAAATGGATTTGCCAAATTGTGTACAAATTTTTTTTGGAAGGCATACCCTAACCTAAAAGACTAGATTCGCCACTATCCACCTCTCGCACCATCATCCTCATCTTTGCCACACCATAGATGTCCACCTTATTACCCACGTAGACACATAGTGTTTGAAAGGTCCTAAATGGCTAGAGGGGGGGGGGGGGTGAATAGCCTAATAAAATTTCTACAACTTCACTAGAGCAACATATTAGTAAATAACAAAGCGTAAATGCATTTGCTCTAGCTCTACTTGTCGGCAAGCCTCCTAGTCACAATTCTAGTTGCTATGATCTCTAATTCACTCAAAAGCTATGTCTCTACTTCTCTACCTAGGTGGTCGAGCTAGATTACTCTAAACAAGTCTAAGCAACTAAACAATCTAGTCAAGACTACACAAGCACAATATGTATATCAAAGTAATGCAAGGTAGAGAGATGGTTATACCGCCTTGTCGAGGTTAGTCAATCCAATCACCAAAGATGATCCAATGAGATACTCAATATGTAGCCAATCACCAAGAGACAACAATCACAAAGGAGAGACACAATGATTTAACCCGAAGTTCACTTGAGCACCCGTCAAGCTACTCTCTATTGTGCCGACCTTCTCACGTGTGGGGGCAAGGTGGAGCTCACTCCTAGCCAAGTGCCTTTAGGCTACTTGCACCCAAAGAAAATGAGAGGTACCCAGGACACGAGCAATGTATTACTTGCAATTTGTCGTCCCGACGAGGATGCATGGTCCTCTCACAAATCAACCGGAGGTGGCCAAGAACAATCTCCTTCTCTTGCCAACACCTCCACCAATCACCAAGCCGACTAGGAGTGGTGCTCTCCAAGAGCAACAAGAAATCCACCGGCTCACAACGATCCACAAGTGCCTCTAAATGCAAAGATCAAAGCAATATGCACTTGGATCTCCTCAACTCTCAAGAATGAAGCTCACAATCAATGGATGAGAGGAGGAGGGAGTTTGCTCAGCTCTAGAGATGTTAGGAATGATTTCAAATGACCAAGAGACCTCACATAGCCGACCAAAAACTCATACATATACCCCCCATCACGAAATAGAGTTATTGGGGAGGAAACTACAATTCCTGCAGGCCGACCGGACGCGCCCATGTGTCCGGTCGAGCTTCTGGTCGCAACCGACAAGCCTGGCTGGCCCACTGCTGACACCCTGGTGAATGCATCCGGTCGACGGGTCCGGTCGTGACCGGACTCACCAGCCAGCGTCCGGTCAAAGCCCGGAAGTTAGCTCGAAAAACATGCTCTCTGGACATCGACCAGATCCTCCGACCGGACGCTCCAGTCAGAACCCATGCGTCCGGTCAAGCGTCCGGTCGCAGGGTCCGGTCGGCTCTGAGCTGCGAAAAAACGTCGTTACGTTGTCACGTTTGCTTTGACATACTATCCAACAAGTATACCAACTTGAGCACGAGGACTAGCATGTTTTCACCACCACGATGCATCTGGCGCAATAGAAAATAGACGTTTTATTTTCTCAAAAGCGCCGAATCCCGCCTCGCGAGCTCGGCAGGAGGGTGAGCGGTACCCAAACCCATCTCAACCCTACAAACCATCACCGCCTTCGCAAATGTGCTAACACCACCATGTGTACATCACCATGTGCTCGTGTGTTAGAATTTTCACAATCAATTTTGAAGGTTGGGTTAGCTCTCTAGGTTAGAAGCATGCAAATGATTTTGAACCTAGAGGCACATGAGGACCGATATGTATGATAGTTTTCCCCTCTTATACGGCTTATCGATCCTAAATCACTCACACCCTCTATGGTGTCTTGAGTGCAAAATCAAAATGGCCTTATGGATATACCTTGGCCTTGAGCCTATTTTGATCCACGAACCACTCCAAGTTGCGCACTTGATCATCATTTGGATCACCTCGACCCATCCACCATGACCACCATGCACCAACCTTGGCTTGACCAATCTCCAACTAAAACAAACACTTAGCATAGAGAGATTAGTCCTAGGATGTCATCAATTAGCCAAAACCAATCTAGAGATCTTCAGTGTTGCACCATGCTCGACCTCCTACCCCATGCATGTCTATGTTGCACCCTCCGTATGGTGCCACACTACCCATGTTGTGTGTGCTCCAATTGCGCTATATCACCATGTCATGTGCTCGACTCACCACTGCACTATAGCGATGACCTATTGTTGTCGAGGGAGGTCCGGAAGAAGGCTTGGAGTGTAGGAAACTAAGTGTGAAGAGATGGGGCTCTTGGAAGGAGTATGGTGGGTTGTGGTGGTGTTGAATGTGATCGCCGCGAGGCAATGTTTAATGCCACGGTGAGGGGAGCAGGAGCGAGTTAAGGAAAACCGAGGAGGTCTATGGCGGCGAAGGCTTGGGCGGGACGTGTGGTACGACAAGCAAGGCAATTATGGCCAAGCGATGAAGCAGGTCCTAGGAAGCTAGTTGTGATCATGCAACGCATTGTGTGAGGAGGGGATGGACCTCAATGGTACATTGATACTATTTTAGGGAGTTGGGCTTGTATTTTTTTTAGTATTGGCACTGGGATGAGAATTTGTATAAGTTTAGTGAGATAAATGTGTAATTCAGGATATGAGAACTAGAGACAAGCTTAGGGAGCTAAATGCGAAAGGTTATTAATGAGACGACCAGATGACAACAGGCAAAAAGAGCCTCTGAAAGAAGACGAAAGGGGTTGCGTGCCAACACTCTACACCCAAGATTCCATTGCCATGTAAAACCGTATGTATCTTGATCCTTCTTTCTCACGTGGATGCGTCCGATACGAATCATCCTCCAGTCAAAGTGCTCGCATCAGCGTTCTATCTGGTTTTGATTCGAACAACGAATCCACATGTTTGTGTCTGGTACGAGATCCTTGCAAACTCACCGTCTACATCTGATTACTGTCCTTGAAGCTCACGTGTCTACATCCGATTACTGATGTTCAGTCTAAGAACTTGTAACACCCTTACAACGCATGGACATTTATCTAGTCATCATGACAACTGTCTTTAGATACTTTTTAATGCTAAAAGCGTTTTTATTGTTGTGTTATGTTGAGACATTCGTAAATTGTGTCAAAAAACATCTTTACATGACTATGTAGATGCACTTTTAGTGTGTGTTACTACAAAAGCGTGCCAAGAGAAACTTTTTCGGTAGTGGTAGCTCTCTAGTTTAGCTTTTGTAGCTTAGCTAGTTGAGTAGTGCTAGCCTTGCTGGCTTTGTGCTTGTGCTCACCGGGTTGTGTAGCTGTTCAATTGTTCTTAATTCAGATTTGTGTGACCTTTCTAACTAGAATTGTTTAGGTAGCCATGAGCTTGACACCTTACTGATAGCTTGTTTAAGATCTTTTTATAAGGTTCTTGCAAGATAGATAGAGGGGTTTATTCGTCTTGGCTAGGCCGTTTAGATTACTTCCATTTCTACATTGGCCACCCAGTGCTTAGTTTTAGAAAAAAAAAACTATGCATCCCTCTAGTCCGCCGTCTCGGCCATAATATAAACATCCACGGTTCCACATTCACTGTCTTTGGTGTGGTGCCTGATCTGAGGGATGATGCTGGTGCCTTGGCCCATTCACGCGAGCCCTAAGCAGTTCCTACATTCCACTTAGTGCTCGTTCGTTTATCATGAAAGGAATCATTCCCCTGATGTGAGGTTATACAAACTAGCGCATCGCTGGAAATTGTTCCCAGGAGCTGAACGAGCTCTTAGTCTTGCTAACTGTGTTCATATGAAGACCCGAGGGGAGGAGCCACTGGTCGACTGTGAGCCGAGTATGGTGGGCTAGTAGCCTGGTAGCTGGCGGGCTCGCTTAAATCGGCCTTATTCATCGCACAAAAGCTGCTTGTAGTTTGTTGTTATCCGAGTCCCTGGAACATCTGTACTTTGTCTAAATTATTTTGGTATTTTGTGTTCGATTCCTGAACATCATATCATGGTGTAGAAATAATAAATTGCTTCCATTATGTGTAATTTTAAATCTGTCTTCCTGTATTTATTGCTATTCTCTCTTCCATCGTACCGAGACCTAGCTTGTTGTAAAGCATATGTTAAAAGTACTTAATGATGTACGGAATATTTGAATTGCGTTTGATTTGAAAAGATTTTGTAATAAGGACTTGTTGATGTGGTCCTAGAATCGTGAAAATGGATGCTTTAGGTTTTTCCTTGATTGGCCTAACATAATGCTGGGTTTGGCTCGGCGTTGGACGTGATTAATTAGCTAGAGCTGACTGCATGCTGCTGAGTGCTGAGAGATCGAGGTGGGCTAGTGCATTTGAGTTAAATAAACTGGGCATAGTTTCCAGCTTGACAGATCATTGGATCAGGTGCTGAGTTTGATAGATACGATGCTATCTGTACCTCCAAAATGGCTACAAGATCCAGTGCCTGACGTAGTCACGTGAAATGAGATGACACGTACTACGTGGGGATGCAGGCGGCTTCACAGGGCCAGCCATTCTGGGTTCGTGTGCTTGGCGATTTTATAAAATTAATTCCGAAGAAGGCTTAAAAATAAAGGTCGTCAAACCGACTCCCTGTATCCACAGCTTACAGATAGATTCTTCCTAGATTTAGTTTCCTGATGATCGAAGCCGTGTGTCAGCAGCTCCATGAGGCAAGATGCTCTGCGCGCGGAGATCCGCGCGCGCGCGCTGCAAATGTCAACGATAGTATAGCTGGAAATAATATCTAGCAATGGAGGACGGCTACTGTCAGCTTATGTTCTGTTTCTATGGTCATAGACGTACGTGACCAAGTGATGATAGTACTTAATAAGCTAGGCAGCTGACACTGAATTAACAAAAGCCAAGCCAGATGATCGAGAAGAGAGAAGCTTATTAATTATACAACTCGATCGATGGGAACAGGTCCAGGAAACCCTAACCACCTACCTAGCAGGGAGTAACCAATATATGCTGCACCACTAAAAATAGAGCCATCACCCAGGCCATGCAACACAAGCCAGAGTGAGCTAGCTCGTAGCTAGGCAGTAACCTCTCTTGCTAATCGCTGGCAGCTAGGCGGCCAGCGACCTCACGCCATGAGATGGATAGTAGCTCTGTTCCTTCTCACCCTCCTCATCACCGTCCACATAGCCCAAGCCGACGACAAGTCATCCCATGGTTCTGATTCCAAAGATGGCAGTGATCAGAACTCACACGGAGATAAGGGAGGTGGTGATGGAGAGCATGACAGCAACAAAGGTGACGACAGTAATGGGGTTGGCCCGGTGAAGAACCCACATTGCAAAAAGCCAGGGCGAAGTCCGGATCCACACAGTGACGGTCACGGGCCTGATCAGAAGAAAAAAGACTGTGAGGATGACCAAGAGTCGCCATCACCATCTGATGACTCACCAGGGTCTCCCTCGTCAGGTACACCCCCACAGTCTTCAAATCCACCAACACCTCCACAATCACACCCTCCATCACCACAGTCGAGCCCTCCTATGACGCCTCCAAGCAACAACTATCCTCCACCACCTTCAAGTACCCCGAGCACATCTCCAACATACCCACCAAATAGCCAACCACCCTCATCACCCTCCAGCCCTCCTACCATGCCTCCATACAAATCTCCCTCACCACCACAATCTAGTCCTCCAAAGAAAGCCTCCAACCAATAATTCACCTCCACCACCATCGAGTCCACCCACTACCCCTCCAGCCAAGCCTCCAACCAACAATTCGCCTCCACCTCCATCGAGTCCACCCACTACACCGCCAACTAAGCCTCCAACCAACAATTCGCCTCCATCGCCATCAAGTCCACCCACTACACCTCCAGCCAAGCCTCCAACCAACAATTCGCCTCCACCGCCATCGAGTCCACCCACTGCACCACCTCCAGCCAAGCCTCCAACCAACAATTCACCTCCATCGCCATCGAGTCCACCCACTGCACCACCTCCAGCCAAGCCTCCAACCAACAATTCGCCTCCACCGCCATCGACCTCACCCACTACACCTCCCGCCAAGCCTCCAACCAACAATTCACCTCCATCGCCATCGAGTCCACCCACTGCACCACCTCCAGCCAAGCCTCCAACCAACAATTCGCCTCCACCGCCATCGACCCCACCCACTACACCTCCCGCCAAGCCTCCAACCAACAATTCACCTCCACCACCATCGAGTCCACCTCCAACCAATAATTCACCTCCACCGCCATTGAGTCCACCCACAACACCTCCAACCTATAGTCAACCACCTCCACACCAAGCTACACCACCACAACCATCTAGTTCCCCTCCACCACCTTTAAGTACCCCAACCACACCTCCAGTATATCCGCCAAATAACCAGCCACCCCCGTCACCACCATTGAGTCCACCTACTACACCTCCATCCTATAGTCAACCACCTCCAACTTCACTGAGTCCCCCTATCTCACCTCCGCAACATCCTCCACCTCCACAACAATCTATTCCACCTCCACCACCTTCAAGTACCCCTACAACACCACCTTCACCCTCTAGTACACCTAGCACACCACCACAACAATCTCAAGTGCCACCACAATCTAGTCCACCTTCTACGCCTCCCCCAAACAATACACCTACATATCCCTTGAGTCCTCCTATATCACCTCCGCAGCAGTCCCCACCGCCACCACAATCTATTCCATCTCCGACATCGCCAAGTACCCCTCCGACCCCTCCAACAGACCAACATAATACACCACCACCACCATCTAGTACTCCTACACCTCCATATCAATCTCCACCACCAAAATCTAGCCCACCATCTATGCCTCCGCCACCTTCAAGTACAACTCCCACGCCTCCAACCTATGCCCAACCACCTCCATCACCACAATCTAGTCCATCTTCACCACCATTAGGTACCCCATCGATTGCCTCCGACGTATCAACCAAATAACCAACCACCTCCACAGAAATATTCACCACCACCGCAATCTAGCCTACCTCCACCACCATTAAGTACCCCTACCCCATCTCCACCAAATCAACCAAATAACCAACCACCTCCATCACCCTCTAGTCCTCCTACCATACCTCCAACCTATCCAATTAATAACAGTCCACCTCCATCATCACAACCACCACCACCACCACCACCACTACTTAACCCTCCTACCACACCTCCGACTTCACCAGGATACACGCAGCCACCACCATCACCTAGTGCCCCTACTACACCTCCAACCGACCAAGATCATGGCTTGTATTGGCAAATTGGGATATATATCGTGCAAGAATTGTCAAAGAATAACCAATATTATATTCTTCTGGAAGTTCTTCGGGCGAGTATGATGCCTGCAGGAATTGGTAACAACATCTTCTTGGTGATGAAAATGGAAGATGAATACAAGAAGGTTGGAAGATACCATGCATTTGTGTGGGGCGTGCCACAACAACCAGACTTTCCATGGCAGTTATTGTCATTCCAGTATGTTGGAAACTAAGGTCATTATGTTGGACATCCAAGAACACACTCATGGACGTTTAGGACAACACATCATACAACTTGTGTTGGTAGCCACTATGTTGTAGTTTGTTTTCATGCCACTCTACTGCTGTAGCAAGGGTTTACTGTTGCTTTGATTTGTCAACCAATTCCACATGAAGAAGAATAATGTATGGATCTCAGCATTTCTTACTCCTCTAGCATGCCGTCTCCTTATAACTTCTACACAATGTGTTTCTATTATTTGGTTACATGATCTCATACACTAAAGGATGACAATCCTTTCATGTCATACAAAGAACAACCATGCACATTTAAAGTAGTAGACCTCTTTTTATACATATTGTGGGGCGGATAGTTTTTTTTTCCTAAATCATATAAAACTTATAGTGAAACGAGTTGAACCTAGGTTTTTAAGACCTTATTTGGATGCACGTCAAACCACATGTGTTGGAATGGATTGGAGTTGAACTTAGATCAAATTAATACACTTCAACCCACTTCAACATATGTGGGTTGAGGCAAAACATATGGTTTTGTATGTTCCAACACGTAAATTGGATATTCCAAATTTTTTTTTAACTTAGCTTATGTATATAAAAAGTCTTATGAACACGTAAGGATTATTTGACATAGTTCTAAGTTCTGAGCTCAAATTAAAAAGGAATAGTTTATAGGCTATCCCGGATTTTTTGCTTTACAACACGTAACTAGATCAGTTCATTGGAGGTTGTTTTCTGATTGGCATCTCGCCCGGACAGGAAGTTTCATCCCGACTCGTTCACAATCTCGCACTAGAGATTGTCAGCAGAGGAGTACGTCAGCACAAATTATATTCACCTTCCACCACTGGTTCAGGTTTACTGTCTTGGTTTATCTGCAAGCAAAAGTAAATCATCCTCAACCATAGCTGCAATGTGATTCACCGCCATCGTCGCACTCCAATAATTAACCTTCTCATGTCTCTCGCGTTCCGACGTGTCCGCACAGACCAAACTACACAGCCTCATCCTACTCCGAGCAACAATCTACCGAGAGCAGGTGATTGACTCGTTGAGTTGAGGGCAGCTTTCTGACAAAAAAAAAAAAAAGAGTTGAGGACAGCTTTTAAAAAATAATATATATGTTTTGTTATCTTGTGATCATATATTAAGGCACCTCTAATTCCAGCAGATATTTGCAGGGCTTTCAATGGACTTCTAAAAACTGTTTTCGGTGTTCCTTCACGATCTACAACAACATTAACTACTTCACTAATATAATATACTCCATGATGGTCGGGTGACTGTTTGATTATTATGCGAGCTCGTATCAATCAACACGTGGGTAATGTGATTGTGAGACCAAAAATTTCGGATTGAGTTAGCCAAATGCATTGCAACCATAATAAATCAATGTGTTCAAAACATCTTTTTTTGCGAGATGGTATTAGGGTTCACTAATATTAGATTTCTCTACTCATGTGCGCCTGAAAACCTTCAGGGACATCGAAGCAGCGGCACAAAGCCGCCTCCTGCATTCATAATTTCTCACCAATCGGGACCTTGACATTGAAACAAGATTCTGCATTGATTTGTTTGGGGGTTGCAAGTCCTTCTTGCTTGGTTCAGTTCTTTGCATGTTTTTCCTGCTTGGTTCACAAGGTGGAGCTATCTTCACCGGCAGACGAGAAGACAACACGGATTTCCAGTATGGGAAGAACTTATCTCTCACTTCTTTTAACGCGGATCCTTTAGGTGGTTCCTTTGCAGTGATCTGTTCAGATGAGACAAATAACATCTGATGAATATATAAAAACTATCACACTTGGAAATCAGTGAGTATAAATGGTGCCTTGTTAGTTGGCATGAAAATAATTGGATGTTATGCATTATGTTCATTATCAAATATGTTGCCCAAATTATTGTAACGACCAAGCTGCTAGGATATGTACTTCAGAATAATATAATGCCACTAACATGTTCAGGACAAATCAGACTCTTAACAAATAACCAATCACGAAAATGAAATTCTCAGCAAATTGCAGAAGATGAAGCTCCAGGCCGGAATGATACGTGTTCCATTATTAAAAAAATCGCATAGGATGAAACCTAGAATAGAGAAGTTCATTTTTACTCCCTGAACAATTCACTCATTAAAGCAGCAGCTCCAGTGTACAGAAAATTTGATCAGGGTGTCAATGGACAAAGTGGACTGTTTCAGGTAGTAAATTAGATACTATCCCACCTAGAACTAGAACATTAAGTAACTAAGATGGAATTCAAAGTGCTACTTGGATGGTCACAAGGTCCAGTGGTCAGACTAAAAATACTTTTTGAACAGACTGAGGCTTTTGCTGTCAAGTAACTAATATATTGCAAATACTTGCAAACATGGAATGCCAATTATCTGTGAACTGAACTATCCATAAGTTGACATGAGAACAGGCAAGATCATCTGCAGTTCAAATTTAGTTAAACCTTACCTGTTTACAACCTTGAGCATTCAGAGTATATGACTTGTCAGCTCCATTAGTTGCTCCAGTGTCCAATATATTCAATAAAGGAATTGGTTAGGATCCAACTTATGAAATGAGAACCACCATTCCTAGGCACATGGTGTAAAAGGAGCTACAAGGTGCAACTGAACCGAAAGCTAACCATAGCTACCTGATTAATAGGCAACAGCTTAGATTATCATGGGTGTTAGCAAAATAAAGGAAAACTGTTGTGCTTGCTTCCATTGTGGTTTTCTGTGCCATACTCCTTGCATGAATACAAAAAGATCTGGCGACCATATTGGGAGTACCACAGTATGCTTTCTCTCATCTAATAAGCTAGTCCTCCTTGTAGTCAGCAGCAGAGTAGTGTAGGCCACAACAGTTTTACCTAATATCCCAGTCAGGTTTGAGTGTTTGACTCACTTCCTATTTGGTCACACCCCCATTTTGCACTGGATACAGTTCATCAGTTTTTTTTTTTAATCATAAAACGCTGGAAAGTGGTGCATCCTTTGCATGAATTAAAAAAGTTCTGGAAACCATATTATATGCACCACAGCATGCTTTCCCTGATCTGACAAGTTAATTGTCCTTGTGGTCAGCAACAGAGTAGCATAGGTGACAATTTTACCCAATTCTAGTCAGTTTTGACTCACTTTTTATTTGGTTGCACCCAGTTTTTGCACGGGATACAGTTCATCTGGTTTTTTATTTGTTATATATTGAAATACTGGAGTGGTGCATCCACCACAACCGACAATTTATGGGTGGAAGTACAAGTTTCACAACTAATTCTCCTTTCTATTATTAAGAAGTGAAATCAACAAAAAGGTAACAAACTACAAACCCTGTGAATCTGACTTACCAAATGATGTTTGCCCAGGATACTGGTAGCTTCAAAACAAGTGAGAAACATTTTAGGGGAAAAAAGGCATGCCAATTATACATTGCATATAAAAGATGGACTGAAATAAGTGGAACTAATAGATGACATACCCTTTAAGGTTTGCAGTGTCAATGCTTGTGCTAGAAGGTATACCCTTGCTGTTTAGAATTGATGAAACACGTTCAAGAATCTCCTCATGGTGTACCTATATTCCATCAAAATATTTGTAAATATCATTATCAAGTGTTCAAGCATATTATTCAAAAATTATTCAGGTATGTTAACTTCCAGGTTGGTGGTGGTTGCAAGGCACATAATAATCTTAAACAGGCCATCTCCCAAGACAAACAGTACATCATAGTAAAAACACAATGATTATTCAAGGATCTCCTGCTCCTGCCCTCTTCTACTTTTCTTGCCCCTCCCTCTCTTCATTGGTTTTGGCAACCCAGCTCTCGGAGCACCTTATTGCCTTGTCGCCTAGGCAAAGACTATACAACACTTGAAAACAGTTCACAAAGCATTGTTTCAACATGGTATGCACTACTAATCCCTGCTAGTAGCCAGCTTTTTAGAGCACGAACAATCTCTTGAATTTAGGTGAAGATATGCTTAGTTCTTTTTTGCAGGATGATGTCATGTTATGACTTCCTGTTTATACAACACTCAAAAGACAGAATTTTATTGATTAGAGCATGTCTAGCAGATCAAAATCAAGGATGCAAAGTATCACAGAACATTGTCATGACTCTGTGTGTGTGTGTGTGTGTGGGGGGAGGATTCAGTAAGTACCTCTGAGCATGTCTGAATGTAATCCTCAAGATCTTGACCAGCCTTGGCAACAATAGCAACTAGTGCATCCGCTGTAAGAAGGGCTTCCTTTTTTTCTCTTTCAGCTTCTTAAGCGCACTGCCTTTTTTTCCCTCATTAACCATGGTTATCATCTGGCATTGGAGGTTAATAATATCTTCATAAGTACGGTGTCTAACAGATTCAAACCCATTAAGAGAAGCCTTGCCGCATTTCCTATTTGCAGGCCTACGGAGTTGCTTCTGAGCAGCTAGCAGCAAAATTGCTAGCTCGACAAGCTTCCTCTTATCAATGTAATTCCACAGCTCATCGACAATGTTATGGGTGCGTTCAGCAATTAATCTAGTAGTGTCCAAGTACATCTTCTGCAAGTGCCAGGTGACATGAAAAGTTGTAAACAAGAAATCAGGTTATATCGATGGATTAAATATGAGGAAATATTGAGGTCGGTTTTAAAAGGAAACGCTTGCAATCAGATGCATGCCAACTTAACAGACAATAGCATGGTGGTAAGTTAGTGTATCTTCCTTCCTATAAGTGTATACTAGTAGATGACTTTCGCCTTGCAAATGTGCATGCACGAGCATATATAGGAAACTGAACAAACCAGTGAGGAGAATGGCAGAGGAATTGAATGTAATGTAAGAACCCCAAAGGGGGGAAAAAGCGGCAAGTGATGGCAAGAACGAACCATCTCAGGCAGACAGAGGAGAGATATGAGCTGGTCAAGTGGGCGTCCATCATCCCAATGGTCCTCCAGGTACTTGTGCATGCTGGTATTCTCGACGGCGATGTGGAGAGGCAGGAGGTCCTCGATGACATGCTCGCCCTTGGTGCGGTGGTTCGCCGACGCGCCGTGGCGGAGGAGGAGCTTGACCATCTCAACGCTGAACGTCTCGGCGGCCAGGTGGAGGGGCGTGAAGCCGTAAGGGTGGCAGCCATTGGGATCAGCGCGGCGTCCGCACAATGGAGCACGGCCCTGCAGTGCCGCCCTGACGCAGCGAACGGCGTTCCTGGAGATCATAGAGCTGAGCATCTCCGGGTGGATGAAATGCTTCATGCCCATCAAGTGAGCCCACCCATTGCAAAGTTTGTAGAAGCGCCTGAGGCTATCTTTCTCCATTATGCGCCGTAGCTTAGGAGATATAGTCGCAGACCCGTGCCTACGAGGAAATCAGGAAAACAAGAGTCAATCAAATGTTTCGAGGAAAAACGCAAATCGATCGATCCATCGAAATCAATAAGAAAGCGCGGGGAAAACCGGTTACCTCCTTCTTGGCCTCGAAGTAGGAAGCAGCGTCAGGATACCCGCGCATTTGATAATAACGCGTATTGCCGCGAAGGAGGTCCTCAATCTTGATCCTTGATCCGGGAACCTCGCTGGGCCGGGCGGTGTCTTCCCTTACTCCGGGAGAGTTCCCATCCCCCAACGCAGAGGAGGACGAGGAGGAGGAGGAGATGGGAGTTTCCATGACAAAGGCGGCGGCGGCGGCGGCGGAAATCGGCCCTCAAATCTTCTGCCTTGCCGGCCTCTTTGGTGTGTCAGGGTCAATGGCAATCAGTCCGTTTCGGCCGTCCGATCGTGGCCAGATCCCGGCACCACGTGTCACTGCCGTTGGCCCCCGTTCCCGTTGCACCATTTTGTGAAATTTTACGAACTAAACAAGACTTTAATCAGGTTTTGCAGTCACAAAATCCAAAAGCACACGCCGGTTTAGGCTATCCACAAACGAACTAAACAAGGCATTAATCGGGTTTTGCTGTCACATAACCCAAAAACACATGCCGGTTTAGGCACACATTAAGAGTAGTCATGGTAACCAAGGAGATAGAATTAGTGTTCCAATGGCAGTGCAGCCACCACCAACACCTATTGTGAACATTTTGAATATAATGGGAGACAGAATTAGTGTTCCAATTATAGTGCAGCCACCACCTAAATGGCCTTGGCTGAAAACATTTTGAATACATTTAAATAGTGATAGAACTCATCAAGATCTACATTCTATATATAGGTCATTTTGCATTCAAGATCACTTTTTTCTAAAAATGTTAGGGGCTATCAAAATATTGCAGTCACAAAACCACATATCTCACACAAAGTTTTTGGTCAAACCTTGGCCAAACGTAAACTAAATGACCTCGGGGAGACTAGTGGTTTTTGAACTACACTTTCTCATATGTAAAAATGATTTAAATACCAAATGTAGATCTCGATGAGTTATGAATTTTTGATATTCATGACTTTTCAAATTGAGTCCGTTTAGGGCTTGAAAAACTCAAAAAACTCGTCACGCCGTAAAAATTTAAAATTCAAAAATCGAGGCGTCGAACTTCGAAACATGAAAAGTTGACTCTAATACGAAATGTAGAACTTGAAGAGACCTACAATATTCATGACTTTTCGATTTGAAACCCATTGGGGTCCAAAAAACTGGCCCCAAGGTGCCGATTTCAAAATCACCAAAGTTTGACTTGGTCAAATGGAACACTAAATGGTCTCGGCTGGATTTTTTTTGAATATGAAGGTGTGAGAACTCATCAAGATCTACATTCTATATATAAGTCATTTTTGCATTCGAGAAAGTGTTAGTGAACGCTAGTTGTAAAATCACATATCTCATAGAGAGTTTATGAAACTCTGTGGGAGACTAGTGGTTTTTGAACTACACTTTCCAAACACTTTGTCATATGCAAAAGTGACCTAAATACCAAATGTAGATCTCGATGAGTTATGAATTTTTGGTATTCATGACTTTTCAAATCGAGTCCGTCTAGGGCTTGAAAAACTTGTTTGTAGTTTCAAAATTTGAAAATCCAAGATTTAAACTCTCCAAACTAACCTAAACATAAAATTGACAATAATATGGATTGTACATCTTGACATGTTGAACAATGTAGTTTCTTACCATTTTGTCATTTGAATTCATTTAGTACTAAAAATTGGATCTGAAATTGTTTTAATAACTAATTCTCTCAATGACAACCGCCCCCCACCGCCCCCACACCAAATTCCACACCTACACCTCCGACTCTCCCGCCAAGGTTGTCTACCACCGACACATGGGCCCGAACACACCTCCCTCCTTTTTTCGTCCAAAATTCATCCAAAATTTCACCCCTCCCGCCTTATCCTCTTCGCGCCCACCACCACCGCGCCCCGAGTCCTCAGTCCCCAAAGTCGGTCCCCTCTAACCCTAGTGCTCGCCCACCGCCGCCGCTTCACGCCCACCATGCCGCCGCACCTCCCCGATCAAACACCCCGACGACATCCGTTCCCCACCCCGATGTCGGAGGCCACAACCTAGCTCACGATGTCGGCACTTCTCTCCACCCGACGCCAAGACCTACCTAGAGGTCCGCCTCGACAACATGTGTTCCCCACCCTAACACCGGAGGTCATAGCATTAGGTCATGGTAGGCATCCTTGTCTTTCTCGACTCCCGCAAATGTGTAAATCTGGTCCTCCTAATCCCCTCCCTTCGGTGACACTACTTAATGCATTTTCTCGGTGTCAGTATGTTGTTCTAGTTTGTCAACCCCGCCAAGGATACATCCCAATGCTAATGATAATTTGTATAACTTGGATGAAATCTACAACTATAAGAAATGTAGTCACCGCCAAGGTTGTATGCTGTTCTAGTTTGTCGACGCCGCTAGGGTTTCATCCCAATGCTAATTGTAATTTGTCGACACCGCTATTATTCTAATTTACCTAAGACTAAATGTTACTCTAAACTTGTTTAATTAAATGCTTATTATCATATTGTTATCAATTATACGAGATGTGTGTTTTCATATGTAAGGAGGCGAGGATAAATTTGTTGCTTTGTCGGTGTGCCTTCTAATTTAAAAGATGAAAACCAAGTATGAGCAAATAGAGGGATGACAATGTTATGAAAATTTAGGGAGTTTTTTATGGCTTTGGGTATTTCTATCTTAGCTCGGGAAGTTAGAGATGGTTTTTCTAAAAAGCAAAAGGGCAAAGGGAAGACAAGTGAGTTACCGACAAAACCAGAATCGACATTGATTATGATCCATCATCATCGACAATGATGATGAATCGATGATGACCTTATTGATGAGGTTAATTTCGAGGTGAGATGCATTGCTTGCCCAAGTAACAAGTATCTGGTTTGCCTATTTGAAACATTTACTTCATTGTAGTCATTTAATCTACTAGGTCACTTATTTCTTAATTAATAAGATGGATGTTTCTCTTCGCAGGGTAAGAGAGATGGCTCCGGGATCTCAACCTTTGGTGAAGAAGCAAAAGGTCGGGGCAATGGCGGGTGCCGGCCGGTAGCCACCGCGGACGCCAAGAAGATTGACAAGGCAAAGTGCAGCCTTGACTTCGCCTGCAGGACGTCCACCACCTAGGGAGAGAGTGCCCTTGCCTCCTAAGCGCAACGCAAAAGCCATCCCCAAACATAAACCCATTCCTAGTGCCACCAAACTGAAAAGCAGTGTCACTCTCACTAAGACCACAGAAACTACTACAAACACAGAGCATACTGATCCTAAATTCACCATGGCTAGTCCAGCCTTGTCTGACCCTGTTCCAAACATAGGGTCTAGTCGTCAATCTATCTCTTGGACAGCTGCAGACATGTTTACACTTGTTGCAAACCCAATTCTTACTCCTACTTCTGGAGCCACTGATTCCCTGCCTCAAGATCCTACTCTAGCCACTAGTGTCACCCAAACAGTTGCAAAAGACAACTCGCCCGATGCAATGAGCTCTAGGCAAAGCAATGACATCAATGAGTCGGTGGCCACTTTGATGCTGAAAATTCAGAGGCTCAGATACATGGAGAAGAGGAAGTTGCTAACGTTCGTCCAGGTCAACAATACTTGTTTGCAATCCATCTTTTCTCCATTACATAACTACATCTGTTACTGCTTATTTTGCTTATTATTTGCAAATGTAGTGCCTTGAAATGTATGCCGGAAAAGCATGGGACATGGCTTAGAGAAGATGATAAAAAAGGGAAATAGACGGCCTATCCAAGTGGCTCAAGGGAAGAAAAGACCTAATGTCCCACTTCAGGCAGCGAAGTTGGCATTAGAAACTAGTATTGCCCTTAGAGACAACCTTCCTATCTACACATCTTGGAAGATGTATGAAGCCCCGGATAAGGTAGACGAAGTACAGAAAGTGCTTGATAAAGTGGCGGTGAGATAGCTATTTGACTCCCAATACTTTCTTGCATTACTAGTTCTACTCACATGTAAACAATTATGTGTATGAGTTCATGTTGTGTGCCTGCAGACAAGGTTGGCTGTGGATGTTAAGAACAATGGACCAGTTAAAGCTACATGCACTGATATTGTCAAGAAGGCAATAAGACAGCAGAGGTATATACTTAAAAGGAAGCATTTTGATCTAGCAGTAACAAAAGAAGAGCTTTTGGCCAAACAACCTCCAGCTAAGATGAAGGAACCAGAGTGGACTAAGTTGGTGGAATACTGGTTTGACCCAAAGTGTCAGGTCCATGCATGAATTGTCTCCTTATGTTAATTTGCAATGCCACCTGTGCATGGGAATGTAAACTCTATATTGCATTTGTGGTGTAGGAAAATTCTGAAAAGAGTAAAGTGAATCGTGGCTTTGTGCAGCTACGCCAAAAGGACTGGATCTAGGTCCTACATTGGCCACCGATACAGCCTGGTATGGATGCTATGTCTTTTGTATAGTAAACTTCAAAGATGGGACATTTGTTGCATAGTAATTAAAAAGTGCTTTTGAACTGTCAAGTTTGCACATGCTCCAATATTACATTTGATTTGTAAACTCAACTGAGTTGTATACTAGGATTTGTAAGATGAGCTTGCTGCTGCTGCTGCTGCTACTACTTGCATTTGTATTATGAGCCTGCTGTTGTTTCCATTTGTAACATGAGCCTCCTGCTTCTTGCTAACTGCCATGACAAATTTTGTCTAGACATCTGAGTAGTAGTATATGAAGTATGAATTTCTCGGTGAATGGTGATACAATGCATACATATTTTTGGCACTTGTTGTTCATAACATTTTTTGAATCTCCTTCATATCATTGTGAATCTCTTCTTACATACTAGGATTTGTAAGATGAGCTTACTGTTGCTACTGTTGCTTGCATTTGTAACATGAGCCTGCTGTTGCTTCCATTTATAACATGAGCCTACAACTTCTTGCTAATCGCGGGACAAATGCATAACATTATGATGCAATGCATATTTTTGGCACTTGCTATTCATAACATTTTGTGAATCTCTTCTTACATACCGCAGAGGCCTAAGTACAACAACGGGGAGCCGGATCCAATTGAAGAATTTTTTGGAGAATGTATGACTAGTCCACGGCATGGACGTACTCGCTTGCGAGATCATATATATGTAAGTTACATAAGCACGCATACATGTATACATGTATTGTACTTAATTCAAGCCTTGTTGAACACTATTATATGGCCTTCTAAAGAAGTTGAATCATTGTATGTAGGAAGAAATGGTTGCTAAGAAGGAAAAAGAACTAGAAGAAGGAGAAGCACTAAAGTCTCCATCGAAGATTGTCGAAGATAGTCTAAGCGGATCGGTCGTTCCTCAACCTTCCTACCAAACATTGGTGAAACTAAAGAGAGAAAGAATGTGAGGGTCATGACAGCCCAAGTAGAAGCACGCCCTGCAGCCCGAGTTTGAGGCAAGATTGCAAATAGAAAGAGAGGATGATGCTAGGAGGAGGCAGGAAGAGCAGTAGGCAACAGACATTGACAAAGAGGCCTCACTTGAAGAAAATCAATCTCTGTTGCGCCATACATAAGAGGAGAGATGAAGGGGATGAGTCACAAGTTTGAAGAGACTAATCTACTCTGCGTGCTATGTTGAGGCTTAAGGATTGAGGTAGGTCTGAATGCATTTTGCGTGTTGTAACTTCGTGCACTTGTCTCCTGGTGGAAGTGGAACAATGTTGGTATGTTTGAACATGTGTGGTGGAACAATTTGAACTTGTGTGGTGAAACAATTTGAACTTGTGTTGATGTATGTGGTGGAACAGTTGACTTTATGTAATGTGATGACAATGTGATGTGTATGTTATCTTATGAGCTATGATCATTGCTTCGGATGTATATATATATCGTGTTCTGTATGACTGTGGGTGACGTAACCGAGAACAATGCAATAGGTGTCACGAAATGCTAAGGCTATTAGTGACACGGTAACATATGACGACCAAGAGGGCGTCACCAAAAGTAGCTAAATTAGAAGCTTCCAAGACTATATATGACACAAAAACTATTATATGATGCTTTGACCAAGTGTCACAAAATCTAGTATTGTATGACACAAGAGTGAAGGGCGCGTCACATAATGTTTGGATGTTTTGTGACGCTTAATGAAATTTCGTCACGCCAGACAATTTGTGATGGTCATTATATGACGAAAACCATGACGGCCGGAATTCATCTTAAATATACTTTTTGTGAGAGTTTTCGGCTATACATGACAAAATCAAATCATCTTGGAATATCATGATCCTTGTAGTGACTTGTCCATTTTTTAACTCTCCTTTTATTCTCTTTCTCTTTGTTTTAAATACAACCCAAGTCTCTTTTTTATAATAAACTTTTTGAGAGATAGACAAGAGTAATGGAGCTTTATAAGATGTTAGCTGAGTGGATAAGTGTAGGGAATATTTTTGGTTGCTTTATCCCGGGATAAGAGTAGAACATTTTTTTGTGGATATATGATGGATGTATAGTGGATATTTATGGTGGATGCGGACTTCTAGGATAGAAGTAGCATATGAATGAATGGAGTCGAAAGTGGCATGGAATGGAATGAGGTGGAGTGTACATGGTCAGCATGATGAAAAGGTTTTCCTCATCTAAGGAGCATATATATATGGTTGTGGTAGGAGTTTCAACACTCGTCATACAAAAACTTATCATGTGCACTTTTTAATTTTCAAAAGATAAATCTCCAGTAAATCTAGTGTCACTAGGAGTAAGATAAACATCAGCTCAAACTTTAATATATCATATCCGTCAATCACCTAGACTTGAGCAGACATTTGCTACCCACAGATATTAGGTTCAGAGCAAACCGAAGTCAAAGAAGTTTGCATTAAAGACTCGAGAAAAATTAAGTTTTAAAGGTAGGTATTTGAAAGGAATTACGACGGAGCAACTATTCATCATGTTCATGCTTAGAGATTATCTTGAGAGTTTATTTTATTCTCACACTATAATAAATACTCTTTAATATAGACTATAAAGACTCTTTTTATTTGATTATTTTGGTTATGTAACTTTTTATAAAGCAAACAAATCTAGCTAATATTAAATAAGGTAGAAGAATACTTATTTGGATACATGGGGGTTGCCCTCCCCCAATTTGGATGTTGACATAGTCTTTGATGTTCTTGTGGCCTGTTGTTTTGTCCATCCACTTTTGTTTGACACTCTTCTTCATCAAATAGACATAGGATAGATCCTTTCCTTCAAAACATTAGTGGACACATACCCGAGGGAATATACAACAAGATTGAAGTATGGATTGTTATCCAAAGTTCATATGATCTCATCTATGCTAATGAAAAGATGGTTCTTTGTTTACTCTTAGCAATGATTTTATTTATCATGTCTTATAACAAACTTTGTGGCTGCACTCGAGCAATGATCAAGGTCAAGGTAACTTGTAGCAAAAAGACAAGTAAACGATTTGATACTTACAGTTCTTCCATTAATGATGCATGAATCGAGTCTCCTTTTACACAAGGTTGAATTTCATCATATGCCTTGCTTCATCTCGATATGAGTTCACCTCTTGACTCACCCAAATTGATTCGAGAGTTTTCTACAGGGGTTAGTCCAACACAATAACCAATGTCTACGCAAGCAATTCTTAGTTCAATAATCATACAAGACTCCATGTCTAATTTAATTAAGGAAGGCTATTTAACCTAAGCACCACGCTTAATTTAAAAGACAATGGAAGTATGTCGAGTACTTCCAAACCAATGCATACCATAGCAGACAAAGGTAGCATGATAGCACTATAAAGATTTAATAAAAAAGAGATGAAAGAACACGATCATGGTGAGTTTTTTTTTAAGATTCAAACAACATGGATGTATGCAAAGAACTAAACATGCAATGGATCTACTATGAGAAAACATAAGCTAAGTGGAGTGAATGCATGGATCAATGTAAACATGCAATAAAATGCAAGAAATTAAATGATAACTACTCAATGAATTTATAGTCTATGAGCAAGACTTTCTCACCTTTATTAATCATACTTACCGCGATGTGCATCTTCTATGTACGTCACTTTAGATGTGTGCATCGAATTCTTATAACAACGACTTCTTCTCCATATATATTTAAATGCATACCTTGAGATAGCAGGGTTTCAATGTTAATGAATCTTCAATGATCGGGCACCACGGGTTCTTTAATCTTTCTTCTTCTTTTTTTCTTTGTGGAAGGTCGCAACGGCGTCCTTTGTCCTGTCTATTCCACAACTCAACGAGCAAGGGTAATCCTACTAAAGCTAGTGAGACACTAATTTAGCGAGACATTAAGATCATTATTAAAATCTTTACACGAATTGCTTCCCCGGCAATGGCATCAAAAAAGCTTGTTGGTATTTATTAAGTGCTAAAAGAATATTAAAGATTCTGCAAGCGCATAGAATACCATTGTAGCTTTTCCCTAGAGAGTCTTCTAAATTATCTTATCCATAGGGAAACTTTGGCTAAAGAATTCTAATAACTCACAATCATGCATCTACTAACTTAGCAAACCACTAGACTAAAGTGATGAGGTATATGATAAGAGTTATGACTAATATCACACACAAGAGAATTCCAAGATAAATGTGTAGCAAGCAAGTTGAGAGGACAGCGGGAGAGATAAAGGTTCCCTGAATACTTCTCTACTACTTGGGTTCTATGATATAAATCACACAAAAGCACATTGGAGCAACGGCAGCTTTAGGCTCTCAAAAATACTTTGGGAAGGGGTAGCTAGGGGAAGGCCGCCAAAAAGCTCTACGAAACACCAACCCATATATGGTGGATTACATCGACCGACAGAGCTGTCACCTCCGGGGCTACCACAACTATCCGTAGGATTGGACGCAACCTCAGGTAACCCATAGCCTAGACACCATGTCTATACTATGGATTACTACTCTAGCTACCGCAAATAACTAGAGCCCTCAATACGAGCAAAGATCCCATGCAATGGCACAACAACTATACTAACCAAATATATGAAAGACAAGAAAGTAAATAGATAAGATAAATATATAAATCATAATTCTTACAAAGAAAGGATACAAGACATACCAAACTCCAAAGACTTCTCCAGAACCAAAGCGCATCTCCGCTCTCCGTAACTCTCTAGTTGCTAATCTACTATATTGGAGAGTCTAGCCCTAATTCTCTAGTAAGGAAGAGAGGTTGTCCTCACATTGGGACACCTCGATGACCAACAAATCGAGAGATAACGAATGGAATGAATTAGTGTTTCACCTAGGGGGCAGGGGGTCTTTTATATAGCCCCGGAGGATGCACTGTAGCTCTTGGATCAAACCGACCTTGGGGAAGGGCTTAGATATCTCCTCAATGGCGGTGGTGAACCGACCTAGGAAGCTAGAGGCTGACAGTGGGTACACTAGGGAGACCGCCCTGGTTGTCTTCTAGGGTCTTCTAGAGTGTTCTTACTTGGTAGCCAAGTTGAGTTGCGTCGTGGATAATAGTCTTTGCATCGTATGGCTTGCGAACCCTGGCATTTTCCTGTTTAATCCCTGAAAATAAATATAAATCACCAAAACTCATGGAATTATGTTAGTCAGGCCCCTAGACTATGTTGATATTCTTTTTAAACCTTTATTTCATGTTTAGTTGACTATTAAATATTTGCAATAGCAGGTGTCAACAATGACTTCCTCTGTGCTTGATTTTCCTTCAAATGGTCTCTATCATATTCCGAGATATCAAGTTCCTTATGTTCTCGATTTTATGTTCATATGAGGCTTTTACAAAGTCCCATGTCTTATAATTTAGTAGCCGGCACTTTAGTTGAGATGGGTATTATTTGGCGAGACTACTGTTGAAGTTGTAAACACTTTAGTGGCCATGGATGATCAGGTACGGTGTTGGCTTCAATTTAATGGAAGTGTATTTGTCACACGCACAATGTGACCCCTAACGCAGGCGCCCCTAACCCTAGCACCACTTTGCCATCATTTGCCGCTATCTAGTTTCCATATTGGGCCTTGGTAGATTACTTAAATGGTTGATTAGGTATGAGTTTGAGTTTGTCACGAAAGAAGAATCCAAACCCTATAAATAATTCCGAGGTTGATTAGAAATCAAGTCTCATAACGACTAAAATATTAGCGGTATGTAATCATTGGGATCAAGAAAGAAATAGCCGAAAGGCCATCCCCCTGCTCTCTGCTCTCAAGTGAGCCGCCTCTCTCTCTCTCTCTCTCTCTCTCTCTCTCTTCCAGCTCCTAGCCACCGCCACCCCGCCCCCTGCGCTAGCCGATGCCCCCCTACCCCCTTTTGCCCTACCCGGCCGCCCTCTGCCCTAGCTGGCGCCTATGACCACGTCATGGGTAGCCCCTGCCGCCATGCTTGTTATATTATCCTATCTCAAAAAAAAAGGAACAATAGGGACACTATAAAACTTATTTGCAGAGAGGCAGCTATTGATCGCCACTTTTATAAACAGATTTGTAGTAGCTCGGCCGCCTTTAAAAATACCATTACCAAAAAAACCCGGGACTGGCGGGGACGATGTCCCCACCCCCGTATTTCTTTAAGAAGAAGATCTTCTCACCGGATCTGGAAAACCCCCGAACCCCAGCCCCCGACGACATGGGAGCCCCCACGGGACCGTGAGAAGGGTCAGGCTTCACACCATGCTTTGGCACACAGGGACCGGCGAGGGGATTTTTTTTATGGAAAATCGTGCGTCTGAGAGGACTCGAACCCATGACCGGTGGCTTCCCAACCGGGAGAGCTCACCATGCTCAGTTCCCTAAAAATACCATTACTAGAGGCGGAAAAGTAGAGGCGGCTAGGAGAACCAGACTTTGCAGCTTCCTTTACTGTGACAAACTGTAGTAGTGAGAATGGCACTTAAAAAAAGGGATGGAGGGGGTAGATATAGCAGCTAGTTGTGACTTGTAGTTGACAGGACGCAAAGGCGTCGGTAATTGAGATCGTAGTAAGATTATATTTTACCTGAAAAAAGGACATATGAAGCTTCAGTACATCACATGGCATATGGGGCCGGGTGGTTCCTAGGTCGCCGTTCTGCTCCATGCAGCAAATAGACATATTTGCTTGATCTCACAAGGTTCAGAAACTATATACGTACATCGGAATTTAATTTGGACGATCTATGTACTCATTTACTAATTCAACTCAACCAAGATCTAGTGTAGCACCAACTTTTTTCGAAACCAGGCACTTTGACCCGTTCTGCATTAAGAGAAGTTGGAAAGTTTTTTACATCCTAGCACCAACTCACCTGAATACCTGTCATTTTCTGTTGCATTTAGGATCCATGTATAGATCTTCCGAGGTTCAATTTGCAGGTCAACTTATGTGTAGGAGTAGTTGTCAATTAAATGGCACGATCATTCAGGTCTCTAAGATTACGAAAGGCAGAGTGCATGCATGCCGCCTAATGTCAACGGAAATAGCACATAAATATGGTGGTCAAGAGTCTCATCGATCATTTAAGTAATTTCATCTTGTCATCTTTAAAGCTCGAAGGCGACACTAACAGATTAATGAAAGCTAGGCGGTGATCCACGAAACTTCTCTGGCCGGTGCGGCTTAGATCGAGGGAACACTGCCACTACATGTATGCTCGGTCGAGATCAACCTCGAGTGCCACCATTATAAAGAGAGGCCACCATCACTCTAGCTGCCCATGCAAAACAAGCAATTGAGCACGCAAGAACCTCTCTTCTTTGCAGCCTACACCGGCATTCTCGATGCCATGAGACCGACCGTAGTACTCTTGCCACTTCTCATCTTTGCCCTCACTTTGCTCATGTAACTCGAGCCGATGGTAATAAGCCCCATGGTGGGGCAGCAAGACCCACACTCAATGGTGATGGCGGGCAGAAATCAAGCGGTGGTGTTGGTCCGTGAACAACCCACATTGCCCGAAACCAGGGCGTGGTCCAGACCCCCACGGCGATGGAGACGGTCCACCAAAGAATACTGCGTGTGGTAGTGAACAAGGATCACCATCACAGCCTGATGGGACTCCCTCCAACCAAGGTAATAGCCAGTCATCTCCACCTTCCTCCCCCACCATGGCTCCGAGCAATCCAACAATCAGCCAATCATCGCCAGCAATACCATCAAGCCCTCCACCCACAGCACCTGCCTATGAGCAACAGCCACCACCACCATCTTCTACTCCCCCAACTATTGCTCCAACGTATAGCCAAGCACCTCCACCTCCATTAACTTCCCATACCACACCTCCATCCTATCAAGTAGAGAGTCTGCCACCTCCATCAAATCAAGCAGAAACCTCGCCACCCACAACACCTTCTAGCCCACCCTCGATCCCACCGACCTATCAAGCTGGAACCCCACCACCGGCACCAACCTACCAAGAAAATAACCCACCACCTCTATCAACTTTCAGCCCCCCAACATACCAAAGTAATAGTCCACCACCTATGTCATCTTCTAGTCCCCCTGCAACACCTTCACCATGGCAACCATCTCCAATATCAACAACACCAGTGTATCAAGAAAACTCACCGACACCTCCATCAGCTTCTAGTTCACCACCCATTGCACCAAATTTCCAAGCAGGTCTGCTAAATACACCACAACCGAGCCCTTCTACTGCACCTCCGACAAATCAAACTAATAACACTCCAGCATATCAAGAAAATAACCCACCAACTCCGGTCGCCATGCCTCCACCATATCAAAAAAACAACCCGCCACCTATGTCATACTCTAGCCCTCCTTCCATTTCTCCCGCATATCAAGTTAATAGCCCTATACCTTCTACTCCACCTTTTACACCTCCAAACTATCCAGCAAAACCATCATCACCACCACCACCACCAACATCAAGTCCCTTACCCACACCTCCACCTAATCAAGTTGATATCTCGCCACCCACAACACCTTCTAATCCCCCTACACCACAAAACTATCAAACACCACCTCCAATGTCTTTTAGTCCCTTAGCTATACCACCAACCTATCAAACTAACAACTCCCCTCTGTCACCACCTGACGATAGTACTCATAACACACCTCCAACTTATCAAGTTAATGTTCCACCACCTTTGTCTAATTCTAGTCCGAAAGTCATGCCTCCATCATATCAATCGAACAATCCACTATCACCATCAGCTTATACTCCTCCTGCCACACCTCCAATTATTCAAGTAAACAATCCTCCATCTCCCTCAACTTCTAGTCCCTCATCTGCACCTCCAACCTATCAATCCAGAATACCACCACCTCTATCATCTTATTCTACTCCTACCATACCTCCAACGTACCCAATACCGCAACCTACACCAGCTTCTAGTACCATAGCCACACCTCCAATCCATCAAGTTAACAGCTCTCCACCTCTAACATCATATATTCCTCTTGTCAGTCCTCCAACTTATCATGTTAATAACCCACCACCCCCTCTACCATTGTCTAATCAACCATCTATGCCTCCACCATATCAAGCTAACATCCAAACCCCACCACCAACGATGAGCCCGCCTCCTCCTCCTCCTCCTCCTCCTACTACTACTACTACTACTACTACTACTACTACTACTACTACTACTACTACTACTACTACTACAAATCCACAAGCAGGGAATGGACAATTATGTCACCACCACCATCATCTACACCCCCTTTGTGTCAAATCAAGCTCCTCCACAACCTATTCCTCCTAATGGTCTGAAGGATGGAAACAAGTTAGTAACCCCCATGATACCTTGTAATTGGCAAATTGGGAGATTTATAGTGCTTATGCATAGACTAGTTTACAATAAAGAGTTTACGCTCGTCGATGTGATATCAGTGAGCATGCAACCAGCAGGTAATGGGAACAACTACTTTGTTGTGTTTAAAGCTGCAGATGAAAACAAGAAGGTCAAAAGATACCAAGCGCTTGTATGGGGCGTGCCAGGTTCAACAGCACAACCTTGGAAAGTACTTTCATTCCAAGAAATAGGATATTAGCTAATAAGCTACTACTCATGGACAAATGAAACATCATAGTGTTGTCCTGGTGCAAATTTATCAATATATTATTTAATGAATTTACTCATCATATTTTCTTCATGTTAATCTCTTGTGGCACAGTAATGTTTTTAACAAATTATGCATAATAGATCAAATGGGTAGTATATGAAACATAAGGATTTATATTCATTTTGGCAGGGTGCTCTAGTCCAGTCTATGAGACTATTCTACTGCTTGTAGGCTCGGTCTCGAGGGGGAAACCTAAGGTTGTCTATCAATTTTGTTGCTTAGGACTCCTAACGCCCTATATACTCTAGGTGCAAGGTAGCTAGTGAGGTAGAATATCAACTTGATCCATTAATATATTGGTTTCTTGGTCAATTCACATGTATATCCACATTTGTGCCTTATCCGCCACAAACATGAACCATCCCTAGGTCGAATTTTTCTAAGGCTAGACCGCCTAGCCACCCACTGCATGTGGAGCCAATTATGGTCTCATTGAGGTTATTGGGGGCCAATGTACTCATCACGAGCCCCCAAAATCTTCATGATTAAGCTTATAGCAATCTAAATGATGTCCCGAGCTAAGCCAAGTGTTTTCTACATTTTTTTCCAAAGTAACATGACTAGAATTTGCTCATCCGAAAGTGCATTTTCCTCCTTTGAAGGGAGATCATGGGCGACTCTAGTGAAAAATTGCGGATTAGATTCGTCAAAAAAAGTTGTGGATTGGCTTGGAGGGTATCTAAATGTCCCCGGACCAATGATTTGATCTATACCATCCTAATGTAAGTTGATTTGTCATTCCTATATCACTCCAGGGACAAGGCTAGACTCGATAGTGATATATGTTCCTATCACTACATACCGGGTCTTGGAATCTGCAGTTATACGGGAAAGCCCATCACTATTACTGATTAACGTCTAATGAGTTTTTGTTAGTGATGCCAGTTTGGACCTGTTATTGATCCATGAATGTAGACTAGTGAGCACTCATCTACTACAAGAATGAGAAAATTGATGTTGGTATGCATGTAAAGAATACACAAAAGGTGAGTAGCCTAAAGCAAGCACTTTATGCAACATATATAGTCCCCTAAAATTGTTTCCAATTGACATCATTTTTATCTGGCTCATTAAAATAATTTCAAACTTCTGGCCTAGCAGTCCTCCATTTTTTATAATGGAAAACTTCGACACTCCAAGAACAATACATTGGCTGGATGCATAGTCTTGAGGGTACTTCCGAGCTACTGGGCTCTGCCCGCACATGTTCAAATATTTTTTGTATTTTTTCCTTATCATTCCTCTTTTTTTTTAAAGAAAAAAGTTATCTTTCCTTTAGGACTTGAATGGCCAGATCCGGCCAGATCGGCGGCAGCAGCGGGGCGTGATGAGGCCCCCTACTTCTTTGACGGGGACGGAGCCGACCTCCTCCCCTCCGGCATGGCAGTCCTCTCCCCTTCCTCTCTCCCTCAGATGACACAGGTGGGGAGGCTAGATCACGGCGACGGTGGTCATGGCTCCCATGGTAGCCACGGCGCACATGGTTGCAGAGTCCGGCCTAGATTCATGCCTGATTAGGGCTGGATCTGGCCTATTTTTGGTTTTTATCTTTTTATCCGATTTATCGTGCTTGCCACAGACCCGCCTCGGTTAATTGTCACATTACCATGACCTTACCTCTGAGGTGGTTTGTGACCACCTCGGTTAATTGTTTCACTCGCCTTAGTAAAAAATGTGGTAGTAGTGGGAGCGATACCCTTGCAGAGGTGCTCCAACTAGGACAAGCAAAGAATGCCAACTCTCCAATAACTAAGGAAAAAAAGTCAATATGTTCATATCCTCTTTACTTTCCATAATTACTTTCTTAGATTTCGATGCTAGTGTAGGATTAGAAGTTTAGAACTTAGGGTGCAAAACTTTTGTGTTGTTGATACAGAAAGTACGTACTTGTTAGGCACATAGGAGGATAGACAGGATCATATGCTACTTGTACCACGAGCACATTGCTATTTGTTGCTTATAAAATTTGCCACCATGCCCAAGCTAGCTAGTCCACAATATTGAGAAGCCAGGTAGCCACTAAGCCTACAAAAGTTGACTCGAACTGAGCCTCTTTTCCATTGTTCTCTTTTTTATATATAGAAAAAAGCATCAATGAGCAGCACGAAAAGATTCAAATTCGTCCACTTCCAGTGAGTTTTAGTTTGCAGTTGCACTAACCCTGTGCCAGCACAGTCCATGCAAGTTTGGGACATTCTTTTCAACGAACGAAATAAGACCGATTGACATCAGTGACTGAGTCAAGGTCTCTCTAACTCTAATCCTTGTGCGGTACTGATTGGTTCACGGTCTAATTAAGTCAACGGCTGGTTGTTACATGTGCTTCTCCCTTCCTGCATGTGTATATATATACATATATAATAATAACTCAATACCACTGGGAACACATATGGGTGTTCTTTTTTTTAAAAAAAATTACAACGTAGATGCTCACAACACGCACGCACACTCACCGGTGTTTGGAGCTTCACTACAAGTACCACAAGATGATGTAAAATGATGTGAACTCAAAAACTGGGCACACATCTCGTCTCCTTCCCCGAGCGCCCCCAACGGGCGACTCGGGGGCGCTGGGCTGCCGCGGGCCCCCCCCTCCGACGCCCTTCTCCGGCCGCCGTCGCTGCCACTGCCAGCGGTGGCGGCGGCGGCCAGCAGTGGTCTCCCAAAAACCGGAGCCCGCCGCACCTCCACCCCTCTCCCACCCCCAACCCTACCCGCTCCACCCTCCACCTCCAGCTCTTCGGCGCCTCTTCGGTCATGGCGGCGCCGGCCGGATCCGGCACCCTCGACCCGATCTACCCGTTGCGGCGCCCTGCCCCTCCTCCCCTTCGGCGGCCGGGCGAGTCCCGGGCGTCTACCGGCGGGCGGGGGGGCGTCGGGTCCCGGCTCGGCCTCGTCCACGGGGGCCCGCGCCCGTACTCCCGTCGGCATGGATCGGGCCTCGGGCCCCAGGCGGGCGGGCGTCCTCCTCGCAACGTCGCTCGGTGGCCTCCCTCCGCGTCTCCCAGCGTGGATGCTGCTCGGCTTCTGTGGTGGCGAGGGCTTGGGTGCTCTGTTGCTTCGGCCGAGGGGTGCCTCCGTGCCCCCCTCCACCCCCGCGGGCGGCACCGGGCTTCTTCTCGGCGGCCGGATCTGGGCCTGGGGCCCAGTTATGGCGGATGGTCCTCCTTGTTCGGACGGTCGGTGGGCGGGGCAAGCGGCCGGTGTGGCCGGCGTGGCGGAGGCGTATGTCGTCTCGCACCGTGGTTGTGTGGGCGGCTGCTGCGGCGGTGCTCCATCGACACCGTGGTGGCGTGGATGGCCACGCCTCGCTTGTCCCATTGCGACTTGGATGCCTCGAGATTTCGAAAGCTTCGGCCGATGTGTTGGGCGAAGAGCGGCGGCGACTTTTGGCGTCGCACCCTTCTGAAGGCGTCGTCTTCAAGTCTCTTGCTCTGTCTTGGCTTTGTCCCTTCGCCACCCCGTCATGGTCGTTACGGTCTTCTTGCTGTTCTTATTTGCGCTTCATGTCTCTCCTCACCTAGGTGGTTGTTGCACCTGTTGTCGTGGTCGTTTTCGGCGGATGCTTTGCCGCCGAGGTGTTCTTCGTCGCTTGGCGGATGCTTTGCCGCCGTGTACTTTCTACGAGCTTGCGTTCCCGGCGTGCGTGTTGCCGCCGAGGTCGCGGTCGTTTCGGGCGGATGCTTTACCGCCCGAGGTGTTCTTAGTCGCTTGGCGGATGCTTTGCCGCCGTGTATCTTCAATGAGCTGCGTTTCTGGCAGGCGTGCCCCGCCAGTCGCGATCATTCCGGCGGATGCTTTGCCGCCCGAGGTGCTCTTCGTCGCTTGGGCGGATGCTTTGCCGCCATGTATCTTTTACGAGCCTGTGTTTCCGTGGCGTCTTTGTGCCGCGCCGAGGTCACGGTCGTCTCCGATCTCCGTGATTCTTTGCCGCCGTGATGGAGTTCTAGCGGATGCTTTGCCGCTGTTGTCACCGATTGCTCCGATCGTTGCTAGCTGCCTAAAGTGTTGAGTTATGGTTGTAATAAGATCAGTAGTCGGGGCTGTTAGGTGGAGGGTTCGCCCCACCCCCGCCCTTTCATTTCTGTTGTGTGTTTGTGCCTTTGTGTTTCGTGTGTAATCTGTGGATTACCTGCGGATCATATGTAATCTCTAACTTCTCTTAATGCGGTACATGCCAACGGCACGCTTTTGGAAAAAAAAAATACCACAAGATGACAAGTCTCTTTGCCTTTAAGATGTCCCTTACAATAGCTAGCTAAGCCTTTTAAGATGACGAGTCTCTTCTGCCACCAGAAGTAGGATCGCTATATAATCTTTCATATCTAGATTTGAGTAACAATCAGCTTAGCAGAAGCATTCCGCCTCAGATAGGACAATGCCGGGTTTTGTCATCTTTGTGCATGTCACATCACTTACTGACAGGACCAATACCACAAGAGCGTGGGAATTGTTCTGAGTTACGTGGGTTGGATTTGAGCAGAAATATTTTAAGTGGTGCCATCCCCGTGACTCTTTCAAAGCTACAGCAATTAATTGCACAATTTGGATTTATCATTACTTTTTCAGTCAATACCAGGGTTCTGCTTGACCACAATATGGATATATGTGGTGACCCAGAGTATCGCTTGACAGCATGTCCCGCAACAGAGTTCGACAAAAGAATGAAGTAAAAACCAATAAGCATGCATGGTATTGCACTAGTTCTTATAGTTTTGCTTTCTTTTGCTTCATCTATCTGGTGGTTGGATGCATGCCAATTGTTTATAGGAGGACAAAAAATTCAAAAGTCATGAACGCAAATAAATCAAGTTATGGTCTCCATATGGAATTTTGATGGGAAGATTGCATTCCAAGACATACTAGATGCAACAGAATGCTTTCATAAAAAATACTGCATATCTATATGATATCAAATCTATCCTACCAGACTGTTGCACTCTGCTGAAGACTGTGCTGATGAGAACGCATTTCATGTTGAGATCCAAGTGCTGACAAAAGTAAGGCACCGGTGCATAGTCAAGTTGTATGGATACTGCTCTCACTAAGTGCAAAGATCTCATCGAAAGGGGAAGTTTAGCATCCAATTGCAGGAGGAACACAGTTTGCCAATGAGCTCGACTGGTCAAAAGGGATTGTGAAAGACGTAGCTCAAGCTCTCTCTTACTTACACCATGACTGTAGTACACCAATTGTACATTGTTGGTATCAAAAGCAGCAGTATCTTGTTGGACTCTATCGTGGTATCAAAAGCAGCAGTATCTTGTTGGACTCTGATTTCATAGCTCCAAGCCTCCAAGTATACTGCTGCCTTCCCATTGATACAAATACTTCATATATGGTAGCTATTACTTTGGGCAGCCCACCTTCCCTTCACAAGTTAATTTACTGTCTTCCGAAGCTATCTACAATCAAGAAATAAAACAAATTATAAATGTCTTGCCAGGTGATCTGCTACTCTCATTCTTCTGCCGAACAGAGATTCGTATGAAGCTCAACGATATATTGGACAAGCGCATCATAGAACCAAAGAGCGCTGAGGAGAAAGATATGGTCCTACTCGTTCTGGTGGCTTTTGCCTGTCTGCAAGTCTGCCCAAAAGCCAGGCCAACAATGGAGCAGGTATATCAAGCACTCACAAACAGAAGCTGCTCAACAGCCATCCTCCTCAGGCCAATTCATGACATCAAATTACAAGATTTGCATGATTTCTGCCGCACCATACAGAATATATGATGGTTTATAGCCTCCACACTTACATATATAGTATATTACGCTGCATGTCTAAGTATCTTGTGTCAGTTTTTCAGACTAATATATTCAATAATGGGCATAGATATTGGTGCATAAAACTTCTATTCAGGAAACAAGTGATAACCATGATCCATCCAAATATTATCATAACTGCAAAAAGGAATAGCTGAGTCTGGACTTCGATAGTATATTCCTTTACTGAGTGCTTGTACATGAGCAAGCTGTCCAGTGAAGATATGTTGATGTTATCTTTTATTAGAAAGTACGGGGTTATCTCTCGTTAATATGATTCTTTTAATACAAAGCGTATGTTAACAAAATCGTTGGGAGGGCCGAGGGGGCTACCCTTTACTCGTTTGCAGCTTTACGGAGCCCATCCCAGGTTGTGATCTTTTCTCTAGGCTTATTTCTCAGCTGGCCTGCCATCTTTTCCATGGAATCAATCTTCTCCCCAGCCTTTGAATGGCACAAAACGGACATTCTTTTGTTCTAGTATCTCATGAAGTCCTGTCCTTCCATGCTTCTTTGAATCGGATGGGGTCCTTAATACACCCTTCTTCTCATCTTCAAGGATGCTGGCCACCTGTTTGTTAACCCATAAGCCAAAAAATCATAACAGCTATAGAAATGGCCAATAAATATAATGACAACCTTAAATGTGAAACATTTCGTTTTGATGATCTTGAGGTTCTGTTTTGTCATACTTTCATGAAGATGAAAAAACAACCCCAACCATACTAACGGAACTGTATATGAATCTTGTATAATTCTTAACATTTTGTCACAATTGATCTGAACAAACATGGAAAACAACTATTCTTCCCCCAACCATACTAACAGAACTGTATATGAATCTTGTATAATTCTTAACATTTTGTCACAATTGGTCCCTGAACAAACATGGAAAACAACTATTCTTCCCCAACCATACTAACTGAACTGTATATGAATCTTGTATAATTCTTAACATTTCGTGTCACAATTAGATGTTGGTCCTGAACGGAATCAAGCTACTTCAAGATATTATTGTCAATGTTTGCAAGATTGTCGAGAAGGAAGCAAAAGCACTACGATATTGGTGTTTGTAAAGCTTAGCAAACCATGGTTTTACGAGGCATTAGTGTCCGGTGGTGCTGGGGGTACACCTCGGTGACTCCTCAAAAACCATGGGTCCACCACATCAGGAATGAAAGATAACAATGGAACAAAGGTACCTACTGTTTCTTCAAAGACGGTGGAGATTTGTTGCAACAATCGATTGGTCCTCTCTTTAACCGACCTACCACGTACGGGCCTCTTTTCTTTGTGGCAATCTCCGATTCATTTGCTCGGGACTCTTCCTCTTAAATTTGGCACGACTCTAAAATTAAACAAAGATCATAATGCAAAAACAATTGCATATGCTCACGATGGATCATCAAAAGAAAAATAGATAGAGTGTCCAAGCTCCAAGATAGAAGGAAAAAGAAAAAAGACAACTTTATGCACCTGTTTTTGTCGAAAGGCAAACCTTGTACAGGCAAGGATTTGTAACCAATACTCTTCAAGACCAAACTAAGAAGGTAGCATAAGCGGGTCCCAAAAATATATGGTCAAGCGGTCATAAAAAAACAGGAAACCATAAGCATGAGCCAAAGCACTTACCCACATTTTAGGTCTTCAAACTCACCAGTTCCAAAAGCAACCACGCTTTGCCGGTTACTTCATCACCTACATAACAAACAAGAATAGTTATCGAGAAAGCAAGAGGAAAATGACAAAGAAGATTCATTTCCACACCGGCTACGCCGGACCTTTTTAAAACTGTCTTCTCAAGTTGAACGGCACCAATCGTGGAACCATTTTAACGCAGGGGATGAACCTGGTAGGTCTCCGAAGAACACAAAATGAAGCTCCTTCCGGTCATTGTAATTGTTGCCCACATGCGCACTTGCAGCTTTTCGACTGACAATTCATAAACTCTTCTTTGGATTCTACTATTCCTCATCTCCTCCACGCAATCAGTTGCAAGTTTTCCTTCATCGAAGCAAAGAAAAGATGAAAGGTAACTAGGTAATCCGTTTATAGGACTTTTTAAAGCAGAATATTTAGTGAGACATGATGAAGATGAAGCCTTATAATTCTTTGTGGGTTTAGCATCAGCAAATGATTAGCTCATAACATTTGCAACCAATATCTCATACCGGTAGATGTACAAACACGTGCTTATAATCAATACAATACGATAGAACAAAAACTTGCCTAAAATCAGCGAGAATACAACATGTAATAGCCCTAACTACCACGATAGAACAAAAACTCCCGATACTAAATTAGCCATTTTCGAAACACAGGAGTAAAAGAAAAGAAAGATTACTTACATAAGGGAAACCATGCTACGGGTAATAATACACTTTAAGACACAAACCTCATCTCAAGCGGCGTGGTCACAAGATCAGTTTCCTTGATGCAAATACGAACATTTTTCAAACCTGCATGGAGACTATGTCAAACTTAGTATGAAAAAATGACAATGAGATAGACTAATATAAAAATACCATGTCAAATCTCAAACACAACAAGTAACCAATTATTTTTAAAATATACCTAAAATCTCACGCAGCTCCTTTCTTTGTGCAAGCGGCTATCTTGGACCCCGTCGCCCAACCAAATATACCTTCCTTTACATGCAATTAATTGAGAACTATGTATTATGTAATATCAGTAAAAGGCTAAAAGCTATGTAAGGAAGTAAACCATGAAGTAAAACGTCGGTGCGGTTTCTTATTAAAGTGAAAAAGATACCTTATCGTGCTGCCACGTAGGGCATCCAATGCATAATCGGTAATGTACGTAGTAGACAACTCAGCTTTTTACGTAAACGAATCTACGAGCAACATCGAGCAACATTTCCCTGAAATTAATCTTGTTACTGACAACTTGTATTCATAAAAGCATTTCAAGAAAAAAAAAAAAATGAAAGCTACGGTATATGAGCGGTACAAATTCAAATGAAACTATAGATCAACTCGTATATCAAGGTTAAATAGAAGTGTAATTGGGACTCGGTTCTCTTGGCCCCAAGATGTTGGTACTCTGTTTAAATACTATGAGATATGAGCAAAATGGAAAAACAAAATTACGACCAAGGACAACGGCCAGATTCTGTGTTTTTCAAATCGGGACATAAGTCACACATGTCCGGATGTCCATTGTACCACCGGACAAATTCTCGAAAGCTGAATGAATTCCTTTCGGGTTCTATAATACAGTGATGATACTAGAAATAAACAAATTGATCTAAAAGCGAGATAATAATTACAAGAATGTAGACAATGAAGATGCTAGCATTGCAAATGCAACATCCCACGTTGCGACTACTAAATCCTTGCTACTACGATATTTAACCAAACACCGTGAATAACAATAAGATTACAGATTACAATGATGTTATTGAAGCATAAACGATATTGAATAACCACCAAAAGCTGTGGCATAAATATTGACAATAATAATCAAAAGTCATACCTCTCGGGGAATACTAAGTGACCTATCACTTTTACGCACCATAAGCAAGAACAACCTGTTGATCAAGTAAAAAACATCTCAATGATTTACGTATACAAGTTCGGATAATAATGACATAACAGAAATGAGAAAGGTGAAATTTCATATCCTCTTAGATAATGGAAATTTGATCGAAGGTTAAAGCTTACAAGCATGATATGTTTTGCGAAGCTCGACAAAGATATATCCCTTCCCCGAGTTACATTCCCAAAGAATGAACAGCGCCCATTTGCAGCTACACGAGAAAATTGATTCACCACAATCTGTTGGAAAGTTGAAGTTAAAATTAAGTAGTCAAGTTTTGAGCAGTTTATGTAGAGTCATAAGCACAAAAAGATTGGGAAGTAAGGCACAATCAAATGATGATAAGGCTGTTCCTAGCATGCCCCAATAAATAGTTTAATTAATTTTCAGGAGATCTTTGCATTTCATGAATGAAACAATATTTTCCTATAATCAAAACAATGGCATTGTTGTTTCAGTTCCAAAATTATACAATAACAAAGGTAAATGTCCACCTTGGTTTTCGGATGGTGCGGAGCCACTCAGAACGGACTAGGCCAAATGGCGTGGGTAGCCTATCAATTATATCAACCTGTGCTCCTTCATGACCCTTCAACATCTGCTTAATCCACACAAGGAGCACCCAATCAACAACACAGAAAAACACATAATAACTATTATAAAACAAATCTAAAGAATGTATATCCAACAGAAGTGCCCTAAAGTAAGTGGGAACGAAACATGGCTCAAGTGAGGGCATCTGAATCTGAATCCCATGACCGTATCATTAATTTAGCATTTGAAAATTATACAGAATTTTGCATATTGAAGAACATTCATAGATGGGAAAAAAACATTAGCAAACTATATTCCACCGAGCACAACTAAGAATTACTGAAATTCCTACATTAACTAGAACTGGGTTGCATGGCTAAATATTGAAGGAATCACCAATCTAATAAGAAGCAAATACTCCTCGAGGACGGATGAGCACAGCCCAACACAAAGGCCTTGAGTAACAACGATGAGATCAACAACATAAGAACGGACCACGAGTCATGAAATCCCCCTACCTGTCGGCGGTGTAGAACCCGCGGGGCCGCCGCCAACAACGCAGACATGCGGCGGCTGCGGTGGGCAGAAGCTCCTCGTTGGCCCCCAGACGGCGGCGGCCACGGCCTACCCACCACGCGGAGAGGAACCACAACCCCGCGGGCCATCCGGACTGGACCGGCGACCGCACCACAGAAACTGGAGCCGTGCACACAGGTGGCTTGCTGCCTGTGCTTCACACAAGTAATGCTCAGTTGCCATAGTATTGTAGTTACAGTGTTTCACAAACATTCACCAATTGCAATCAATAATACTACATTCAAATGGAAAGCCAATTGACCAAATTATCTTACAAATTGATTCATAGTTGATGGTGGCTTGCTGAAGATCCCCAATAGGAAGTGGAGGATCCCCAATGGGCCTCTATTTAGCGGTCACAAGTACTCAATAGGGGCCTATAAGCCTACTAATATCAGACCAGCCATTGAGCCACACACGTAAATAACTAAGATAGATAAAATTTCTAATTGATGGAACCAAAATTGCTAACAACATTGCACTGTACACCTGATGAGATAAGAATCAATACCTAATATCTCATTGATCTGATGTTTTATTGTTTCTAATTTCAGTTTTCAATCTAATTAAGTACAAATTGATTCAGGGGGAAGGGAGCAGTACCAGGCTAGAGGCTATCAGCGATCAGCAGCCCTCATCTTGCTGGGGCCTCTGCCCTCGGAACAGCCAAGGAGGGAACAGGGAAGAGTGGTGGGCGGGGCGCGCCTTGGGACTGGTTGTCCGGCATCCGCAGCCGCCAGCCGAGGCCGGCGTGACGACGCGGTGGCCGGTGGGCGCCGGCGCCTGGGCAGTTGGCGGGGAGGGGTGGTCGCAGGTGGGTGTTGGCCGGCACGGTGGCAGCGGCGGCGCGGTGGAGGGCTGGCTGGCGGCGAGGGGCGGCAAGGTGGGAGAGCTGGCGGGCGGCGGCGGCGCTGACGGTCTCGCTGATGCGGTTGCTCACATCTTCCCAGTGAGCTTCATTTGTGGCCTTATTAGCCTAAAATCTATATATTTTTTTTTTTGAGGAACCGCCTAAAATCTATATGGGCTATGGTGTGCTAGTGGCCCAACGACTAGGGCCTGGGATGAGCATGGCTAACCAGCCATTGCTGGCCGTTAAGCCCATCAGGAGCCGTGGCCAGAGAAGAAATTGCGCTAAAACTGCATTCTTTTTGTATTTGAGGGGTATTTCCACATCATGAAATTTATCAACAAATTTTAGCGTTAAATTCACATTCAAATTTCAGTAGAGTGATCTGTGAACCCTTTTTCTCAATAACAGTTGTTTCCTGTTGGGATAACGTGAGTTAGTGCTAGCCACCTACTTCTACAAACAGCTGAGATCCACCTGGGTGGGTTCGAATCCCATCAGCTAGATGCGTGGTCGTGGAATTACAACCTCTATGGCTGGCTCAAGGTCATGGGATTCAGATTTTCTAGCAAGAACGTGTTAGAGACCCTATCCGCAACCTCTTATGTCGATTGAACTAGCTTAGGAAGAGCCATAAGAACCTATCCGCAATCAAACCCCAGGGATAATGGCCAATAATCGATCTAGAGTATCTGGTTGATTAATACATTCCCTAGCAAGAACAGGTTGGAGACTTGAGAGAGAAAGGACAAGAAGGCACAGATCGTAGTTTATTCTTCCAAAGAAGACCGAAAGTCAAGCTAGGTGGAAGAAGCTACGGTAAGTCCCCCACGGGGGGTGGCTTGCTACGCGACAAAGTGACCGACGCGACGCTAGAAAGGCCCCTCGAGGTGAATGTAGGATAAGGAAGTTAGTTTTTTTCGCACATAGCATGGAAAGGGTATCCGGGCCAACCTTTAAAAAGGTTTTTCCCCCCGGACCCCCTTTTCCAAAAAGTGATGGATCAGTGAACCTATCTTTTTTCGATTTAATCGGTGGTTAGGTTCACTACTACTTATAGATATCTAAAACTTCTATATAGGAGCTCCCCATTTATCCACGTTTTAAGGAATTACCAGCGCTACGATTGGCGGTCGGTGCAGGGGTAACTGAAAACACAGCAAAGTTACGTTCGAGCGCATCGTGGGTTCGACCTTTTCCCCGTCCGGTTATCCTGACCCCTCGCGTACCGTACGCAAACAAGATTTCGGCAGACGGTGCGGCCTTTTCCCATTGCCTCGACGAGTTCTCTTCCCCTGCCCCTGCCACGTCCCCACCCGTACCAGGACGGCCTTATCCTCTGCCCGCGTACCTAAACGAAAAACCAATCCGCCGCCGTGCAGGCCCGCCGGGGATTCCGCCCGTGCGCGCCGCTGCCGCCCCGCCCCACTGCTCCTCCCTCCGTTTCTCCGTCGCGGCGTCGCCTCCGCCCTGCCTCCGCCCTTCCCTCGCAGCTTCTCCACCCGTACGCGTCGACCTCGGCGCCACCGCTCCGCGCCTCCGATTCTCGGCCGCTTCATCGGTCCAGGCGTTACACCGCCGCGGGGACGCCCCTACGCGTGGCCGGCACAGGTAAACATCTCGCTCGCCCCCTTTGTGAGGAGGGGAAAGGTCCGGCGGCGGCTTTTGACTAGGGTTTTCGTTGCTCCGACATTTTTTCCAGCACCTCATGGCGGCGGCCGCGGTGGGGACGCCCTATGGCACGCCGGTGTCGTTCCCCGTCTACCACCCAGGCGCCGCCTCGGAGTACTACGCGCACGCGTCCATGGCCGCGGTGAGTGTCTATTTCCTCCCTCCTCATCTCGTGCTGCTTGCTCTCCCTCCCTTCCTTCCCCGTGCCTAACTAATTCCAGCGGATTGCGTCTCGATTTGAAATTTGTTCCTTTGCTGCTGCTATGCAGGTCATGCCCTACCCGACGAGCGAAGCTGTCCCCGCGGTGGTGGTGCCGCCGCCTGCTGCCGCAGCTGTGAGGTAAGGGAAAAGCAAGGGGAGGGGGGGGGCGCAGTGTCGCCTGAGAAGGCCAGCTCGGGCGCCCTCCGGCGAGGACACCTCAAGGAGGTACCGACTTTCACTCACTAACATTGTGCAGTTTTTCGAGGCTAAATTCAGTTCGAATTCGGGTTGCGTGTGTTGTGGTGATAGCTGCAGCGACGAGTCGTCAGGGACTAGAGATGATGACACTGACCATAAGGTACCAAACAACTTGGGGGCTATTTTTAAATTCCATGTTTCCCTATAATTAGCTGGCTTGCTTTCTGTGGTTCATGTTTCTTCTCCTCAGGATTCATCTGCGCCCGTCAGGTTACTAACATATAAATCAGGGCAAGCATACATTCTGAGGTGCTTGCAACTAATACTTCTTTGATTCCGTACACTGCAGCTCTTACTTGATTTTCCTCAAGAAGTGTTCATGATATCCATCTGAAGAAAATTCTGACAGGACACTATCTGAAGAAGACACCTCGCCGCCATCGGTATGCACAGGTTCTTTGGGGAATCGAACTTCACCCTGTCCTGACTCTAGCTGGAGAGGGTTTTTTGTGTTTCACTGAATCTACTATTCTCTCAGATTTAGACAATGCAACACATGCCTCACTTGAATATAAATGCGTACATGATACTCGGGTGTCGGTTCGACGATCTCCAACATCTACGTGAGCACATCGGGTCAGGCCTCATGCTCTCCTTTCTGATAGCCGGTCTTGCTGCGACGTTGTCAGCATTGTGCTACACCAACTTCTACATCTGCATTGGAGAGAGGTACATGTGCATTGGAGTGCCTGTCACCCTGAGTTGGGGAGTGCCAAAATTGTGAAAAGCAGTTTGGTCTTAGTGGAAAATAATCTGCATTTAGGCATGGAAAGATACTGAATGTTAGGGTGAACTGAATAGAATATCGCAACCAGTTTGGTCTTAGATTAGGGAGAGAAGTGTACTCACCTGAATATCGCAACTACATTATTTAAATATTAAAAATCCATAGTGTTGAGTGCTGGTGTTTTCTGTTTGGTTTGTATAGTTGTAGAGTTTCAATATGTCATGGCTATAAAAACAGAACTATGGCTTGGAGCAGAGTCAGCATGCTTTGTGAAACAGCCATATGAAAGGTCCTAATGGCTAGAGGGGGGGGGTGAATAGTCTATTAAAAATTCTTGCAACAACACTAAGCAACCGGATTAGTACAAAAGATGGCGAAGCTAAATAAGCGATGCTACAAGCTATCTATGCAAGCCACAAATCAATTCTAATATCTCTAATCACAAGCAAGGTCTATGTTGCTAATTTATTCCTAGGTGAGCAAGGTAAACTAATTAATTCTATCACTAGGAGCAAATCTATTCTAGTCAACTAAGCAACCTAGCAAGACTACACAAGTATATAAATGTAAGCACACGTGGAGGTGTAAATGATATACCGACGTCGATGTGTAGAGGTGGAAGCCAATCACCGTGATCACCAAGAAATCTCCAACGAGCAAGCACAAGGTTGACACGATGATTTTTCACCGAGGTTCACGTGCTTGCCGCAAGACGCTACCCCCGTTGTGGCGATGCACTCACTTGACGGTTGCTAAGCTTAATGGCAAATCCCCCGGTGGGAGCTCAAGCACACCGATCACAAGAGAGGATCAAACAAGCCACGAGCAATCCACTAGTGCTCCTTTCGCGAATCTCCCGCGGGGTAAGGAATGACCCCTCACAAGTCCACCGGTGTGGCCTCGAACAATCTCCGGTCGAGCTCAACACCTCAACCAACTCCAAGCCACTAGGGAAGAAGGGCAAATTCCCAAGAGAAACAAGAATCCCGCTCCTCCTCAGAAGAACAAGTGCCTCTAGATGCAATCAACAAGCAAATGCACTTGAATCTCACTCAATCTCACCAAAGATCGGTTAGGCAAGAGAGATGAGTGGAGGGGAGTCTTCTCAGCTCAAGAGGGTGTTAGAGTGTTCAAATATGCAAGAGAGAAAGCTAGCAACCGGCCACCCCTCTATTTATAAGCCCCCAAGCCAAATAGAGCCGTTGTGCACATTCCAACAATCTCTGCGTGGTCACCGCCCTACCGGGCGGTGCACCGCCATGCCGGCGGTGCCCTCCAGCGGTCGAATTCCAACGGCTATTTCAAACTTGACGTGGGGGAAATGGTCACCGCCCTACCAGTGCGGTGCACCGCCATGCCGGCGGTGCCCACACGAGGTGAGAACCAAAATCGCCATTCTCTGGAAAAATAGGGCGGTGCCACCGCCGCGGTCACCGGACAGGGTGTTGACACATGTTAACGTATACTTTTAATTGTCAACTAAATATGGAAAAGGACTAAAATATAATTAGATAACCTTATTAGGGGTTTCTACTAATGATTTCCATGAGTTTTGGTAAAGTTGTGATTTGCGGGGACTTAACGTAGGAAAAACACACGGAATTGGCGTGTCATACGATGGACACAACGTAACGCCAATCCAACTCGAAACAAGTCTAGAAGGCTCCGGATTACACCCGACGGGAACGAAACTTAACCCCGAAGAAAACATCATCTAGAAGACTCCGGAAGCCACGACGCATCGCGGGGCCCGTGGTGGGACCCACCGGGGCGGTCGGCCCAATAAGGAGGTCGGTCGGCCCCCCCTCTCGCCAAGCAATCTCCGCTTCCAGAATGTTCCTCCACCGCCTCCGAGACGCAATCTAATCCGGTCGTTTAATGTCGGTTTGATCCAAGGGCGTCGGTAGAAGCACGAGATGGATCTAAATCCAACACCTGGCACCTCCTCAGGACTATATAAGCATGCCCCCAGGCTCTCGGCTTCAATCATCTCGGATCAACTCATCATCATATCGGATCGATCCGGCTCTAGTCGACGGCCTTAGCTCTAGTTCAAGAACTAGAAGTAGAAGATTAGACAAGATGTAGAACTAGAAGCCTTAGATTAGAGTTGAGAGTAGAGCTTCAAGTTGAGAGAATTAGAGCGCGGTTGAGGCGGAGTTGAAGGAAGGCCGGAGTCGTCGGCGCCTCCATCTTCTTCTTCCTCCGGAGTTGGTGCCATTGGAGCGCAACTCGAGATCTTGTGGATTGTTCGACTTCCATTCGAGTAAGTGGTATTGTCTCTATTATTCTTAAGGTTCGTATTTCTTTGATAAGATTACTTTGATTCTTGGTTGCTCTTGAGTTGAAGTTGTTAGATTAATGTAAGCGTGGTGCTTAGATTGACTAGCTTATTACGAATACCTTCTATAGGCCGGGGTGAAACACCGACCGTTAAGGTCGATCGTGGTGGTGGCAAGGCGCCATTGAGTCCTTCGTATGCCCGCCCTCGTTTATAGAAATCGTAGGAGCCCCCTAGCGTTGTTAGCGTAGATTCCCTTTATTAAGAGTTTCTTCATGACAACCCCTCTTAAGAACAATGTGCAAATGATTTACTTGAAATGAGAACAAGACCTTACTAATAGAACTCCTTACCTCTCTTTTAATCTAGTTTTATAGCCACTCTCGGATTTAGCTATACACTTCAACCTACTCTCTCACCTTCTCCCCTGTGGATTCGATATTTAAAGCCCTATTCGGGTGAAGTGCTCACCGGTATCCGTTAAACTGCGAATTATCCATCATAATATTCCGTAGGTTAACAAATACCAACAAGCATTTACGCGCCGTTTTGGGAGAACGGTTTGAGACCACGTTGAAAAATTATAGCTAAATCTTGTACCATACTTTTATCTTTTTCTTTTATTCTATCTTCTCATCTTTTTCTATCTTCGTGGGATCAATTGATTCCATATTTATCTATCTTATCTTGCACCCTTAAGCGGAAGCTCGGCCACTAGAATCCTTAGATCTCATCCTTACATCGGCCATTAGCTACGCCTACGGTTGATCAAAATGATCATGAAGCAATACTTCTCGAGGAGTGAGAAGCAGGACCATATCTTTTATGGTAGGAGTCTTTTGCCGACATCATGAAAGTGTTGTGCGCATGATCATCATGCGCTTTTTGAGGAACCTTTTCTTTCCCTTTTTAAGCAAGGTTTGCTTTGACGAACTTAGCGGGTGAAACCCATATACTAGCATTCTTTATGACCACCCAAAGGAAGAAGAATCATCCTCCGGCCGAAAAAAAAAAATTTTTGATAGCTATATCACCATCACTCCAATCCCAAGGCTTAGCTATCGACCCCAAACCATCAATGCGCTAAAACCTTTAAGGGGAGAAGAAATTCAACCCTTGGATATCTCTTTAGATGATGAGTTTCATGAACTTCCGGCTTCACAAGAGACCATATATAAAACCTCTTTTGAGATAATCTCTTAGAAAGCACCTTTATTGCTACGCAAGAACATTGGGGAACCTCAAGGATGGCATATCTAATCATGCCATAAGAAGAGAGCAAAGCCATCAAGAAGCCACTCTGTCTCTCTCTCTTTCTATGTTCAAATTAGATAATTCTTTTCGAACCCATCTTTAACCACATCCTTGAGCCCAATGAATCCTCTTGTGCCCTTTTCTTGCGTCTCCTCACGATCCTAAAAATATTATAAACGATCTAAAGAAAACCAAAAGGAACGCATTTTTGGAGAACATCAATGAGCATAAAGACTACTTCATAAATGGAATTTTTCCACTTAGTCCATGCTCATTTGAAAACTCCCTAAATTGATTGCCATCTCAATTCTTGCCGCGCATGAGATCTCCATCCCCCTCATACTCTCTTTCTTAAAAATTTAGAAAGGGTGGTTGTTGATGAATTTTCCTACGGCTTGAAATTTTGAGACGGCAATATAAGGGAAACCACTTCATCATCTTGATTCATAATTTGAAAGTTTCCCAAGGACGAACTTTTTGTCCTAAAACAAGCACTCTAGGGGAATTACTATAAAAACTTATATATCACTATATACCCCTACAAAGTATGAGCATATGATTATAAAAATTTTTTCTTCGGGTATTCTTGTCACCGACCATGCCGGGTTTGGAGTAAAGAAGAACGAAGGATGACAATACAAGGTATGTCCAACCGGTCATTATGCAACATTGAATTACATACATAGAAACATTTATTGTCGTGTTGCTACACTAGCTTGGTTGTCTTTTACCTTCATGCCATGCTCGACTGTTAAAACACTCGTCATGCTCTATCATCTCTCGCTTAAAAAAAAAATCTACGCAATGCTTTCATACTACCATTGTTTGCTATAGTATGCTTAGGTTTTGAAGTATTTTCATACACCTTTTAGATTAAGCGGGGGTGCTTAGTTTAAATTGTTTTCATGGCTCGAGTTAAACGGGGTGTTTAGTTTGATTCCTGAAACCATAAGGTGTGGTGATCTTTCTTCTAAAGGCTTTTTAAATTAAGCGTGGTGCTTAGGTTAGAACGCCTTCCTAAATCAAATTAGACGTGGTGTCTAGGTTGACTTTTGAACCATAGTAAACTATAAGTAGATGTTGGTATATCTTTGTTGGACTAATCCTGCGAAAAAAATAATAAACTCAAACAAGTTTGGGGGAGGTCGAGATGAACTCACTAGAGATGGAGCAAGACATGTGAGACATGACTTATGGAAAAAAGAATTCCCGATGAGCCAAGAAGAAGAAGAGTGACACAAGACAAGAGCCACAATCGAATCACTCACTTTCGAAGGAGGAATTCATGGGTGATGGAAGCATCAAGGAGGGAGGCCAATTCCATTGAAGCTAATTAAGCCATCCTCTTCCTCCCGACATGCACTGTCACTCCACATGCCACTCAAGAAGAAGAGAAGGACCACCACAAGGTGTAATAGCGCCATCATATTCCAATAATAAAGGTAACACCTTGAGGTAAGTTGTCGTTAATTCCTCTTTACTATAGCATAAATGAAAAGTCAAAACATGCTAGAGTTATAGTTTCACATAATTCAATCTTGTTAACTCAACATGTTAGCTTTTTTAAAAGCTGTTTCTAGCATCACTTTCTTGTTCGCTCATTATTTTGCTAAAAATATTTACATGCTAGATTTATCTTCGATCTTACCACCCTTGTCATAAATGAACTTATACATTATCTTTATCTTGTTCAATGTGCCCACAAGGTTAGAGTAGAAGTAAATGAAATTTTGGTTACGATGGTGTTTTCCCACCGACGAGCCCATGCACTTGATCTCTACCTTGTCTTTGCAAGCGGGACTCACCGTGCAAAAAAGACGAGAAGTCTTAGTTCCCCAAATCATACAAGTGAAGTCCCCGACCTACAAATATGCACACTAAACAAGACGCTACCACCGCCACCATCCAATCTTCCTTCAAGCGGTGAATAAAAGAAGAAAAGGGGGCAACGCCATCACCAAGTGGCTATTAAGATCGATTATGCACTTGAGGAGTGACCAAGGAAGATCAAAGTGAGCACGACATGATGGAGGTGTAGACCACTCGACAAGAGTAATGGGTCAACGTTCATCCCCATACTCCATCAAGAAGGCCTTACACCACCACTATTGTCTACCTCACCACAAGACCCAAGAAGAACAAGACGCGGAGATCTTTGCTAGAAGTCACAAGACCGGTTGGAACGGAGTTGACGAACAAGGAAGACATTAAGAAAGATTAAAGAAGTTCGCCGACCCGACCAACCGAACACTCAAGACCGCCACTCCAAGAAAGGTCTCCTCGAAGAAGCGACATGGAAAAAGAAAGAAGCATCACCTGCGAAGAGGACGTCAAGAGTACACCTTCGGAAGACCTACCCGCGTCATCAAGCGAACAAATACCATCTCCATCGGCCACCTCATCTCGCCACTCGTCAAGATCATTGAAGGCACCATTTCGACCGCGACATTTCGACGAGATGCCACACGCCATGGGAGTAAGTACTCAAAACTCTCGCCGAGAGGTAACTCGGTATTTATCTCGCATATTTATTTTCTACACGGCATATTTAAATTAGCATATTTCCTTTAGCATATTTACTTTCCTACACGCATAAAAAATCATAAAATATGTTTCTTTGCATTTACATCGGTTTCTTAAAAGTCCCATGTAAGCACTCCTTCTTTGTGGTGACATAAAAATAAAAAATCCAAAAATATTGCATTCATATGTTTTTGCATCATCATTCTTTTGCATAGAAAAATTCCTAAAAATATGTGGGCACATGAAGGTCCACGCTTTTCTGAGAAAAAATCCAAAAATATGTGAGCACATGAAGGCTCACAACATGTTCCTAGAATTTGTTCCTTCGGGTATATGCGGAATTAATGTTTGCGGGGAGAACATTTAAGGAGAACCCCGCAGCGAACAAGTTCAAGGACGAATCAAAGGACTACTTCAATATCCGGCTTGGGGAGAGCACCCCCGTTATCACGATAGGTATCACTATCTTTTAAATTATTAGCTAGTTATTATATATGTTTGCTTTGATTAGAGTTAATAAGTCTTAGCATGTGAGTTATAAAAGTTAGTTTGATTAATTTGCTTAGTTCGGTTTAGTCAAAATTAGTTTACTATTAAATATTAGGATTCGAATTACATAATAAAATGCTCTTATGGAAGTCATCCACAAGTTAAGTCAATTATTCTCCATATATGTGCGGATATGTTTTTGTCTCTACCATGCTTTGTATGCAAGATAACAGAAAATAAGTGTGGGGAGATCCTCGACGACCCAACAGAATTCTTGCGACCAAAATCAAGAAATTCGGAACCAAGACGGAACCATCGACTCAAGACGACGAACCGCGCCCCGACACGGTCCGGTGGGAGGCCGACCGCCCATATACCAGCCGACCGGCCCCCTGCCACGTCCCACGTAGGCCCCGCTTCGTCCACCGCTCGGTTTGCTTCCTAAAACTTTTCAATTTTCGCAAATTGCTTTCCGTTCGAATTAAAATAAGTCTATTCTGTTATGGTATGTTTTTCCTATATGAAAAAAGATGTCTTGCTAACCCATGAACAAAGTTTTGCATGATTAAATTCCTACATATACTGTCACTTGTTGGGATGCCTTAATTGCTTAAAACATGAGAAATAATAAAGTTAGAATAATGAGATCCTCTTTCTTTTATCTTGTCTTTGGAGAGTTATTTATTTCAAAATATTAAAATCATTAGTTATGCTTCTCCTTTGTGATCAATGATACATCCTAATAGAGCCGTAGCAATCATTAAAGATATATCTAATTAATTGTTGCTTTCTTGTGTTGAGCCTTGTCAAAACCACGACCCATGTTGAAATTTGTCTAAAGTCTAAAGATCAAGATCACATACACCGCTTTCACTAAAATATCCATGCTCTAAAAGTTTTAATCTCTATCTCCCATAATTTTAATTGTTGAAAAAGGTACAGCTATGAAAAAAAGCCAAAATGTTCAAAATTCTAAGAGTGGAGAGAAAAGTGAGAGAGAGGATAAAATGAGCAAGTGTTCTACGGGTCGAGAAGAACCCTCTCTCCGAAAAAAAAAGAAAAAAGGCAAAAATGAAGAGAAGAATAATGGACAAGTGTCCGAGGGTGAGTAGGGCCCACTTCTCTAATAAATAAGAGAGTAAAAATGGACAAGTGTCCGAGGGTGAGTAGAACCCACCTCTCCACTAAATATTTGGTTACCTCACTTGGAAAATAAATAAATAAATAAATATAAATGTTCCAAAAAGGGAGATAGACGATTTTCAACTAGAGAGAGCGTGGTAATAATAATCTTGACTCACATACACATCTTGATCTATGACTTATGACATCTATCTCCATGGATCCCAGATTGACTTAGCAATAAATACAAGGTAAGGGTGCTACATGTTCTTGAGCTCCACATATGATATAATAAATGAACTGTGAGGATATAATATATTTTGAGAGACTTGAGAGTGTCACAAAGGAGTAAGTAGAGCTATGTTTTCTTTTTAAAACTTATGCAAAATCTCTCCAAGTGACTTGGTTTAAGAATTTAAGGTGATCTGTTTCTAACCATTTCATGCTCATATATCCCAAAGTGAGGTATGACCATGGAGTATAATTATGATCCATTCTTTGTCTCTACGGTTACATTAAAGTTAGACCATCCTTTTATCGAGGGGGCAGTAAAAGCCTAAGTGTGGGGAGTTTGTTGACACATGTTAACGTATACTTTTAATTGTCAACTAAACATGGAAAAGGACTAAAATATAATTAGATAACCTTATTAGGGGTTTCTACTAATGATTTCCATGAGTTTTGGTAAAGTTGTGATTTGCGGGGACTTAATGAGAAAAACACGAATTGGCGTGTCATACGACGGGACGCAACGTAACGCAATCCAACTCGAAACAAGTCTAGAAGGCTCCGGATTACACCCGACGGGAATGAAACTTAACCCCGAAGAAAACATCATCTAGAAGACTCCGAAAGCCACGACGATCGCGGGGCCCGTGGTGGGACCCACCCCGGGGCGGTCGCCCAATAAGGAGGCGGTCGGCTGCCCCCTCGACCAAGCAATCTCCGCTTCGAATGTTCCTCCACCGCCTCCCGGAGACGCAATCTAATCCGGTCGTTTAATGTCGGTTTGATCCAAGGGCGTCGGTAGAAGCACGAGATGGATCTAAATCCAACACGGCACCTCCTCAGGACTATATAAGCAAGCCCCCGGGCCCCCGGCTTCAATCATCTCGGATCAACTCATCATCATATCAGATCCGATCCAGCTCTAGTCGACGGCCTTAGCTCTAGTTCAAGAACTAGAAGTAGAAGATTAGACAAGATGTAGAACTAGAAGCCTTAGATTAGAGTTGAGAGTAGAGCTTCAAGTTGAGAGAATTAGAGCGCGGTTGAGGCGGAGTTGAAGGAAGGCCCGGAGCCTGTCGGCGCCTCCATCTTCTTCTTCCTCCGGAGTTGGTGCCATTGGAGCGCAACTCGAGATCTTGTGGATTGTTCGACTTCCATTCGAGTAAGTGGTATTGTCTCTATTATTCTTAAGGTTCGTATTTCTTTGATAAGATTACTTTGATTCTTGGTTGCTCTTGAGTTGAAGTTGTTAGATTAATGTAAGCGTGGTGCTTAGATTGACTAGCTTATTACGAATACCTTCTATAGGCCGGGGTGAAACACCGACCGTTAAGGCTGATCGTGGTGGTGACAGCGCCATTGAGTCCTTCGTATGCCTGCCCCCGTTTATAGAAATCGTAGGAGCCCCTGCGTTGTTAGCGTAGATTCCCTTTATTAAGAGTTTCTTCATGACAACCCCTCTTAAGAACAATGTGCAAATGATTTACTTGAAATGAGAACAAGACCTTACTAATAGAACTCCTTACCTCTCTTTTAATCTAGTTTTATAGCCACTCTGGATTTAGCTATACACTTCAACCTACTCTCTCACCTTCTCCCTGTGGATTCGATATTTAAAGCCCTATTCCCGGGTGAAGTGCTCACCGGTATCCGTTCGCTTGCGAATTATCCATCATAATATTCCTGTAGATTAACAAATACCAACATAGGGCGGTGACCAAAACTTGCTCAAAAACAAAATCCACCACCACAGGGTTGTAGAGCTATTCGTTAGCTTTCCAACAAGTGCTAGATCATCGAAAACGGAGTTCGTATGAAGAAGATATGATCGAAATACCGAACGCTACACAAATTGGCCCGGTCACCGCCCTACCATGGCGGTGACCACAATTTGGTCACCGGACATGGCGTGACCGGCCTTTTTAAAGCATGCCCGCTGCCCATGCCAAAGTGGTCACCGCCATGGCATGGCGGTGCCACCGCCATGGCATGGCGGTGCCCATTTTGGGCAAAAACCAACGTTCGCTTAAACATTGATAACTTTTAGCTCCGAAGTCCGATTTTGATGATCTAGGACTCTATGGAAAGCTTATTCAGAGGGCTACACATCACATGATTACTTGATCCAAAGCACAATGGATCAAAGCAGTATTCCATTCCAAAGGCAGTCCTAGTGTCCGAGAAACACCGAAATAACTTCTCCTTTGCAAATGTGCCAACACCACCAAGTGTAAATCACTATGTGTATGTGTGTTAGCAATTTGAAAACCATTTTCAAAGGCGGTTAGTGCGCTAGATTCTAAATGCATATTCAAGTCACAATGAACCTAGAGGCACTTTCTTATTGGATTAGCCGTGGCATTCCCTCTTGATAGTCGGCTATCTATCCTATAATGTGATCACACGCTCTATCGTGTCTTGATCACCGAAAGGAAAAACCTATCAAGTATACCTTTGCCTTGATCTCCCGGGTTCCTCTCAAGCCGATCACCGAGCTTGACGATCCACCAAGTCCACCGACATTGTCCATGTTCATGATCATCATGCTCCTTGTCATCCACCTAATCCTATCTCAAGTTATACACTTAGAGCAAAGGATTAGTACCGCAAGTGTGTCATCAATTTCCAAAACCAAACATGAGATTTCACCATATTTATAAATTTTGATAAGATTTATGTTCTAAAACAACTAACATTGACATAGGGTCCAAAAGAAATATGTATGTTGTTCTTTACTCCAGAGTTCAGTTCATATTTACTATTTATGGTGACAACTAAAAAAAACATTGACATTGTTTTCAGGTAAAAAAAGGTCACTACCCAAATGTTACATACTTTTCTATGTTGTGATTCTAAACTATTTTGATGATTATTACAAAGATCTCAATAGTCAATACTACCTTTGCTTGATCCCTTGCTTTTACCAGATTGAGGAAATATTTGAAGGCAAACCTTGCACTGAGATTTGTGAAGCTGCATCAAGCTTAACAAAGCTTGGCACAGACTGCTCAGGAAACATTTTCAGACTTTGAGGAGGCAGTTGAGAAAGGGGAGAGTGCTCTTCAGTCTAACAAGCTTGCTGAGAACTACAGATCACTCTGCAAAGGTCAATGGGTAAGCATTCTTCCTCCGGTTACTATTACATACTGCTGCTGCACTAAAAAAATTAGCAGTTGTTGCTTTTCCTCCAGTAATTCTTTTTCCCTCTTTTCGTAGAAACCAGTAGCTTATGCAACCTTCTATCATTTGTGTTCTAAGCTGAAAACCTTATTGTGTTGCTTCAGTTATACTGTTTTGCAGTTTCTAATGACTACCACGATCATACTCAGTCTGCTCGACCACGTAGCCATGAAAAGCCTCAGTGCCATCTGACCAAATGCCAGCTGATCAACTCTGCCAAACATTGGGACCTTCTTATGCCATAGCAGCAAGAGTTTTAATATTCACTTCCAACATCATTGTATCTAATTTTAGTCAACGTGGTTGTGGATGCATGGCAATTCAATCATTTTCCTCCACTTTTTTTGTAATTTGTTCTGATTGTTTTCAAAACTGAAATTGAAATTTGAATATTGTTCCATAATTTGTACAACTCTCATCCGAGCCTAAAATTAATCGTGAGCCAAGTATATATTGTGTGCAGTTTGTTTTATTTCAATTTATCTATTAAGGTATCATGAAAATTTTCATTATGATCATTGCATTTTCTTAATTCCCGCAGCAACGCGCGGGTGAGGTTCCCCTAGTATAGATAACAAACCCAACCCGTCCCCTTGGGGAACCCTTTTTCGAAACAAAACCCACCAGACGAGTGTTTATTTCAAACACGAGATTCGGGTGTTGGCTTGCTTGTTATTTATAAATAGTTGTTTCATTGTTCATCCGATAGAGTGATAGAGAACCTCTCTTGTCATCAAGGCTTCTCTTTCTGTTCCTCGATCTCATTGATACATATGCAGATATGCTTTCCATCACTCTGCTATGCTTCCCAAAAACCCAGACTAAAGATAACAACTTCCTTATCTTTCCATCCGCCTTGTCTATGGTTGTAGACCCTTGGTCCCCTCGGCAGCCATGGAGATCGCCCTAGGTCCATCGACGGTGTCAGGCGGCGGCGGTCGCTGTTCCACGCGAGAAGTTCCAGCGTCGGTCTCGCTCAGGGCATGAGGGGCAGCGGCGGTCGGGTCACATAGATGAAACGTTGGGGCAAGACGACGTATAGACAGGTAAACCAAAAGGGCAGTACAGGTATTATGAAAAAATACATGTATTTCATATTATCAAATCTGCACTATAAAAGACCCATCGATAGGCGGCGAAAACCGCCGCTCGCCGCATGCCCAACCGGGCGCTTCCTCCCCCCCCGCCGCCGCGTGTGGTGGCCCGGCTCCAATCGACCACTCTCCCAGCGTGAGATCCGCCTTCGCCTTACCCCTACGGTCAAAGTTCCCCAGGGCCCAGGCACTCCCTCGCTCCCCTGGCCCTCGGTCACCGCAGCTCGGCCCACACACACCACCCACGCCCGTTAGCGGCGGCCGAAGCAAATGAACCCTGGTGCACTGTTTAAATACCTTCCACAATTTTATTAAATTATACGGTGGAATTACGTTTGCTTAGTGGCAAAATAATTTTTACCCTGGTGCCTGTGCACCAGGGAAGTTGACTGTGGCCGCGCCCTTGCCCATGCCCACCCTGTGCCAACGCAGCCGCCCAGCGACGTCGCACAGCTTCGCCCCGCGTTGGGCCTGGAGGCCGCCCGCCGCGCCGCCGCGCCGGCCTCGCTGCCGTTCGATCTGAACGCGCCGGACCCGGCGGCGGACGAGATGGAGTGGCGCTGCGACACGCTGCTGCGCCTAGCCGCCACCGCGGAGCGCGAACCAACCGCGAGCACTCCCCCACCCCCAGACTGGTACTACAGGATCATGCTGCTCACTTCGTGTGGCTGATCGTGATGATCCGGCGGAGCAATGCGTGCTTACCCGCTGAACAAGTGTTATCGTGCTATCTCTCTCCATAGTTTTTTTAATCTTAATTTTTTTTGGCACGGCTTCTTTTGTCTCTCTTTTTACCACTGCCAAGATTCGGTAATACTCTTTGTGGTAAATAAACTGATAATGTGAATAACCCATCATGTAATCCGTGGAAGGGAACCTGTTATTGCAAAACCTTCCTGATGTGTTATATGTAGCAGCAACAGCAAGTATGTGACCACGGCCTCTTCTATTCTTGCTGTAATTCTAAGATAATGGAATTAAGAGAACATTTACAGACGCCTTTTGCTTCTGTTTATCGGCAGCTCCTAGCTGTTGCTTTGATTCTGTAAGTGTGTGCCCTGTCCTTCAGGAGCAGAGCTGCAGAAATTTTGAAGTGAAGCCGGCATAACAACATCGTTATGCTTATGACCCTAATTCAGGAATCACTGAATCAGGATTACCATCTTCAGTTCAAAGCTAGCTGAAAGCATCTGATCTGATCCCTGTTGGGAAAAGCATTCTAGCAGGCAGTAGTTTTGAAGTGAAGCGCAGCCAGAGACATACATATATATGCCTCTAATTCAGGAATCAGCATTGCTAGAGTACCATCTTCAGTTTAAAGCCGACTGAAAACTGTTGTAAAAAAAAGCCAGCTGAAAACATTTTGATGTGATCCTGCTGGGAAGCGTTGCAGCACTCTCCTAGTAAATAAGTCAGAAGGCTCAATGCCAGCCAGACTTCTAGGAGATTCATATGCAGCAAATACAGGAGCAAGTTCATCACCAACTTCATGCAACAGTTTTCAGCGTCGGTGCGGTGTTACTCATAGTGTAGACTCTATCATACAGTCTAAGTTTATATATTACCTTCATATTTATTACATTTTGATGATGTGGCGCTGATGTGTAGTATATTTATTGAAAAAAAAACAAGACTTCAAGTCTTATTTAGACTCCAAGTCCACAGTACCCGAGGTAATAAATGGTCTTAGACTCTATGATAGAGTTTACATTGTGAGTGCCCTAATACACCACACACATGCAACATGAGTAGATGAAAAAAATGTGGTCATGGATGGTGGTTTAGATTAGCTGATGACGTTGCTTAAGGATATGCTAAAGAAATAAGGTAGTGGAGTTTTACTTTATATAAGAGTTATATATATGATACGTGAACAATGTCGTTGTTTAAAATTTCAATTGATATGTTTGATTTTGTGGATTTGGAACCTATGAATTTATTTCAGGTTAATAGATAGAAAACACATAGACAATGAGAACAGAGAGAAACCATAACAGATAGGTATTCGTCACTTGACATGTCACTGGTGGGCAAGAAGAGGGTTCCCAAACCAGTTCGTCGTGGTTTCGATTCACTTTTCTTCCTAATTGGATAAAAGCTTTTGGAAAGAGTGGAGCGCTAGAACTTTCAACATGGGATCACAAACCCACTCCACAGCTGCCCGTGGAAATTCAAGAGGAGATCAGCACTTGACAGGGACAGAGCTAGCGGGGGAAGCCGGGCTCCAGCCCCCGTACTGCTCCAAACTAGCCCCTCTCCCTCTTAAGTTTTTTTTTTTTTTGTATAATTGGCTAATTGCATATATTAAGAGAGCTAAGCTTGATTAGATAGTGTTCAGCCCACTCTAAAATTATTTCTGTCTTCGTCACGGCACTTGATGTCGGGCAAGTTATTTATTTATTTATTTATTGCGAGGAGATGTCGGGCAAGTTTGAAGGACTCGAGTGCGCTAATGGCGATGTTGTGATCCGCTCGGTACTTGTCCCTGTAGCGAAATTTGTCACCATGTAATCATTTTTTTAGAATTACATAGTACAATGCAGACGCTCACAACACGCACGCACACTCATCCCTATGAACACACGTACGAAACCCTACCCCTATGAGCATCTTCGAAGGACTGAGGACCCACGGATCTGGAGATTCTAGAAGTCACCATTAGCGTCTCGTTGTCGACGGGGACATCGCTACCACTTAATGCATAACGCCGGTAAATCCTAAGAAAATACCGGGAAAAGGTGTGAACACCGGATTTGAACCCCCGGTGGGTAGCGTCTCTTTGGACCGTCCTACCATTGGACTATGAGCTAATTCGCTCACCATGTAATCATTAAGGCAAAATTCGGGTGGGGGATGTGGGTTGGCAGTGTTAACCTTGATGTTACTTTTATGTTGTTTGAAAACTCTATTCTGCTTAATGAAAAACACATCTAGAGTGTGATCGAAAAAAAATGTTATCGGTGGGCATGAGATGACCAGGCACTTTTCTCCATATGAAGTATAACGTCTGAGCCTAAAAAGTGTGTTTTTGTGTTTAGCTGGTGAAATATTTTGGGTTCGGCTATTGTAGCACTTTTCGTTTGTATTTGGTAATTATTGTCCTACTATGGACTAACTAGGTTCAAAAGATTCGTCTCGCACTTTTTAGATAAATTGTGCAATTAGTTTTTTGTTTACCCACGTTTAATTGCTCCATGCATGATTTGATGTGACGGATACTATAGCATTTTTTGAGTTTGCTTTTCACCAACCGAACATGCCCAAGTGCGTTTTTTTGGCCGGATTGTTTATATAGCTATGTTGTGTTGCAATAAGGTACACGCACACCGCGGCTCATGGCAAGGCAAGCTCCGCACGTTTATCAGCGATTAGTGAAAGCTCGTAACGGTGCGGTGTTGCAAAACCAATGACATGATAGTTTGTCCTCTCAAGCTAGTCTCAACGTACACTCAGCTCGCGCGGCATGCAAGGCGCACTAGCTTTCACGTTTTTAGGTATGGTCATGCATCCCTTTTCCCTGGAGCCCGGCACGTCAATGGAGTACACAGTGCGCATATACAGGATCGGGTCGGATCGGATCGGATCCGAGTATAGTATACATCACCACCAACAATATACACGCGACAAGCAGAGTACGTAGTGGAAGGTGTAAAGTCCCGTCGTCTTTTTCGACCTCCCTCTCAGTCTCGCTTACTCACTTCCATGGATGGATGGGGCGGCGCCCGACGACGATAGGACAGCACAGGACAGGACAGGACGTCGCTGGTTCCTTCGCCTCATGGTCGTCGGCACGCGCTGTCGGCCGGCCATTCTCCGATCTGGCCGGCCTTTTCATTTTGACGATGCTTCAAGCAAGCCTCTCGCTCATCGATCGCCGCCGGCCAGAGCGGGATTGATGTGGTCGTTGTGGTAGTGAGTGATCGTGTGCATGCAAACGCGGCGTTCCGTTCCGATCCGTTCCATCTGGCGCGCGGCACTGACAACGAGAAGCATCATGGGATGGATGGTTTTCGATCGGCCGGCCGGCCTGATGCAAGCGGGCCCCGGCGGCCACCACGGTCGTCGATGCTTGCGTGCACGGGCGGCACGGCACGGCACAGCACCCGTGCGCCGTGCGCCGGCGGGCCGACCAACTCCTGCGCGCGCGGGGATCGATGGGCGGCTGCCCCTGCCCCGCAAGCAGCTCACGCGCCACCAACCGCGCGCCCCATCTCGTCTTCTTCTTCGACGGATCGATCGATGGCTAGTGTGGTGCTAGCTACTGCTACGCGCGCGCACGCGCCTGCTGTGCTGGTGCCCTGGCCTCCTGCTGCAGCTGCAGGAGCGGCCGATCACCGCGAGTCCAGGCGGCTGATTGGTAGGCCCGACCGGCGCACGATCATGCGGTGCCGGTGCGCCATGATCGATGATACTGATACGATATGATGCGCCCGTGCCCACACGACACACGGAACTCTGAACAATTTCAGAGCCGACGATCGATCAGGGCAAGGGCAGGGCCGGTCTCTCTTTCCTTCTCCTTTTGACGCGCGCTAGCTTTGCACTACTGTGTACTCCTTTATACTCCAGCTAGGGAGCTCAGGAACAGTGTAGTGGTGTGGTGCGTCCCTCTGGCTCTGATGCACACCGGCCAGGGGCAGGCTTACCTTGCTGCAGATTTTTTTATTGGTCAACTCACCAATAATCACGCTTATTGCTAAGCTCATTGCATATACTACATATATACTGCGTGCATTCAGTGATTCAACTCAGACAGTTTGTGTAGTAGAGAGGATTCTTCAACCGAAGCAACGGTTTAAATTAGTAGACTTTTTACTTGACGCCGCCGTTTCCTCTCCGAAATCTCGATATACTTTATTTGGCCAACGTTTATTTGCTCACAAAATACTCAATCAAACCATCTTTTTCAAATAAATAAAGAGTGATGAATCAACAAAATAACTATTATCGACCATATTCATGATCCTCTTTAATAGCAGGAAAAGATAAATCCGTAAAAAAAAAAACAGCTACCCCAGTTCAAATTATTAGAAAGCGCTGTGCTAATATATAATTAAAAGTATCAAACACGTTTATTTGCTCACGAAATGTTCAATCAAACCATTGTTTTCAAATAATAAACAAATAATGAATGATGAATCAACAACATAACTAATAATATTGACCATATTCATGATCGTCCTTCAGAGTAGAAAAAAGATATATCCGTATTAAAAAAAAAATTGTGCCTTCCAGTTCCAGCTACCCCAGCTGATCAAAATTAATTATTAGAAAGGTGTACTAATATATAATTAAGAGTTAAAAGTATTAAAGCTAGTAAAATGGTTTTCATTATGTATACCTCCCTCCATAATGCAAGAGAGATTATATAAACTCTGTCTTGCTCTCCAATTATCCGAGCTACTGGCAAGACCTTAATGCAATAAAATGTGTAGGAAATTTGTTCACACAGTACCATTGTAGTATACTCTAGCTACCTTCTGGTGCTGATGACCCTCGGCTCTCTGATGAGTGATGACTTCAGAGTGACGATCGCATGACATGGCAACGTAGTAGTAGTATTTCCGTTAATATATATACAAGGCCGGTCTCAAGCAAGCTAGGATTAGACTAATGATCACAAGCGCCGCCGACAGGTGACCACCGATCGATGGGGAACAAAAAGAGATGGACAAATGCGATAGCCTAGTAGGCACCAACAGATACTTTGTAGCCACCTATATGTAGCTAGTAGCTACGCCACACACGTACGTAGGGGTAACTGATCAGTGATCACCCACACAGTACGTACTGCCTCTTTTAGGAAGTTATACACTCACTATGTCAATAATCAACGAGCTGAACTTGTTTCATGGTGATTACTCAAAAAAAAAAAAACTTGTTTCATGGTGTCATATAGATTAGACGTCTTTAATATTGGCCCCAAGATACAAATCACTACAATAATATAATTAGCAAGAACTTGTTCTTTTGCATGGGGAGTGTGTGGTAACAAATAATGCCACTTTATGTGCATTATGAACAATAGAAACGACATCTAGAAAGCATTTGGGTTTTATCCAGACACACCACATATATAGTAGAACATGTGACACAAACTAATTAAACAAGATTGAGGACCATCCTCGATCGGTACATTTGACTCTCATAATAAATTATACTCTCTCCATACCTAAAAAGGTTAACGGTTAGGACAAGGTTTGAGTCAAACATTGAGAATATAAATCTTCAATAAGTTTTACGTCATTGAGTTTGCAAATGTGAAACCCATATGAATAGATTTATCTTAAAAATATATTTTTTTATAAAAGTATACATATATCACTCTTCGATAAATATTTTTATAATAACAAGAGGTTAAAGTTGTATTTTGGAGATCGTGTCGCTGTCCTAAATGTCAAGCTTTTTAGGTATGGAGGGAGTATGTTGTACATGTACAATAATTTTTGTCATTGACATGTTCAAAATGCAATTTTGATTTGAAATTACGAATCCATGATATTATGTGCATTAGTTTCTGTTTTTTTTTTACATTAATGGTCAAAAACCAATATATATTTGATTTGTTGTGTTCAATTGTTACTTGGTACTCTCCCCTGTGTCAAATCATATCTCACTTTTGATTTTTTTCCCTAAGTTAAATTTATCTAATTTTTACCAAGTTTATATAAGAGCACCGACATTTACAACATTAAATGTGTTTTATTAATGTCTCCAATGAAATGTGTCGTGATGATGCGTTTATTTAAACTCATAGATGTATTTTTTAAGAAAAAAAATGTCAGAATCAGATAAATTTGACTTTGGACAAAGCTAAAGTTAATTATAATTCGGATCAAGCGAGTACTATAGTTTTTATGAACAAAGAAGCTTGCACTACTACCCATCTGATTTTCCGCGGGCGGTTTTTTACAACCGTCACCGAGCTAGGGTCACAGATTAATCGATGGATTAACCGTGGCGGTTTTAAGAACCCGAGAAAGCCTCCACCATTAATGGTTTTTAAAAAAAAAAAAAAAGCCCGGATCTAGGCCCAAACGGCCTGTGATCTGGGCGCGCCGCCGGATCCGTCGCTAGGGTTCCACGCCGCCGGAGAAGCCATGGGCGGCGATTGCGTCGGATCCGCCGCCGTGGACGAAGAAGAGGGCCGATCCGCGGTGGAGAGGGCCGGATCCGCGAGGAGAGATGGGGGCCGATCCGCCCGTCGGTCCACGAGATCCGCCGCCGCCGGTCCTCGATCTCCGCCGCTGGCACCCACCGTCGGTCCTCGAGGATTGCCGCCCCGGGCTTTTGCACATGTGGGCCGCCTGGATCTCAACACCCCATGCCGGGATGGGGAGGGAGGCAGCCGCCGGGATCTCACCGCCCGAGCCGCCCGCGCTTTTGCCGACGGCTTCTTGGCGCCCGCAGAGACCGGAGAAGGGAGGAGAGGTGTGGTCTTTGGAGAGAGGAGGAGGTGGGAGGCGGCCGAGGAAGGAAGGAGAGGGGCCCATGCGACGAGGAAGGAAGGGAAGGGGCCGCGCGACGGGAGGGGAGAGGAGTGGCGGTGGTGAGGAAGAAGATTTTTTTCTGGCCGAGAAGAGGAGGTGGGGAGTGAAGTGAGGGAGTTAGGGTTAGGTTTTCATTTATATACGCCCGTGTAGTAACGGGCTCATTTGGGCTGGTATGGACCCGGTGATCGGGGCATCATTAACCATGACGGTTTTATTATAAAAACCGCCACGGTTAATCTATTTACCATGGCGTTTCTAAAACCGTCACAGTTAATGAAAAATAAGCGTCACGCTTAATTAGGGTAACCATTAATGTTTTTGAAGTGATATGTAAAATCAGCTCTCTAGTAGTGTGTTAATGGTGAAATATTGCTGTAAAAAGGATTTCTTGTATTTTCAGTAAACAAAAATGCACATTAGTTAGAATTTCAAAGTTTCAAACACAGTGGCAACTGAATGTTTACAATGAAATTATTGTACTCTACGCGTGTCCTATATACTTGGATCTATCCAATAATATGTACGTCGAGACATTGCGAACATGACATAGGGACCGTGTGTAAAGTAATTCGTCCTTACTTCACAATTATTACTGTACTTTGTTTGTCATCACTCTTTCCTTTGTACCACATGCTAGACATATACCAATAACAAAAAAAAAAAAAAAAAAACAGAGAGGCATATATTCATCAATGACAGAGAATATTAGTGTCCTAATCATTCGCAAATATAGACAAGTGTGTAGATAGTACTGTTTTTTTTTTTTTTTACAACAAGTACTGTGGGTTCGACATAAGAGAGACGATACCCGAGGGGGCTACATACTCCTATTTATTGCCTTTTCAACCACCTATCATATTGTGAGCTATCTATATCTTTCGGACTAATCATCAGGGTCTGTTTGCAATACAGGAAATTAGTAGGAATTTGACGAGAATTAGTTTAATTTCACAAGAAAAGCAAGAAACATGAGTTTTTCTGGTATATTCCAAACATGCCTTACTGTGGAGAATGTACTAACAAGATAATTTTATAATAAGGCCATGTATAACCTACGGACGGGATCCGTCTTTACGGGTCTCTAATCTATCATACAGATATATATATAAAAATAAGTCATACAATTGAGGCACTGTCTGCACGCACACATTGGATTGGTAGGGAAGACACTTCGAGTATACAACTCATGTACAACGTAAAGACGAAGTCGATCTCTGGACATTGGAGCAGTCTTGTGAAAAAAGCTGAGGTCGTCCCTTTCGTGAAGAGACGAGGTTGTTGTCTCTAAGCATTGACAAGAGGTCTTGTGAAAAATAACAACATAGCGTTCGAGAAAAAAAAAAATAACAACTTAGAGACGGGGCAAAAAAAACCCATTGTACATGCCTTAACAGCTCTAAACAGTAACCATAATTCTATGTTACAATAATGTAGGGATATACTCCCTCCATGCCCCCCTCACAAACAACGCCTTATTCTCTCGGCGACACTTTCAAAGGGACGGAGGGAGTAGACATCCTAGCAAGTAGTGCAAGCACCTACTACACTTCTCCCCAAAATCAAGAGTTTGTGGATATCAAGGACAAGGGAAAGCGAGACAAAGATTTGGTATAGTATGTATCTCGATCTCATCAATGACAAAAGTAATTAATTGCGTATGAACCATCCCTAAAACCCGTGAGAAAATTTTGGCTCGGTCTTTTAGGTAACCAGTAGTTTACACGCTTGTATTCCCGAGCAGGAAAAGGAGGAACGACGACGGGCGTCAGGAAAGCACAAAAGCCCGCATACACAGGTTGCAGGAAGGCTCAAAAAGCTTAGGCTGATAGATTACTGCTGAGAGCTACTAGCAAGCAGTGGCAACTAGTAGGCGATGCCAAAATGTACATGTCAACCTGCAGGGGTGAAACTTAGCCTCTAAGCAACTTATTATAACAGATAATAACTGAGACATAAGATTATTGGAGGGCTCTTTTATTTTTGTTAATTTAATTTGACTCATAATTAAGGAATATTCCTTCTTCAGTGCTATTTTAATTTAATCGGAACTGAACTTAATTTAATTACATATGCCAAAGTTTTATTTATTTTTTGCTTGACTGTTCAATTTGTTTGTCCTGCTTTTTCAGGAAACAAAAGGAAATTCTAGCTTCACATTCTAAAAAAAGAAGCACAGGTGAATTAAGCAAGTTATATGATGTATGTATATGTAAAACTTATAGATAGAATTTAATTTGGAACACAATTTTTTTTCTCACAAGTGAAACTAGCTCTTGAGATTATGTTGGATAAAAAACTCCCTTTCTACATAAATTTATAACACCAGTAGAGAAACAACTCTCGGTACGCACATTTACTCTCGATTAGGTTAAAATACGACTAAAGGGAGCATTATTGCCGGGATGGGCACCGAAGATCCTTTTGTCCCAGTTCGTAATATGAACCAAAGACCCTTTTAGAATTTTTAAATTAATTAATATATACACATAGACGATCTTCATGTACGTTTCTGCAATTATTTGACCAGAGTGGAGAGAGATATATATGTATAGTCCCTTTATTTGTATGGGTGCCTCTCATGCATTATTATTCTGCTTTAATCAGGCTATTCCTTAAAGCCTGGATGCAAGGTAAACAACTTTTCCCTGACCCATTTTCTTCTCAAAAGCAAAAGGAGGCCGAAAGAAATAAATTGAAGAGCGAGAGGGTGGCAGAAAAAGGGCAGCCAAGGAAAAGGAAACAGGTAAAGTTGTAGGGGGAGGGGAGCTGAAATAAAACACATGCCCTCTTTCAAACACCCTTCATTCCACTCCACTAGCTTCTTCATTCGTATAGCCAGTGCCACTACACTTGAGATTCCCCTCCATCCATCCTTCCTTCCTTCTCCAAAAGGCCCATATGCTTTCTCCCACCTCTGTACGTCTAGCTAGAGGTTGACCTCAACAAGGTAAAAGGGCTTGCGATCGAAGCAGAGATCGATGGTGGCGATCGATTGACGAGTGCACAAAAGCTAGAGAGAGAGAGAGAGAGAGAGAGAGGAGGGCAAGCAAGTAGTGCTTGTTGCACTTTGTTTGTGTGTGAGAGAGAGATCGAGAGGGACGAGAATATGGATAGGGGAGTCGTCCACAAATCATCGTCGGCTCTAGTGCGCAAGATGGGGAGGCAGGCCATGGCCATGGATGGTGGAGCATGAATAATTTGATGAGGCCCCCATTTGAGCAGCAGCACCATCCTTCTCTTTTCATGCCGTCCACCACCACCACCACCACCGATGCCGCCGCCGCTGCCGTGCCCTCTTCTCCTTCCTCGTCAGCTCTCCACTCCTTCTCCTCGCTGCTGCTCTCGAATCACTACCCGCTGCCTACGACGACCACCAGCACGTCGCCGCCGTGGCAGCATGACAGCAGCAGCACCACCACCAGCCATGGCCAGCAGCAGGATTCTTGGATCCAGCTCATACAGTACGTAACTCTATACTCACTGTATATAACTATATATACAGCCTACTAATTCAGGCCGCCCCTCCCTCTCTAATCTCTAGCTATGTATGTGTGTCAGGCAACAAGTTAATTCAAGAACACACAGACACATGTAGTTCTTGGCAAGAAGCAGATAACAATAATTATTTAAAAAAACTGAGTGGTGCATGAAATATACAAGGAGTGATAACAACATGCATGCATGTTTCAGTTACCAGTAAACTGCTGTCCTACCATTTTAATTTCTGATTACGTTGTTGATTTCATCTGGCCAGAGGGGGATTGTCAAGTACTAGTAGCAAGGAAAGCCAGATGGGGTTTCCAACAACGATTTGTTCGTCAGAAGCTGGAGGGAGCGGTGGCAGCTACGTCGTCTACGGCGCCGCACCGGCGGCGGCTAGCCATGGGAGCAGCACAACCAGTGATGTGGAGATCCAATTTCCATGGGGAAGCAGCAGCGTCCTCCAGCAGAACAAGGCGCAGCAGAAAGCATCCTCTCCTAGGTCTTCTTCCATAACCACAACAACGACGACCTCCCTCGGAAGTAACATGCTCGAGTTCTCTAACAACAACAGCAGCAGTTCACCACGTGAGGTAGGGATCGATGGATGCAAAGTTGTTTGTATTTATTTCAGTTTCTCTGGAGGAGGATGCAAAGCTGATTTATCCATGTGCGTACGCATCTATGTAGCTGCTTTTAAACGAGGCTGCGTTAATTTTTAATGTACTCTAGAGTAAAAGGCTTTCTTTAAGCTTAATTACCTGAGACAGAGAGACGAGAGAGAGGTGAATTGGTAAATAAATAAATTGTACTCCTATGTGGAATCGAAAGTTTAATGACTTTGCTCCATCTTTGTGTGTTTCCACTAGTCCATCAGCACAGCGTCTGGATCAGCTTTCACGAAGGCTAGGACCCAAGAACCCTCCCCAGCTCAATCTACTGTGAAGGTCATCTCTCTCTCTCTCTCTCTCTCTCTCTCTCTCTCTCTCCAGTGAGCATCAGCAGATTATCAGAGAATGCATGGGCCAGCATTCCAGACTCCAGATCAGTGCAGCTAGCTTGAGAGAGCTTTTGAAGCATGCATGCATGCTGAAATGGACAGGCATGGAATCATTGTGGGGGTGGCAGATAGTGTGAGATTGGCTGGGGTTGGAATGATGGCAAATTTAGTATCTTTTGCTTGTTCTTTTGCTCCAGGTGAGGAAGGAGAAGCTAGGGGATCGAATAACTGCTCTCCACCAGCTTGTCTCCCCGTTTGGAAAGGTATATACTCTATATAACATTGTAAATTATGTTTGTTTTTCGTTCCATTATACAGCCAGTGAAAGGAGTTTAATTAGGCATCAGGATATCAAATTTAAAATATTACAATATATACGAACAGAAAAAAATAATATTGGCTAATGTTGAAGGGAATACTACATATTATATAACCTTCAAAAAAAAAAAGGCTAGCTAGCTAGATGTTTCCCAGTTTGTAGATATAATAAGAATCCAATAATACAAAAAGAGACGTTCACAGAGACAATTTAAGGGCACCATTGCTAAATTATTGAGTTACTAGTGATGAAATGGCAACCCATTTCATCCATTAATTATTAGTAGCCAAAGCTGTTAATTGTGCAAGTCTACAGCCTACTCCTAATAGAAAATGGCTTTGCTCTTTTTAAAAGAAAAAAAAAAGGAGAAATAGTTCTTCTCGCAGTACAGTTTGTTTTTTCTTTGTGAATGAATAAAACTAAAATCTATAGTTGAACAATTCAAATGAACGAGAGTGTCTTGAAATACTTATAACCAAAGGCCCTATGTTTTATATGAGCTAGGGGATTTCATATGAATTATATAGTATATGTTGGAGTGAATCAACAAAAGTCTACCCGCAAAAGGTCCTTAAATTACCCATACCGCCCCTCTACTGAGCATCCTCAACCGCCCCTACAGAACGCGATTGTTGTAGTGATCATTATTGTCTTTTGCATGCTTACCATCGATCTTCTTTCTAACTCTGATTCTACTAGCTAGATACTGTATCATGCATGTAAAAGAAGATCCCATTTTTACAGGAGAAAAAACAAAAACGAGATCCTGACATGGGCTAACCTCTCCTCTCCCTCTCTTTTTTTGTGGCAGACTGACACGGCGTCTGTACTCCTTGAAGCTATTGGGTACATCAGATTCCTCCACGGTCAAATTGAGGTCCAGCTCTTCTCTCTCACACCATCTCTCTCCATGCGTGCCCATACCTGCACTACTGGCCTCAAACAGTAGCACAGTACAAGGATCATACATAAAGCTTGCCATTGCATGCATGCGGTGTAATTGTTCCGTTTTTTGTTTGTTTTCACACCAAACAACACACTTTTGGAGAGCTGCTTTTTTATACCACAGTCTATGTTGCTACAGTCTACAGTAACTTGCTGCATGCTTAACCAGAGCTGCACTTAATAGATGTCAGACATGCATGAGGGTATAAATAGCCGAGGTTTATATATATAAGATGATAATGTTACGTATGCAGGTATCTAGCAGATGCTTGCAAAGCCCTTTTGGATTGGTATTCAACCTTAGCTCATTCACACATGAGTTGAAACAAATTGAGCTCTTAATTATAATACGGTGCATACGGCGGTAGAAAATACAGAAACACGAAGCTAGCATGCATACACCAATGAACCAAGGAACGGTCAAGTGACAAATAAAAAGAGGCTGCTGCTAAAGCTGCTGCATGCGTGTGTTAATCTGCCCAACGATATGTGTGGCACGCGATCTTTCATTCAAGCCTAGTTTTATGCATCAGTGCATGCATGCCTTTGAGGAAAGGAGGTATAGCCGTGCTCTGTGCTCTGCCCCAGTGCACGCTGCCACAGCGTTCAATTCATTTCTTCGCATGTGTCAGCTCTCTTCTTCCTAGATAGAAGTAGGTTATTGTATAGTACCTCAGTTAATCTCCTAATTTGCATGCATGTGCCTAAGTGCTGTGACTCTTGTGAAATTATGCATATAATCTCTATCGTCTCGATCCAGGCTCTGAGCTCGCCGTACGTGGGAGGCAGCAATGGAGGTGGGGGCGGCTCCAAGCATCAGCAGCAGCTCCACGAGGCTAGTGTGAGTACTACTACAGCAACCAACCACTGTAGCTTCTCTCTCTCTCTCATGATGATCTGGTTGTCTCGTCTCTTCCCCATTCTCCCCGAGCTCTGGATTCTTTGACTCGATCACTACATGCACAGTTATCTGCGTCTGTGTACCTGCCATGGAAATGGTAGCGGAGTAGTCGTAGGACGTTGTACCATGTGTCCACGCAGCAGGAGCATGCCCGTTGCGTGCACAATTCCCGATGCTAGCCTAGCTGCCCCGCCTGCCGGCCATCTCGGTGCCTGCTGCATCAGTTACCTAGCTCGGCTGCTCCTGCTCATCATCATCGTCTCTCTCTCTCTCTCTCTTCACAGCAGCTCTCTGGAGGACTCTGACTGGGTCAACAGGAGATTAACGCTAGTTAAGTACTAGTACGGGATTTATCTTCCGGTTGAAAGAAATTAGTTAAAATTAAAGTCTCTGCATAAACTATATATATAAATAAATAATATAATAAGACGATATATACGTACGGTGTGCGTGCGTTTTCTACATGGATCATGCATGGCACCCTAGCTATCTAGCTCATATCCAAATGATCTAACGGATGCCTACCAAGGGATCGGAGAGGCATGCATATACTGTCTCCGTCCTCCAAATATCAATTTCATATGGTAATCTACACATGAGATAATTTGTATTCTCGTCCCCTTAATTCGGCTTGTCATTCCCTTCTCAGTGTATTGTTAGGCTTACACTACTTTAGTTATAGGTTGGTGCTTAACCAACAAAAGTGCTTGCATCGCATATTATCTTTTTTTATAAAGCTTGCATTGCATTGTAGGCACAACATGTACTATAAGTTTTTTTTCGATTACACTGTACTATAATTAACTGACCACCCCACCCACCCTTTAATTAATTTTCCCCATAACAGGTCAGATAGATTGAAATGGACTGCTCCGTTCTAATTAAATTGAGCAGCTGGACATGCATGTAGGGAAATTCCATCCATCCTACGAGAATTATATATGAATAATTAAGAATGCACAAATTATTTTACTCTTTTGACACGCGTGTACGTGTGTTACACTACATCTAACCATATATTATTTTAAATTTCCAAATGAAAGAATAACATTAGTTGAACTTAATCTTAGTTAGTAGGATTTTATTTATTATTCATTAATGGACATACTATATAGTATATAATAATGGAAAATTATAATATATATGAGAGGCATTACAAAAATATTACAAGTAACTGATTGAGTATTACACAAACCATTAAATTAAGTAGAGCAAATATATGTGAAGAATAAGGAACATTGAATAATAAGCCAATATGATTTTAAATTGATTTTTGGATCGCTAAAATGTTGAGATTGTTTAATTATATTTCGGGAGGAAGCATAAGATTATTATGCAAACTAAAATGTATATATAAAATTATAGTAAAGTCGTTTAGATGAGAAACAAATGGAATACTTTTTGCAACCTTAACATATCATAAAAAAACCATCTGACGCTACTCCAGCATTTTTTTGTAATATACTTCCTCCGTTTCAAATTAAAAGACATTTTGGTTTGTTTAGATACATTGCTTTTACTATGTATCGAGATATAGTCTATATCTAAGAAAATAGAAAAAAAAACTAAATTCATCAGTAGAACTGATCAGCAATCCATTTTTTCGAGAAGCAATATCTGACCATTTGGTGAGAACTGCGCGCACCTCGTCAACTGTACGTACATGTGATTGCCAGAGGAAACAAATGCTATTGACACAGCATACACAGTAGTGATTGGCGTGTACATGCTGTACCATCTGGTGCATTAATTTTCCTTTTTCAGATGATCAGATCACAAGTGGTACAGTTTCACATACTCTTGTTGTTTGTTCTTGGAAGCTAGGATACATATTTTTGCGTGTGTCCTGATCATATTTGTGCTTAATAAGTCAGCATCATGTGTTCACAGCTTTTTAAACTAATCTACCTTTTTTATGACACAACTGTTTATTCTTCTGAACAAAGGATTCGCACATGCACTACTGAGAATGCACTCTGCTGCAGAGAAGTATAAAACTGCCATGACAAGATTAACTATGGCAGAACAACAACAAGCAGTACACAATAAAAATTCATATGCATATGATTTTACTCAAAGCATCGTATCTTTTTGTGAGATCTTTCGATAAAAGTATTGACAGCAACTTTATGCCTGACGAACCAATTTATATATATTATGTACGTCTATATATATATACCGGTAAAAAGGTGTCTGATTCGCTTTGATCACCCTTCATTTGTTTTAGGTGCACGGAGAAAGTAGGCACAGCATATTTCCAGAAGACCCTGGCCAGGTATCATTATCTACTCGATTATAGTCTCAGTAATTTTTACATATGTGCTGTTTTTTTATGCATGGGATCTATACCCACGCATCTGATCTACGATCGATCGATCGATCGGTTAATAAGTAAAGCACAAAGACACTTTTGTTCGAAAAAAAAAGGAGCCTTTAGTTTGTCAAAAGCCTTGCTTTGATTGGTACACATGCATGTATACAGAAAAAAGCATCAAGGAAAGTTAATCATGGGCCAGTACTTGTCCCTAGCTAGCTTTACATCATCTTTAGTTATCATTGCAAAACTGTCTTTGGCCTCTCACTAATGTACGTATCTATATGATTTTATCGCTGGCCCATACGTGCAGCTCCTGCATGACAGTGCAATAAAGAAACGAGGACTGCCTGATCATGAGCAGGTACTACAACTACTACTAGATTATATACAAATCAATTCGCACCTCCTTCAATTTGATCTCTCTCTCTCTCTCTCTCTCTCTCTCTCTCTCTCTCTCTCATGTAAAATAAAAAAGGAATAGATAGATGCATGGTTTATTTTCATATATAAATATATGCATTTGGTAACATATATATATCTTGGTTATGTATTCATTGGGCCAGCAGGATGAAAGCTGTGATGAAGCGAAGAAGGATCTGAGAAGCAGGGGCCTGTGCCTCGTCCCGGTGAGCTGCACGCTGGACGTGGGTGACGTGGTCGCTGGCCCCGGAGACTACTGGGCGGCAGCTGCGCCGGCTTTCGGCATGGGGTTCGGTGGGTAGACCATGGAGGACGACGATGCTGTCAACACTGTATGTGTATCACGAGGCATGCATGACATGGGCTTCATGCATAACATCAGGAGCAGCCATCCTGGTGGAAAAAGAGTGTTTCAAGGCTGGCTCCTCTTGATGCTATGCGTATGATATATGTGCATGCAAGCACGGGCATAGCTAGAGGGATGCAATATGCAAAGAGTATATAACTTGTGTGTTTGTAAGCGAGATCTTGTCTAGAGCGAGATCATCAAACAATTTGGATGCCTTGGAGAGGAGCACGCTACTAGCTGCAGATAATTATTTAAGGCTAGGAGTGCGTGGATCTGTAAGTAACTCATTTATGTCTTCATCATTTGGGCATCACTGCGCTATGCATGCATGGAGCATGGTCGAAATGTCTAATAAGTGTGTGCGCTATTTTTGTCTAAGTTTAATCAATTTATCGCACGCTACCATGATTTATAATTTATCACTACAAAAAACGGTGCTTTCCATGACAGATGATTTGGTTACAGATACTCGAAATTGCATCACGGTTAACTTACCATGACGGTCAAGAAATCTGTCATGTATCTCGCATCATAGATTTGGTGGACCAATTAGAGCCATCATGGGCAATACACAACATCAAAGTGGTAGTCTAGTGGTAGATCCAGGTTCAAAAAAGTCCAGGTTCAATTCTTGTAAATGGCAATGTATTTTGCACATTTTAGTTTAGACCGATAGGTGGATCCTATCCTCTCTATTCACGTTCAACGACCTAGCTAACAGGTGGGTCTCATCTTTCCTATTTTTCTAATATTCGACATATCCATGCAGGCACAAAATTTAAGATGTCCAACAATGACGAAAACTAAAATAGCCGTCATAGATGTATCACCCATGTTGGATGGTTTATCTGTGAGAAAATTAAATGTTTGTCATAGATTTACAAATGAGTTGCCATACTACTCTTTGATGTCCAACTATGACAAAAACTAGCATAGCCGTCACAGATGTATCACCCTTCGAATGAATTGTCATAGATAGTATAATTCTTTGATGATTCCAGTGAATGTCACCAAAAACATCACATAAAGCACCATTTATTGTAATATACATTGAACACACTTATTATATACTCCCTTGCCCATGAAAGAAATAATTTATAACCCAAAAGTTTGTCCTCAAAAGAATTAATTTCTAGAGTGAACGTCCACCGATCCACGTTAATCTCTCTCATAGTTGTCAATTTAGGTCACATTTAACACAACCTCTCTATCCTCCCATGAGCCAAGAGCCAAGGCCCAGTGACCATGGCCCACCAAGGCCACATAGGCCCCGGGATAGATGCATGCCAGGATACGATGCACGTAGCCAGCGTGGCCTCTTCCTTCTCCTTCAGTTGCACGAAACCAGGTAATTTTATGTTACACAAAATGTGTCATTGTCATAAATAGTTATTCATGTTAAAATTTTATGATTGTGGGGGGATATGACCCCGGATACCCACGACATGCTACTTTTTTCACGACCTTAGGGGTGTCTTGGCCCATGACAAGATGGAGTGCAGGTCAAGGTATCATCCGCCGCATACCACATGACATCCGAAGGATATCCTAAAGACGATGATTTGATAAGATAGGCTCCAATCCCGTGTAATTTGTAACAGATCGTACATTTTCATACCTTGGGAGATCGTATCTGCAATCCTACCCCGTCTATATAAGGCGGGTAGCGAACTTCCTCATTTTTCACCTCATCTCATATGATAGTCAATACAGAAGAAGACTCAAAGGACACAGGTTTTATGTTATCCCGACAGCTGAACTTGTCTAACTCTTTTGTCTCTACCGCCTTCTTGGACTTGGTCTCATGCATCCCTTGACAAGTCTACCATCGCGGGTCTCCCCTCGATGGACTGCCAAGCACATTTAGTCGACAATTGGCGCGCTAGGTAAGGATGGCAGCTAATCGGGAACGGAGTGGATATCTATGGGTTTCGGGTCCCCGGGTTCGGGTTTGGTGATGAATTTTAGGTTTGGTTTCAGGTTTGATTTCAGGTTTAGTTTTTTTCCACCCATGGATATCCAATGGATATCCAAAATAAATTATTTGGAATTAAAACTCATGTTTATAATATGTTAATAATAACTTGTTTACTTAGATTATTAAATTTATTCAAAGTCGACTCATGAAATATTATTATTTCTTGTCTCTTTTTTATACATGTCAATATGTGCATATATATCCACAGGTTTGCTTTTGGTGATGGATTTCATGGATTTCCACCTGAAATGGTTTTGGGTTTGAATCTCGATTTTGGGTTCTAGTTTCAAGTGCACAGAGACTCCACCTAATCCGAACCTGACCCGTTGCCATCCTTAGCGCTAGGTAGGGGTGTGCGCTCAGATCTACGTCGACTGAGATGGTTTCCTTCACCAAACTTGCCTCCTTGACCTCTGTTATAGTCCTCGCCGTCCAAGTTGGCATGGTGATCTGCATTGTCGATGCCAGCGGGAGAGAGGAGGACCCCGATCTCTTGTTGGTCGTGTTGATCCCATCAACACTAGCCCCAACTACTGCTGCTGCACCGGCTCCGACGCCGATCACTATGTGTTGGGTATATAGAAATAGGATACCCAGTCAAGGCCGACTAGAGCGTGTATGGCCGCTAAGGCCCTAGAATGACTCAAGTATCGGACAATAGGCTCGGCCCATCTAGCGTTTATCCCCTCACAAGGGCCCACAAAGGCCTTGAGTACAGACCAACGAAGAAGTTCACCTGAGCCCTCAAAGGGCCTCGGGAGAACACTGTTTCCCTACACTAAGGAGCCCTCAGGCGCTCTTTCAGCTTGCCCAAGGGTGCACCTTCACCCTATGCACCATCAGTCGATTTCGCTGAGTCTGGGGACTTGTCACAGCTGTCCTCCCTTCACGGAAGACATGCCCACCTAGATCCTGTGTGTCCAGAACGCAACCATCTAGGCCCTGCGTGATTCGAACGCGAGCTCCTGAGCTCTGCTTGCCCTGAACACGAGCGCTAGGGCTCAGCGTAGCCCAAATGCAGGGCAGTACATCCCTGGTCAGGACATCCCTGACCTAGCTCTTCCAGAGCAAGGCAAAGGATGGCCATCACTATGTTGCCCACTTCGGTCCTCGGTGGGTTAAACAAAGGGCAATGATGATGCCACCCATCCCATTTCCTAGGTCGACAGGACTATCTACCATGCTCCACAACACCTGATGTATAGGAGACTGTGCTACCTAACCCACGAATCCAGGCATCCGACGATCACCAATTTTCACATAAAACTTTGAAAGTAAGGAACCCTCACTCAACGATCACCCCTCTATGGTGATAAGCTGATTTCTCCATCAAAGCGGTCATGAGCAACCACGGCGATCCTACGCAACCTTCTTCTCTTCCTTCTCTTTTTTTGTTTTTCTCTTTCTTTATCCGATAGCCTAGCTGGTCAATGTAAGCCAACTCCTCCCTTCCTCTATAAAAGGGAGAGTCTAGCCCTAGACTTAGGCAACTCAATCGTTATCCTCTCGGCTACACCCTCATTCGACTCATCCTCTCTTCATCTCTATATGGGCAACATAGCTCGTCCACCACCCGATATCGGCATCAAGCCTCAATCGATCCTAAGAGACTTCGGATTCGTCCCTCTCCCGAACATCTTGTAACCCCTACTACAAGCACAGTGCAAGATTACTCAAGCAGCAGCAACATCATTGGACATAGGGACGTTCTACCCAAACCAGTTTGTCTTTATCTTGTACACCATCATAGCTAGAAGCGATCCTGATGCGCACGATCCGATTACTTGTCCAGTGCGTTTGGTACCCCCAGTTCCAACACACCGCGATAGTTGGGGCATCAGGTAAGGGCCTAGCGCGTCATGCTTCGCTTCATCAAGCTTCGATGGCTATGCATCGTCGCGTTCACTTCGCTCCCGGTTCCCACCTCCAATTCGGGAATCAGGACTTCATGTGCTCAGGAATAGGGTATGAGCTCACATTGCTCAACCCTCCCACCGAGAATGCCTCTACCAAGGCAGAGGGGCAGCACGCTCCTCCTGCCACCAAGGAGACACTGGGCTCACTTGACGTCGAGGCTGTGCCCAGGTCGATGGTTGATCTCAAGCTTCACGATGAGGAGGCATCGACTGCTATATCGACGGGCCCTATGCCTTTAACTGTCCTAGGCTGGAGTGTGAGCTAGACGCCATCATGGGACCTCAACCGCCCCAAGATCAGCTCCATCAATTGTATTTTGTCTTCGCCACCACGCTAGCCGAAGCCGACGGGGAGAGCCACTCTCCCCAAAGTTCATCAGCGTGCGCATCGGCCCTATGTGTCGTTGATGGTAGATATCCTAAAGTTATCAAAGTTTAACATGGGCATCTCGCCAGACCAAAATTTTTACAGGGCCACAGGAGGGGGGACGACCTCTTCTTCGAAATATGATGCCAAGGACATGGCAGGTTTGGCCAGCTCGTCGTACATGGTGTCGGTCTCTCCTGGCAGCATGGAGACGTAGCCTTGACATGATGTATGATGCCAATGTGAGTGAAGAAGGAATTTAGCGCCTGATATTCCCCTCCCCAATCTTTCTAGACAACACAGAATTTATGACCAAATTGTTGTTCTACAAGGCTTTGGAAAATGTGGAAGCACTAGAATACGTTAGATTTACGACAAATTAAATAAAGCCAAGTAAATTTACTATAATCATCGATGAAGTTGATATAGTAATTGTGACGCCCAATAGAACTTGGGGTAGGACCCCACACATCCAAAAAGATAAGACCAAAAGGACATTTGACACACTAGACGACTTAGGGTAAGGCAATTGATGACTTTTGCCTTGCTGATACGCATCACACACTCTATCTTTATTGGAATCAAGAATGACAAGAAGCTTATGTCGATCTAAAACTTGCTTGATGACTCTCGAAGAAGCATGCTCTAAGAAGTGATGCCAGAAGGACACAGACAACTTGACAACATTGAGGGCTTGTTTATTTGGAGCTGAATACAACGGGTAAAGCCCTCCTTCACATTTGCCTTTGTGGAGAGTTCTCCTCGTCACTTGTTACTTGATCAAAAAATGATTATACAAGTTGTGACACATATGGGGCTGCCTTAGTAATGGATGCAAAGTATCATGTCCTTTGGATCTTCAGCTGTCTTGCTTAATGGACTGCCTAGAAAATTCTCCAAATGAATGGAGGAGTCAGACAAGGAGATCCTTTGTCTCCCCTCCTCTTTGTGTTGGCTGCTGAATTGCTTCAGATTATCATTAATAATGTCGTTAAACTCGACCTCTTATGCAAACCCCTTCCTCAGCCTAGAGAAGAATTTCTAATAGTTCAATATGCAGATGACACACTCTTGTTCATGCTGGTAAATCCCGGTCAACTAATGTTCCTCGAAGAAATACTCTCAAACTTCACATATTCAACTGGGTTGAGAGTGAATTATAGAAAATCACATATATATACTCAATTAATGTGCCTCCTACAAAAATACAGTAGGTTGCTCTTTCTTTTGGTTGTGACATTGGAACAATGTCTTTCACATATCTTGGTTTACCCATGGGAACCACTAAACCAAGAATGGAAGACCTCACACCTTTGATGCATAGAGTAGAGAGAAGACTATCAGCACGCTCAGCCTGGTTGTCCTACAGTGGAAGACTTTAGATGATTAACTCTGCACTCACTCCTATCACAAGATATATTATGTGTACAATAAAGCTCCCTATTGGTGTCATTGAAAATATAGACAAAGCTCGAAAACAATGTCTTTGGAGAGGTAACTCAGGAAAAAAAGAAAGAAGGTAATTTATTAGCTTGGTTAGTTGTTCAGCTACCCAAAGATAAGGGTGGACTTGGTTTCATTAATCTTCGATTCTAGAATGATGCCTTACTTATGAAGCACCTAAGCAAGTTCTACAACAAGGCTGATCTACCACAAGTTAGAATGATTTGGAGCAAATATTATGAAGACAAAGTGCCTCATACAACAAGGGAGATTGGCTCCTTCTGGTGGAAAGATGTAAATATCTTATTCAAAGTATAGTAAGATGTGAAGTGGGCAATGGAAAATCTGTGTGCTTTTGAGAGGATCTATGGACTGATGAGGTTTTGTCTCATAAATACCCAAGGTTAGCTTCTTTTGCCAGATTGGAAGGGGCCTCGGTCTATGCAACTCTTCAAATTGAGGACTTAGACACGATGTTTATGCTGCCACTATCCAATGACGCCCTTGAAGAACTATATGTCTTACAAAATGAGTTGCAAGCTATGGCTTATAATGAAGATATTGATGACAAATGGGTTTCCATGTGGGTCAATGGCTATTACTCATATGTGTTTAGAGGAATTGAGGCTCACCCAATTTTCAAGGTAATCTAGAAATCTATATGTACTCTGAGAATCAAATTTTTTACTTGGCTAGTTCTTGTGGACAGACTCAATAACATGCTACAAAGAAGGCACATCAATGTTCAAGGTAGCCCAATATGCATCTTGTGTGTGACACTAGAGCACTTGAAACCATATAGCACCTATTCTTTGAATGTCCTTTTGCATAGGCATGCTAGAAGAGAATTGGCTTCACTTGGGATCAGACACTAAATCTTCTTGACAAATTGATGAATGGCCGAACCACTCACACCATGTCATGTTTCATAGAGGCAGCACTGGTAGCTAGCGGCATGGGAATTGTGGAAGCTTCACAATGATAAAGTCTTCCAACGTAGGGATCCTCCACCTTCTTTGTGGTTTTCAAACTTAAGTCCCAATGTCTTCTTCAATCTATTAGATTTAAGGCTAACTTAAGGTCATCCTTCTGTGTATGCCTAGATGGCTTCAGTTAATTCCCTTGTATGTACTCCTGTAACTTTTAATTAAAGTTAATGAAATCTAAATACTATAGGGATCTCCCACTAAAGTCCTTTTTGTCAAAAAATGGTTCGGATGAAATTCAAGATAGATATTATTATCTATTGATAGAACAAAGACTTTTGTGAGCTTGCGGGACATGAAGGATATCTTTAAGGTGGAGATGTCTACTAGGGGAATACAAAACACCATGACCAACATTAACTATCTCCATACCTGTCCCGTTGGCCTAGTGGATGTGATCACTGCCCTGGTACTTGTTCCTATGCGTTAGCTTCTCTAGTTCTCCAATGATGTGATTGGTGGCACTAGAATCCATGTACTAGTTCGTGTCCACTCCATATGATCCGATGGTGGCTGAGGATGTGCTCTTCTATGGTGGACCTGAGTATGACAAATCATACCTCTTATAGCAGCGATGAGCTGGATGACCCTCCTTGCCACAGATCTGGCAGTAGATGCCTTGCTGAAAATTAGAGGACTGACCGTCCCCACGTCCGTTCTTGTTGCCGCGAGTGAAACCTCCACGACCCTGTCCATGGGGATTGTTGTGTTGCTGGAGCCATTGTCACGACCTCCCTTGGCCACGAGATTTGCCGAGGACTGAGAGCCCCCGCTATGAAGCTCCATGCATTGCTCGAAGGTAGTCAGCCATGTGTAGAGCTCAGGAATGGTGATTTGTTTCACACGAGTTGAGATGGCAGACACAACCAGATTGAATTCAAGATCTAATTCGGTTAGTATGCATGACACGATCTCTTCATCTTCCAACTTGCGCCCAACGGACGCCATCTCATCTGTTAACGATTTCATCTTGACGAAATAATAAGCAATTGAGCTTGTACCCTTTGATGTGGTGGCCAAGGCCATCCTTGTGCGGATGATGCAAGCTCCAGACTGCGATGCATTAAGGCCTTGTATGGCGGCCCAAGCTATTAATGCGGTCCTTACACAAATAATTAGTGATGCGTTCTCAGGTGAGATCGAATTCAGCAAGTAGCTGAGAACTTGCTAATCCTTCGCCACCCAATTTTCGAACCTAGGGTTCTTGATGGGTGGATCACTCGTCATTGCGCCGTCCTTGGGTGGCAGTAACTGGTCCGACATCTTTGCCGTGGGGCGATGTAGTCGGCCATCAGAGCACCCTTGATGGTGGAGGAAACTTGTGCCTCCCACATGGCATAGTTCTTCCTCGTCAATTTCTCCGTGACGGGAAGGAAGCTCTGCGGCGGTAGATTGGAGTGCCATGGTAAATTCCTTTAGGAACTAGGCTCTCAATACCATGTAACGTTGAGGGAATGAGATAACCCGTTGGGGTCCTCGTTTACGTGTTTATATAGTCATGGGAAAGACCGGCGCTTACAAAGTTTTTGACTAAGAACTACTAGTTAAAAGTTTGTCTTAAAAATCAATTTCTCTATGAACACTCTTGTTTATTTGAATAGATTAAACTAACTTTTAGCTAGTTGAGTTTAGCCAGCTATGAAGTTGACTAAGAACTTGTTAAAAGTTTTGTCTTGAAAATTAATTTTTCTATTATATAACTCTCCGATTTATGTAATCTCTATTCGGCTTATCGGATCTCGGTTGAATTTAGTAGTGTTCTGCGAGACAACATAGGTTGAAACAAACTTATAAACTAGAATAAGCAAACAATAGATATGGAACTCTTTAGGACTGGGACGGGACTGCTCATAGTTTTTGGCAGCGCTCCTCCTCTTGCAATTCATGGTCCCTCGCCCAACGCGTAGACTGCCGTGGAGACATCGGAGCACGTCCACTCTCATCCAGAGCACTTATGGGCCACGTGGCGCACGCTTTGTGACACGAGGCCACGAAACCCAACAAAGAAAAACCCGTGGTGGGCCTTGGCCGGTTCGTCTGCACGGCAATTGGACTCCCACCTCCCATGGACCTCGCCGCCGCAGCCGCCCTGCCGGCCGTGACGCCGCGTTCCGGCGTCGTGCTCCCACGGAGCGGCCGCCGACACTGCCGCCGCGGGGCCGTCCCACTCGCGGCCTCGAGCTCGGCAGCATCCTTTACCTCCTCATCCTCGGCGGCCTCCTTTCCTCTCATCCTCGGCGGCCTCCTTTGCCTCCTCATCCTCGGCGGCGGCGGTGGCGGCGGCGCCCATCTATGCGCCCACGCCGCAGGACCGGCCTCTCCGGACGCCGCATAGCGGGTAAGCGCCACGCGTCTTTGAGTTCTGAGATAAGGTGTGTTCCTGAGTTCAGCTGGGGAGTCCGTCTATGATAGTGTTTGGTTTGAAGAATGAATCCATCATTTCTCACTCCATATTTTGTTTTTGTTTGGTTTGTGGAGTAGAATCAGTTGGTCCATTATCACCTCATTCCTCACAAGCTAATAATCAGTACTAGTATCATTTCACCATATTTCTATCATTCCACCAAATGTTAAGAACTGAACTCACGATGCACCATCACCGCCTTATCTAGAATGGTTTGATTCCTCAAACCAAAGACCCTGTAGTTGTTTGAATGGCATAAGTACACATCGTCACATTTGCTTGGTATTTAGGGACATGAATGCGGCCATAGCAGAGCTCTAATTTGCAGTTCACACCCATTTAACAGGGCTCAGATTATCCACAATGCTCCTATTTTGTTACCGTCATTCCTGTTACACGAAGCCTGAGACAGACTACATAACTATGGCTGGACAATTTTGCAGGTACCACTTTGATGGCACTGCTCGACCTTTCTTCGAAGGATGGTATTTCAAGGTGTCGATTCCAGAGTGTAGGCAGAGTTTCTGCTTTATGTACTCTGTTGAGAACCCTCTCTTCCGTGATGGTATGAGTGATTTGGACAAGTTGGTATATGGTCCACGCTTTACTGGTGTGGGAGCACAAATCCTTGGCGCGGACGATAAGTACATATGCCAGTTCTCTGAGAAATCAAACAATTTTTGGGGAAGTAAGCTTCTTGCTCAGTCTCTCTGTCCTTTGTTCTTACTGTTTTATTTTGTGCTTTGTTGTATGGAAACTCTGTAGTTACAGTTTAGAAACAGGTTGGCATGATAAATTCATAGCATGTACAATGTGGTACTGCACTGCAAGTTCATTAAGATTTAAGGTTTGCAATGAACTTCAGAAAATCAAGCTAATGCTACTGTTCCTACCCTATTTGAATGAACTAGTATTGTGTCTTGGTGTTTATACATGAAAATCAATATCTCCTGGTCCAGTTCCAGCAAAAATGTAGTGCACTGGTTGCCACAAAAAAGTTGAGGTCTCCATGATACTAATTCTGGACATTCCATGATGTATTATGATTAGCAACTTAGGGTCATTTCAGACATTTGATTGGTGTGTTCCACTGACCCCATTTAGTTTATTAGGGGTCCAAGCATATTTGTGTTGAATGTTTAACTACTTTTTCTTTCCATACAATGTCAAGACATTGGCAAAGTCACAACAATGTGTACTGCAACACAGCTTCTGATGTGAATATTTGTAAACCATGGTGAAAATTATGTTAATACCATCGAAGCTTTGTCCATTTGACAATATCTGTTCATTTTTAGGAAGCTTTGTTCCACAATTTTTTTTCATCGAGGAAACCTATATTTAGCCATCGAAAAGATGTTGAACAATTGTAACATACATTTTGACAGGGGCATGCATGTTCATTTAATTAACTTTTCCTAAATTTGGAGCTCTTGTTTTTGTTCATGATGGGATTGGAAGAACATTATGAAATGGGAGTGTTTACTTTAGATAAAACTAATCACAAATCACATCTGATGTAGATTAACAGTTACTCTCGGTTGAAAACCTATTATACAAAGCTATGTATATATGTCAAAGTACTCTATCATCTCTGGTTGATTGTACCTTGATGATATTGATTAAGGGATACCTACCTGGTGGACCAAGGTTCTCCTGACTTCTGGTTGAGAGGAGCTACCCTGTGTTTTTGTATCTCTTTACAGTTTGCTATGTTGTTATTTCTTTATTTATGCCTTCGTGGGTGAAAATTGGTACTTCTTAATAGGGCGTGGTTAATCACTGCAAAGTAAAATAAAGTAATAAACTGCATACTAAAATATAAAATTTGGTGCCTTCAGTTTTTTTTTTATTAACAGTTAGTGTTGCTGTTCCTGGTTTCATGGAACTTTAGTAATGCATCAGCGGTTGTTGAATTTCCAACTAATAAGTTGTATTTGGATAGGTAGGCATGAACTAATGCTGGGAAACACTTTCATTCCCAATAAAGAGTCAACTCCCCCGCAAGGGGAGGTGCCCCCTCAGGTAGATGTTTTGTGTCTTCTTTTAAATCCAAGGACTCATAACATGATATGGAAGTACTTACTAGTTACTTTGCACTACAAAGAGCTCCGTACTGAACCACAAAGCACATTGGATGACATACTCTTAGCTACTCCGTATCTATCTATCAAGGGGGTACAATAGGGCATCGTTGTGTCCGTGATAGCTTAACTTCATAGTTGCTGAAGTGCAATATCTTTGATTTTGATAATAATATCGATTATATATACCGATATAAATATTATGTCTATACTTTTCTTATGTTAACTTTTAAGTATGGAAAATATATAATTCATGCTTCAATGCCAATCATTTTATCTTTTTGGTGAAGATACTTTTGGGAACATGTATGACCAATTTATGTATTGATTCTGTCCATTAAGTATCATATAAAAAGTTCCTTGAGAAGATGGGTTTCCATTGATGTATTCAATTGTAATCCTTTAATATCACTAGATCTTATTTTAATAAAATAATGACTGAGGAATATGAAATTTCCTGTTCTCTTGTTCATACATGATATTTTATATTTCTGCTGGTTTATTGTTTATTCTATAAAAAATTTGTAACATGTAAAGGGTTCTCATTGGATACTCAATGGTTATAGGATTTCTCTAAGCGTGTTTTGGAAGGGTTCCAAGTCACCCCAATCTGGCATCAGGGTTTCATACGTGACGATGGAAGGCATGTTATATCTCATCTTATAAAAGATTTGTTTTTGCTATTGTTAGGCTGTTTGCATAGTACTGCAACAACAATTGCTTAACATTTGTTTTGCCCCTTTCAATATGTAATAGTGGCTTCTCTTTGCTAACATTTGTATACTCTTGCAAAAGATAGAAGTTTAACTATGCTCCCTTTCAACATGCGAGATAGTTCAGAGTTGTATCATTTCATTAAGAAAGGAGAGAGTACGCTAGAGTGACAAACTCACTGACACAGCCACACCACAAACAAGAGAAAACAAGAAACAAATGGCCCTTTTTAACAGGAGGTGATAAATTAGGTGCTAAGACTAGGAGTATTATCCCCCAGCAAATGACCTGACCAGCAGCTCCTGGAGTGCCTTCGCTCCTGTGGAGCACCACAAAAGGCATTCATAGTGACGACTGCGGCACATCTGTTTTCTTTTTTTTTTCTCGAAATACGGGGGGAGAACTGCGTGTCATTTTATTAAGAAGCCTGCAGCACAGCAGCGACTACATAGGCATCTTCTCTATGGGAAGTTTGGGTACGTCTTGTTAGGAAGTGCCTCGAAAATTTAGAAAATGATAAGTCAACTTTATTGCAATAACCTGATCTTTATAATAGTTGTGCTCTCTCGATCTTGTTGCAACTAAAAACTAGCAAATTAAAACATCTGCAACAATTGGGAGGCTAGCGAAAGGGTCTCTAGTCTAGTGGCTAGAGCACCCGAGTAGCATCTAGTAGGTTGGGTTCGACTCCCGTGGGAGCTGTTAGAGGGAATATGCTTCACTGTCTATTCCTCCAAACCCTAGAAGGGTGGGCAATATAGTAGTTGTATATGGGCCTCTATTGGGCCTTCACTCATATACACTAACACCCCTTGCTAGCCCGAACTACCGGCGCGGCCGGAGATCAAGATGGACAACAAAAAAAGCAAACACACACAACCACAACTAGCCACTTGGTGACGTTGAGGCTGGATCGGAACTCGAGAACGTCGAGGAGGGAAGACCCTTGGTGAAGATGTCGGCAAGGCGGGAGGTGGTCGGGACATGGAGGAGGGAGGACCGACGCAAACCGTGTCAATGGACAAAGTGCAAGTCAATCTCCACATGCTTCGTCCGCTGATGCCGAACCGGGTTGGTGGAGAGATAGACGGCGCCGACGTTGTCACGCCAAGAGACGAGGGTGGTCTTGGTGAGCGGGTCGTGAAGTTTCGGCCAAGAGCGACGGCGACACGCCCGCCACAACCGTTAGCGCGACCCGATACTCCGCCTCGCGACTGAGCGGAGACAACCGGCCGCCGCTTGACGATCAGAGACCGAGGTTGCCGCCGAGAAAAGACGGCATACCCGAGGTAGAGCGGAAAGTGTCCGGACAGCCCGCCCGAAGGTCGGTGTAGACAACAAGCTCTGGAGGGAGACCGTGAATAGCCGTGCCGAGTCAATAAAGCACCACGCACATAGCGTAGAAGGCGCTTCATCGCAGCAAGATGTGGCTCAGGGGATCATGCTTGTGAAGACAGACCTGCTGAACTGAATACGCGATGTCGCCCGGTGAAGGTGAGGTCAACGCAACGCGGCCAAACTCCGGAAAGCAAAGAGGGATTCGCCGGGGTGGTCGCCTTCATCGCCAGAGAGCTTCACCGAGTATCAACAGAGTAGCACGGGGCTTGCAAGTCGCCATCCCGGCCCGCCGCCGAGGATATCCAGAGCATACCGTCGCCTGGTGCAGAACAGCCCGGAAGGGCGAGTCTCAACAAGGACCCCCGTGAAGTGGTGAAGCGGACCGAGATCCTTCATAGCAAACTCCCGCTCAAAGAAGAGATGACGCTACCGGGCAATCAAGGACCGAGGTCGTGGAGGACAATGTCATCAACATAGAGTAGCGGTAAGCGCCTCAGCCCATGGCGATAGACAAATAGAGATGTGTCCGACTTGGCTTTTCTCGAACCCTAAAGTGAGAAGGTAGGTGGCAAACCGAGTACCAAGCACACGAGGAGCCCGTCGCACCATAGAGTGACTTGTTGAGCCTAAGAAACCGATCGCCGCCGCCATGATGCACTTGCTAGGAGCGAGAGAGAGCAAGTGAGAGGACAGGCGCGATCGTAGCGTGCTTCACCACCGGACCGAAGGTCTCATCATAATCAACACCGTGGCGCCGGGTGAAGCCCCCGGTACCCCACCGAGCCTTGTATCGCTCTAGATCGCCGCCGGCCGACGCTTGTAAAGGCCCGTGATCCACTTGCCAGTGACCACATTGCCACCAACGGACGCGGCACAAGGTCCCACGCCCGTGGTTGGCTAGAAGAGCCCCATACTCCCTCTTCCATCGCGGCGCCGCCGCTGATGGGTCCGCCAAGGAGGCGCGGGGATGAGGTGGGTATCGGAGAGACCGGGGGAGTCGCTGCTCGGTGGCGGAGAGGGCCGCAAGTCGAAGAACACCGGCCAAGATGCCGAGTCACCATAGGGTGAGTGTGACGCAGGGTCCCGGGTGAATGACCGCGGGTGGTAGACCGCAGGATCAGCCGGGACCGACGGGGGGAGGTGGAGGAGGTGGCGGCGGGGAGTTGGAGCCGTAGGTGACGGGCGCCCGGCCTTGGCGGCGAGTACACTGCGCCCGGCCGCCACGCCGGTCCCCGCCCCGCGAAGAGGGCACCACACGAGGCTCCTGGCCGCGTGGCATAGCGACTCGAGGGCGCCGCGTGGGCGCAGCAAGGCACCGGGGCGCGCCAGCGGCACGCCAGGGGACTCGAGGGGCGGCGTGGCGCAAACAGAGGGGCACGGGTCCGCGTGTGGCCCAACGAGTGGCTCGGGGCCGCCCGTGGGCACAGCGAAGTGGCTCGGGGCCGCGCGGCGCGGCCAGTGGCTCGGCCGCAGTGCGCCGGCCGCGCGTGGCGCAGCCGGTGCAACCTGAGTACCTGTGGAGAAAGGCCAAAACAGGCGGTGGCTGAACCGCCTCGGTCAGAAACGGGGACTCCAACTCAGATCGTGGGAAGGCGTGGAAGAGGTAGAGCACGGGAAATCCGACTCGGCGAAGACGACGTCTTGGGAGATAAGCACCCGGGCGAGAAGTGAGGTCGTAGCAACGGTACCCCTTATGATCGTGGGAGTAGCCAAGAAACACACACACCGTGTCGCCGGGCGCCAACTTGTGAGGAGTAGTGGCGGCGAGGTTAGGGTAACAAGCACAACCGAAGACACGGAGGTGATCATAGCGCAGGAGGTGTACCGAAGAGGGCGTGGTGTGGAGTGGGAGCAGGAGAGGCCGTGGAAGGAAGCCGGTTGAGCATGTAGGTGGCGGTGTGGAGGCTCTCGCCCGTAGCGGGCGGCAAAGAGGCTTGGAGAAGGATAGCGCGATAACATCGCTTCGTGGTGCGATCATCCGCTCAGCCTTGCCGCTTCGGGAAGAGGTGTACGGGCAAGACATGAGGAGTCGAACACCATGAGCGAGAAAGAAGGAGCGGGAGGTGTTGTTATCGAACTCACGCCCGTTGTCACAATGGACGGCCTTGATGGTGAGGCCGAATCGAGTGGACACCCGTGCAAAGAAGTGGAGGAGGGTGGAAAAAGTCTCTGACTTGGCGCCAGAAAGGGAAAGTCTAAGAGTAGTGAGAGAAATCATCGAGTAGGACCAGATAATACTTATAGCCGGAAATACTAGGAATAGGAGAAGTCCACAGATCACGTGAAGAAGAGCAAAGGCATGCGCCGCGACGCGAAGAAGAAGAAGAAGGAAAAGGAAGGCGCACATGGCGACCCAACCGCACGCATGGCGAGATGCTCATCGAAGCCCGAAAGTGCAAGGGAGGTGGGCACTACGACCGAGCCGAGCCAAAACGCCGCGCCGTGGTGACCGAAAGCGGGCGGTGCCGTGTAGAGGAAGAGGGAGTAGTGGCAAGGGCAACTGAAGTGGAAGGCGGTATAGCGAAGCAGAAGGCAAAGGGAGTAAAGGGGTCCCGAGTCCAGCCACAGCGAAGGAGTGGGCACGAGGAGTGGACGCCCAGAGGCGGAATCCTTCACCGTGAGACCGGTAGAGTCGAACTCAACGTAACAATAGTTGTCGGGCAGAACCGGGCGGATGGAAAGAAGGTTATGGACGATCCGAGGAGAAACAAGGACAAGCAGGAAGACGAAAAAGACCGAGGCGTAACCCACGGAGGTGACGGGGAAGACAAGACCCATTCCCAACCATGATCGAAGAGGGACAGGAAGGGTGAGGAGGGCGAAGAGAAGAAAGGATGCCGGCATGAGGGGTAGTGTGGAAGGAAGCCCCCGAGTCGGCGATCCACTCGGTGCAGACAGGTGGTGCAACCCCCATGGTGCTGAATGATTGCGCCATATCGCCCGGATTCCACCCCCCAGGCCAGGACGGAGTCGGGCCTGGCGGAGCAGGGGAAGGCCAGAAGGGCACGGACGAGTAAGGGCCACCAGCGACCATGGCGACCGGCTGGAGCGGGGAACGAGGCCCGCCCATCGCGCGCCCCGCCATGGGTTTGCCGGCGATGGCGTGGCGGACCTCCTGCAGAGCAGGTGTGAGCCCCGCCGAGGAGAGCCGCTTGGCCGCGAAGGGCACCGGCGAGTACAGCAGCGGCGTCAGCCGGTGGCGCGCCCGCGACTGGAGCAGAGGAGGCCGGGGCAGTAGGAGTATCACCAGCAGCGGTGGCAGCAGGCGCCTGGGGTGCCACGCCGGGCCGACTTGCCCCCCGGACGCGCAGCCGTGGCGGCCGAGCATGCTCGCATGGGGTCCGGGTGCGCGCGGCCAGCGCCGGAGTAAGGATGAGCGCGCACGTCCAGCTCGGAGGGAAGAGGAGCTCGCGCGCGCCAGCCGCCCGCGCCCGCACCGCGGGGGCCGCGTAGGGAAGAGGAAGCGGCAGCAGCCGGGCAGAGGAGGGAAGCGGCAGTGGCCGGGGCGTGCCGCGCGCTTGACCGCGCTCCAGCGGATTGCGCTCACCCGGGGCCGCGTAGGGCAGTGGAGGGGCAGCAGCGGCAGCCGTGGCCGCGCCTGCGCGCATACCCGCGCTCCGCCGCGCCCGTGTGCAGACCCGCGCCTGAGGCCGCGCTGGGGAGAGGGGCCGCGCCCGCGCCCAGGCACGCTGGCGGTTGGCGGCGGGCGCCCAGGGCCGCGTCGGCCGCCCGCACCCGCCGACGCGCCGCGCCCGCGCCCGGCGGGGGGGTGTCCGCGCCCAGGCCCACCGCGTCGCTAGCCGGCGAAGCAGAGAGGAGGGAAGGGAGAGGAAGGCGGGCGCGCGCGAGGAGGCGGCGGCGATGGGCCGGCCGGCCTTGGCCATGGCGGCGGCGGGAGGAAGGGGATCGGGATCGGGATCGGGAGGGAGAGAAGAACCTAAGCCGATACCATGTTAGAGGGAATATGCTTCACCGTCTATTCCTCCAAACCCTAAAAGGGTGGGCAATATGTTAGACGTAATAATTGTCTATACCTCCAAACCCTAGAAGGGTGGGCAATATAGTTGTTGTACATGGGCCTCATGGGGGCCTCATGGGCCTTTACACATATACACTAACACCCCCCCTTGAGCCTAAACTACCGCAGGCGGCGGAGATCAAGACCGGACATGAAACAAAAGCAACACACGGGGCCCCCTAGATCACAACTAGCCACCGGCGACGTTTGAGGCCGGAGCGGAACTCGGAGAAGGTCGACGAGGGCGGACCCTTTGGTGAAGATGTCGAACGGGAGGTGGTCGATACATGGAGCACCGAGCGGCGCCGATGGCCACCAAATCTCGGACAAAGTGCAAGTCGATCTCCACATGCTTCGTCCGCGATCTTCGAACGGGGTTGGTATCAAGCTAGTTTTTTTTTTTTCTCTCTTCCTCCCGATCCCGACCGCCGCCGCCGCCCATGGCCTACCGGGCATCCGCCGCGGCCCGCCCTCCCCCGGCGAGCCCCGGGTTCCCTCTCCCCTCCACTCCTTCCCCTTCCTCTCCCACACCGACGCCGTGCAGGGCACCCACGTGGGCGCGGGCGGCCCGCATCGGCGCGGCCGAGGGAGCCTCCTCCGGCGCCGCCGGCCTTCCTCTCCTCTCCGGGGCGCGGCCGACCGCCCTAGAGCTTTCATCGCGGGCGCCGCCGCCGCAGCCGTGCAGCAGCCGCCGCTGGCGGACGCCAGGCGCGTGGGCGCCCTCTACCACCGAGGGGCTTCTTCAGAGGACGACGAGGCCGGGGGCTATGCTCAGCTTCCCGTGACCCCGCCCCGCCCACCAAGTCCATGGTGCCGCCCGTGTTGCCTGAGCCGGTCCCGCGGCCGCCCCCCGCCCATCTCTACGGCCCCCGTGGGGTCTCGGGATGCACCGCGAGATGCGCCACCACGCTGGCCGCCGCGGCGGTGTCATCGATGGTGCTCCGGGACCCAACGCTGAGCTGCCCGCGCCCTTCCGGGCGGCAAAGGTCCAAGCTCGGAGGCGCAAGGGCGTGCCCGTGCCGCCGCCCCCTCGCTTTGGGGAGCGCGAGCGCGATGCCGCCGATGCCTCACTCGCCAGTGGCCGAGGCGGAGCGGGCCCCCGCCGGTCCCTCCGTCCCCACCCCCCGTCTCGCGGAGCATGGCGCCACTTCTTCCTCCCGGCAGCACACCCACCCCCGGTGCCCTCTCCTCCACGCGCGCCGACCCGACCGATCCCATGGTCGCCCACCGCACCTCCAGCCGCCGGAGTCACGAACGTCAAGAACCCGGTCACCGCCGTGCTCGACTCCACGCACACCTCCTACGCCGTTGGCGTGATCGAGATGCTCCCTCGCGGCCGCCGCTACGCCATCGACGACCACGCCCGCTCGACACACCGCGGGCTGGATGCGGCGTGGCGGCGCCGGCGCCGCCGCCCGCTCTTGGATCGTTGGGACCATCTCCTCGAGATCCGTGACACCGTCCGGCTCACGGTGCCTCTGCAAGGCGAATCTTGGCGCCGCCATCGAGGGACACTTCTTCAAGAACGCCGAGGCCCGGTCTCTAGCTCGAGGCCGACTTCCGTGCCTTTGTGGGGGGGACCTCTCTCGCTAGCGACCACCGCCGGCCAGATGAAGACAAAGGCCGACGCTCTCCGCGACATTGGGTACCCGCTTGACGACCGTGTCCCCGGTGCTCAACCTCCCGCGAGGCCTCAATGGGACGGTTCGCGCACCGAGGACTTGGATCACTCGTCGGACACCGTTCCCCCACCTTCCCGCAGTCCGGGACGACCTCGTCCCTGAGGAGCTCCAGATGGGGGCCGTGCCACACGCCCGCTACCGCTCTTCGCCCACACCGGCCACGCTTCCTCTACCTCCGTGCTCGTTGCTGCCCCTCCTCCGGGCCAAGCGGGGGTGGGGGTGGCCGTGGTGGTGGTCGCCGCCGTGGTGGCGGCGGTGGCGGTGGTGGAGGTGGAGGTGCCTGGCCGTGGCGCGGTGGCGCCCAAGCCGGTCCCGGTCGCCCAAGCGGGCCTACTCCACCTCTTGCTCCGCTCCCGTTCCCGGCGGTGCGCCCGGCCGTCCTTCAACAACCCATGGTCCGGCGCATCTCCATGTGGCCGTTCGAGGGACGAGGGAGCCGGGAGCCCTCGACCTCCACTCCAGCCGGCTGCCCTGTACTCAGGCGTTCCTCCCGTCGCACCGGCCACGGGTTCCTCTGCTCCGCCGTCGTCCTGGATCGGCGGGGGTTGGAACCAGCCGATCTGCCCGATCCTTCGGCACCATGGGCCCGACACCGCCGACCGAGTGGATTGTCGACTTCGGGTGCCTCCTACCACATCACTCCGGATGTTGGTATACTCTCCACTCTTCGACCTCCCCACCCCTCCTATCCTTCTTTTATCATGGTGGGGAATGGTTCCTGTCTTCCTGTCACCTCTGTTGGTTCTGCACCCGGTCCTTTTCGTCTTTCGAATGTTCTTGTTGCTCCTCAGATGGTTCACAATCTTCTTTCTATTCGCCAGTTCACTTCTGATAACTCCTGCTCGTCGAATTTGACACTTCTGGTCTTACTGTGAAGGATTTGGCGTCATGTTAGGACAGAATAATTGTCTATACCTCCAAACCCTAAAAGGATGGGCAATATAGTTGCTGTACATGGGCCTTTACACATATACACTAACACAATATAGTAGCTGTACATGGGCCTCTATTGGGCCTTCACTCATATACACTAACAGGAGCGAATAAAAATAGGTCTGAAATAAAAAAAATACAAAAAATAGGTTGGGGTTTCCCCTACTGACTTCGGTCAAAAAAACAATAGGGAGGATAGCACACAAAAGCACAGTGACTTTGTAACTCAACAGAGTGTGGGTAAAATGTTAGATGGGTACTTTTGTTTCTTTTATTGATGTGAACTAGTTGTACCTTCACAGGTCAAAGTATGTGCCAAATGTCCAAACAGCTCGCTGGGAGTACAGCACTCGTCCAGTTTATGGGTGGGGTGATGTCAAATCTAAGCAGTTGTCCACAGCTGGTTGGCTTGCAGCTTTTCCTTTCTTTGAACCTCATTGGCAAATATGCATGGCTGGTGGCTTGTCAACAGGTTTGTCTTTGTGCTCACAAACTTTATGTGCTCAGAAAAATAAAGATATTGAATTACTGATAGACCTGCTATTCATAAATTTGTTCTTGTTGGCCAATACTCTACTATTGAGTTGCTGAGTTTTCATCTCATTCATAAACAATGATGCACAATAGCAGTGTTGATTTGTACTTCTTAATGATGCATGTCAAAGTTTCCGTGTCCTTTACTTTGCAGTAATTCTTGAAAAAACCGTAGCATGTAGTTCATATCTGGAGTGCAGCTGGTCCACTAAGGTTCTTGTTCTTATCTTCCATCAAATTCCTTCTCACCAATTGAGCTATCTTTAGCCGTCTTAAGAATCTGAGATATTTGCTAAGAGTTTCTTTTGTTGCCCCACTCTGTCTGCATTTTCTGTCAGTCATGATAATAAAATAGTGTTTTCTGGTGTACCCTGGGGCCATGGTTTCCCATTCTTCTCACTTTGTGTACACACCTTTCTCTTAAGATTGACGTGTAAGTATGGCCATAGCTCCAATCCATTTGGAGCATATGAGCCAGTTAAGAAGTTGTGTTTTTTTTCCTGTGGTGCATCTGGATGAATAGTTAGTAAGATTTAAAACTGCATCATATACATATTTAAGTTTTGAACTGTTGGTTGGTATGCCCTATGGAACATGACTTAATCTCCTGCTATTTGCATAATTGCTTCCTTGGGCCATGAATTTAATTGGAAATTTCTGAAATAATCTGTAGCATGCAATATTATTATTCCCCTCAATAACTTCCTTCCAGTGTGTAGTAGTATTAACAACAGTGATATGTGAACTTTTCAGGATGGATAGAATGGGATGGAGAACGGTTTGAATTTGAAAATGCTCCATCTTACTCAGAAAAGAACTGGGGTGGAGGTTTTCCAAGAAAGTGGTATTGGGTGTGTTATCTGTATTCATTGTGCCCTCTGATCCTCTATTTTATGATGCAATAAATTCATTATAATATCAAATCAAATCTTGCATTGTTTGGTATAAGAAGCCATGGTTTCATCCCATAATTACAAAAATGAATAATCTTTACCCTTCTTTTTAGTCATAAATTGATAGGGAATCATGACTCTGACCCATAGTAGAGTTTGCTGCAAATTTTTGTAGCTGCTTATGAAAATTGTCATTTTCAGTCTTTTGTGCCAGCCACCCAGTCTTATGAAAATCACTATGTGTCTTAGTCTCAGTCAGATTCATGTCTGTGGTGAATTTTGCAATTATGCTGTGGTTCTGGTCTGTTATATTTGTAATATCTTCTGTAAAAAGTAATTAGCTGCAACTAAGATTACCAAATGATTATGATCCTTGTTTCCTTGATGTGTTCTGGAAGTTATGAGCTTCCATTCTTTTTCCTTGTGAATTAGATTCTTCTTCTTTATGCTTTTTGTTAGTTGCAGTCTCATGGATTATCAATTATTTAATTGAATCTTTGCTTCATTCAGATCCAGTGCAATGTCTTCTCAGGAGCTTCTGGTGAAGTTTCTTTAACTGCTGCTGGTGGATTGAGGAAAATTGGACTAGGTGATACCTACGAAAGTCCTTCACTGGTACAATTTGTGATACTTTGCACTTATGTGTTATGGACATGCATCACTTTGCACTTATGTGTTATGGACATGCATCCATGAGAGGGAATTGGTGAAGGAGAGAGGAGACATCACACAAGGAGATGCTAACTAGAGCATATGTGATATGCCGTAGGTGTGCACCAGGGTGAGAAACAGGGGCACCGGCTAGGCGGTGGCAAAGAGATGAGGGCAGAAGGCACATACCCCTTGATTCCTGCTTGCCCTTCCTTGATAGGCAATTAATTAACCTTTAAGCAATCAGTTACAAACTTGCAATCTGGAATAATCCATAGACTCTATTCATACTACAGTGCATGTGCACAATGTGTCTCGCTGGTCAAGGTTAGGCAGGCAGGTTCTTGGACCGCGCCAAGGTCCATAACAATAAGTTATTTAATTCGTCATACCAGGATATGTGATCATGAATCAAGGATATTTGATGAAGATTATTTATGGATCCACTGGTCATCAGTTTTTCTCGAACACGCAGGAGAGCTGCGTATCATTGTATTAGTAGAAGAAAAAGGAGTCATACATGGACCCAAACACACTCACACAGTCACACACCCCACCACACCTTCCCTGATTTCTAAGATTTCATCACTAACACGCTGCAAGAGAGAACCAGAATTGCCTAGCAAAAACACACCCAATTAGGAGGTGCTGAATGCTTTCCTGTTCATCAGTTTTTTTTTTTTTTTGAAAGTAAAAGGCAGGAGCTCTGCCGCTCAATTAAGGAGGAAAAAGAGGTTTATGTACAAATTTCCTGTTCATCAGTGATTGTGGAAATATGATTGCTATCAAAATATCGTGGCCATTCTGGTCAATTGCTGCAATAGTTATGCCACACGGAAACAAACAAAAGAAAGAAAGAAGTATCATCAGAAGCTTATTAATTTTGCTTCTTTCCATCTCTGTCAAATTCTAATGCTCAGCATGTAAAGAGTACATTAGCTATCCTTATATGAGATATTGTCACCCTACTGGTAAGTTGTACTGTTAGCTCCTTCATATAAACCTAGTCCTTACATCTACATTTTAAAGATAAATGAGAGGATGCACTTAAGGTCAATACTTCTTAGTAGTCAATGATTGATTTTGGAAACTAGTAACCTCTAATTTTTCAGCTGGTATATTGGACATTAGGAAGCCTGAGGGTCTAATCTAGAATGTTGCTATATCAGTGACTGGATGTTTACTTATTCATTCATAATGGAAGCAATGAAAAATTGTTTATATGTAAAATATATGGGTTTAAGGTTGATTACTTGCATCACATCTTTTCTCCGCTTTTGCGAACAGGGAAACATGTACTGTTTCTTTTGTATTGATTTAAATATAAGTTTAGTAATTATCCATTTTTGCATTAATATATTTAATTGTTTCCTATAAGTTTTACTATTTCAATCGCTGTTGCACTAGCTTTTGCCTGAAACGTTTGTATTGTAATTCTGGTCATTTGGGCAATACGGAAACATTGCAATAGGTGTGTTTTTAATGGAGAATCACCTAGTGTCAGTATTGTCAATTTTTCATTGGGACTATAACAGGGGAGGCTGCCCTGTGTTTTCAGACAGGGTTAACGAGTTTAGGCTGTTTACCTTGTGCTAGGCTGGTATTCTTGAATACATTTCTTTTATTGTTACACAAATCTCTGCATCACTGAGCACTTTAAATCTTAATGATTACAAACAAATGTAGCTGTACCTGTTGTGTCAGTACTTATGAGTCTCTTCTCTTGCTTTACTATAGGAAAATGCCATTTAGTCAATATATTGATTGGCAGTATTTTCTCCTCCAAGTACGAATGAAATAGGTGCACACACACGAATGCGCCATATAATTTTTAATAGAGTTTAGCTCGGCAACATATGCTATGGAAACCAGCTTCGTGTGAAAACTTGTGTAAACCACGACAAAAAAAGTCATCTAAATTTATGAAAAAAATCATACATGTAGATGATATGATGATGCACATTCCTGTAAAATATCTTGTCCAAACTCGACTTCGTTTGTGAGATATAAAAATAACAAATTTCTAACAAATCATTCGACGACTTTCTGCCTTGAAATTTGTTATTTTTATATCTCACAAACGAAGTCAAGTTTGGACAAGATATTTTACAGGAATGTGCATCATCATATCATCTACATGTATGATTTTTTAAATAAATTTAGATGACTTTTTATCGTGTTTTGCACAGGTTTTCACACGAAGCTGGTTTTCATAGCATACGTTAGCTTCATAAAAACATAACAATGTATACCTTGTAACAAAACAGAAGATATATCATGCAACAATGATGTATAAGTACTCTTGTTTTCTTTCATTCAGATTGGAATACATTATGAGGGGCAGTTTTTTGAATTGCGTACCTTGGACTGGAACAGTAAGCTGGGACATTGCACTGTGGGGTCGTTGGAAGATGTCTGGCGAGAACAAAACACATCTGGTAATTATCGCATAATATTAAAGTTCTGTAAATTTCGCTTGTTTATCGAATGTTGGCTGAGATTCTAAATTAATAAGGCACTCATTTAGCATTCATAGTTGTTGGATAATATGAAAACAACTATCTTTGTATCAGTCTCTGTTTGCACTTTGCAGTCGAACTCTAGTGGTGGTTTGATTGCTACAGCCAACTTTTTTTTTTGTTCTGCAACCTTTTTGATAAATATATGCATCCTTATAATTTTGCAGGTAGAAATAGAAGCAACCACTACAGAACCAGGAACTGCTCTGCGAGCTCCTACTATCGAGGCTGGACTGGTACCAGCTTGCAAAGACACCTGCTATGGAGATCTAAGGGTACATTTGTGGGAAAAGAAATACGATGGTAGCAAGGGAGAGGTATGCTTGCACTGTCATGAAGTTGTTGGCACCTGTTTCCTTGAGCTCTTATATTAATAAGTCACTGTTTCACTGTTACATCCTGCATGATCTTCATGTTCTTCATTTTGTCCTTTCCTGATCTTTTTGGGTGGCCAAAAGCCCAAAACCAACTTAAAAACAGTCCAACAACTTGTAGACCAGATCAATCTCATACTTTATGTTCATGATCAGAAAGCCACAAGTATTTTACACTACAAGAAATACACTACATTACCGACATGTTAAATCATTTTTGTCGCAGATGATACTCAATGCCACAAGCAACATGGCAGCGCTAGAAGTTGGCGGAGGCCCCTGGTTCAATGGGTGGAAAGGGACAACTGTTACGAACGAGGCTGTAAATAACATTGTGGGCACCCCAATCGATGTCGAGAGTCTCTTCCCAATCCCATTTCTTAAGCCTCCAGGCCTGTAGGATCACCTAGGAATGTTACAATGAAGGAGAAGTATCCTAAATATCAATGTGGATCATACAGTAAAATTTTGTCCAGTTCAATAGTAACTCATGATTTTTCCTTGTTTATTACGACAATCCAGAAACTACCAGGGTAGTACAATTTTTTTTCAGTTGGTGTGTTCGAACAAGTCTGCCCGGTTCAAATTGTTGCTTAGTTTTTCATGGTACGACTATCATCTGACGTTGCATGTGCATCAACATCATTGGTAGCTCACAGTTTTCCAATCTTTTCGAAAGCATGATGCTTTTCACAAAACCTTCTGTTGTTGGGAAGACTATTTCAAGACTGATAGAGACATATATGGCAAAATGGAACATGATAGGGTCAAGGCTATTGTTGTGTTGTGGAGCCCCCTTTCTTGTGCTCTAGCGATGTAGAGTATTACAACATGGGTCAAAAAGTTGTCGCAGAATTGTTGTCGTTCCCTTTTAGCCGGCTTGAGACGTGATGCAATTTGGATCTTGGTAGGGTTGAAATTATGCAGTCCTATTGCCAAGGCTTTTGTTGTCCTGGTGGTAGACCAGCGGTGATGTGAACAAAATCTAACAGTTTAAAATGAACAAGACATTACATAAAAAAGTTTGATGTTACGGAATATATTGTGAAACCTAGACAAATTTCGACAAATACTTACAAATTATATGCGATGTACTACACAAGTTATATAGCATTACCGAAAGTACTTTATTACGAGAGTTACAATATGTACAGATGGAAGAGAAATCAATGATCGATATCTGTTTTTGATAACTTCCTCGTTTCTACAAAAATATATACCTTTAGAACAGAAAGGAGCACTTGGATAGGACTTTACATGGCAAAGACACCAATTCATCATTCCAGCCAAACCACAACGAATTCATTCATTTCTCCAGCAAATTATATGCATTACCGAAAGTACTTAATTACGAGAAAGTTACAATATGGTACAGATGGAAGAGAAAAATGAAATGAAATATAAATATATACCTTTACATTACTAGAAAAAGGGAGCACTTGGATATATGACTTTACATTGCATGACACCAATTCATCATTCCTACCAAACCACAACGAATTCATTCATTCCTCCATCAATTGTTTTTGAAACAAATTTCTCCATCAATTCTATCGTTTATTCTCTTCTTCTGCCCTTAAATGTCTCCGTCCTGACCAACGCTCCCCGTTCGCATACACCACATACCATAGTGCCACCCAAACCTCAGAATCCCGGACACACGCTCTTCCAATCGCAGCAGGTGACATTGATAAAATAAAAATCTTACTGCAGCATCGCACTCGCGTCGCGTCGAATCCATCTCTTTTCCTGCTTTTGTTTGTTTGCCTTTTTTTTTTGTGTGATCCTGGCGATTTATGCCATCACATCTGGCGCTGCTGTCGTGCCTGCTGGTACTGCTCCTCTCTTTCGACAAGTTCCTCTTCCACTACCTGAAGCGCCGCTGGTTCTCCGGCGGCAGCGGCGCCACCGTCCCAATCCCGAGGGTTGCCGCCAAATCGAGGCGAACCATGGCGACCGCCAAGTGGAGCGAGACGGCCATGCTCGTTATCGACATGCAGGTCCTGCTTGTGTCTTCTCCTGCCTTCTCTCCACGTCTCGGAGGGAGCTGTTTCGGTTTCTTGATTTCTGATTCTGGGTTCTGACGGCTCTGTATTGTGCTGGAATTAATTGGTGGCTCCTCTCATCCAGAAGGACTTCGTGGACCCGGCGATGCGCAGCCCGATGCTAGTGGCCGGCGGCGAGGCCGTCGTCCCCGCCGTCGCTGAGGCCGTCGCCGTCGCAAGGGAGCGCGGCATTTTCCTCGTCTGGGTCAGTTTCGCCGTCATTGTTTTGGGCCTTCCCTATTGTAATTTCTGAGCAGTTTCTTTGTCTAGTAGTACGTATACAACATCAAACATCTAGATTATTATTGGGTCAATGCAACGAGGCGTACTGATTTTCTCAGTCCAACGAAAGAGGAATCTTTGTTGCGTGAGTTCTAAGTAAAAGTTCTTGACACGATGCTAACGCTAGGATCCAAATTTGCTACCTCCATTCCGTTAGCTTCAAAATTATTTTTGTTTTTATTTGTGCTTTTGCCACGCAAGGAACAACAGGAATTACCACGTTCAGGGACATTTGTTTATCTAAAAAAATAAAGAATGTTCAGGGACACAATAAAATACCTTTTATCTCAGAAGTTTCTCCTTCTGTGTAATGTGTGATGCGTGTCCTCTACCCTTAACAGGCTAATTCCACTAATTTCCCTCTTGTCATATGCATGTGGACGCTTCACAATCTCTTCAATTGATCAATGTTTTGTTCCTTTCTGAACCTGGTTACTTGCCAGGACCATCCTGTCTGTTGTGATGCACATGCCACTCTTGAACTTTCTTTAGTCACAACAGTACTGAGTATTGTTTGGGTCTCAACATCTGCAGCAATTCAGTGCTGGATGGCTGGGAAGCGCAATGGTTCTTGGAATTTCTCACTGTCTCTAGGATAATTAGAACGTGATCCTTCCACTGTCTGTTATGATGTTTGCAATGAACCCAATTTTTTATTAACGCAGGACAATGTGCATATAGTTATTTTTCAATAATAAGGCAATGAGTTGGGACACCTGACCTTAGAGCTACCATATTTCTTGATTAGGTAGTAGGAAAAAACACAAAGCTCATGTATTGTTAAATGTTTATTAAATAGTGTGTTCCATACTCTTCTTCAAAAGTAATAAAACAAATAATCTGTTGGGTATATATTTCCAATTTCAGGCACTTGTCCTGCAAGAACTAGATTGTATACTGCTTCAAGCCTGAAATCAAATAATCTGTTGGGTATATATTTCCATTTTCAGGCACTTGTCCTGCAAGAACTGGATTGTATACTGCTTCAAGCCTGAAATCTTTTCTAATAAGTTATCCTGTATCCATTTAAATCGTCTTGGTTGTTTTGGTGTACATGTACTGTGCTTAACATGTTTTTCAGATATTCACTGGAAACATGTGGCAAGATTGATGTATGGGGAACTTGAGTGTAGGTTGTCAGAGAGCATGATCCTTCTGGAAGAGATGTTGAACTTTTCCGCAGGCAGCATTACTCTGGGGAAAGGGTCCAACAGTGAAAGGTCTGAAAGGAGCGGAGCTGGCTGATGGGCTTGTTATCAAAGAAGGGGAATACAAGTTGGTGAAAACTAGATTTAGTGCTTTCTTTGCGACGCACCTTGATTCTGTCCTGAAAACTGCAGGAATAAAGAACTTGGTTATTGTTGGTAAGCACTAATATATATTTATTGATATGGAAGTGATATCATTTTGCTCCATGATAATTGAATTCTTTATTATTGTATCCTTTTTACTTAATAATGTTTAGTCCTTTCCCTTCTGTCTCCTTTTTCAATTATTCACTTGCATTCTCAATTTTCATGGCCATATTATGGAGACACCCATTCATATATAGTTTGTCAATGGGAATAAACATACAAATTCTTCATTTTTCTACAGTATAGCAACCTGTGCACCCAGAAAGGAAAATTTGTTTGAAACAAAGATGTGATCCTTTCTTTTCTGCTTGAGAGATCAGGCATCAAATCGTACATCATCATCCTACTTATACATTTATGTGTTCATTTCAGGAGTTCAAACACCAAATTGCATTCGCAGACTGTCTTTGATGCTGTAGCATTGGACTATGAGAAAGTTACAGTTCTTATTGATGCAACAGCTGCTGCAAGACCAGAAATCCATTTGTGTGAGTTTATATATCTCCTATATTACTTTCCACATTAAAACAATATTTCTGCTCTTTACAGTTTTAGATGTGTATGATTAGATTGATGTTAGACATGTTCATTTACATTAAAGAGAAAAAAACTTGTGTTCTATATTTTTTTATCTTATAAATTTATTTTTAAAAGCATCAGATTATTAAGAACGCTTATTTTTTACGGTATACATATTTGGTCCAATGTGATTGGATAGATATTAAATTATGGTATTGTCAAGTGATGAGCCAAGACATATTTTATGTCACATTAATTTGTAAGGTTATGTTTCGAACTGCTGCATCTATTGAAAAAACTGTTTTTATTTCCAATTTTGTATGCAACTGTTAGTTGGAAGAGTCTTTTCTGGACCTGCATAGAAAAAATCCCATTAGAATTGGCTGTATCCTCAGCTAGTATACACAGCATACCTAGTATCAAACTTGTCCCAATCAGCTGGATACAGAGTATATATTGCAATCATTGTGTTCTCCTCTCTATTATTTGTCAAATTGCAAGGTGGATACACAATTGAAGCTTCAGTGCCCTGATAGGTGGATTAGATAGATGAGAAATAATTGATCTTTTTTATTTCTTAATGTTGTCAGAGTTTCAATTCATAATAGTGTAGGACCTAAATTCATGCTTTATCCATAGTTTCCATTTTATTAATGAAAGAAAATGGTTAGAATTGGCAATTTCCCTATGATTAACTAGACTCCTCAATAGAAAACCCAGTACGTCTAACATACTCTGACTATGCATTGGATGAAGCGTATGTACTGAATTTCAACATAGTTTTTCTCAGATTGCAAGGTATATTCTATTGAAGTTTGTAGTTATCTGATGCTTAGACGACAGATCATTAAGTCTTTTTATTTTTTCATTCATGTGGTCACATTTTGTAGTGAATGTAGGACTTTAGTCCATGCTTTGTCCAGGTTCACAAACAGCAGTTTAGTATGGATAGACACCATGCATAGACCTTAGCTGACAAACATTTTGGAAAGGTACACAAACTTTTTTGAAAGGTGATTTTTTTTGTAAAGATGAAGTTGAACTAAACAAAGAAAAAGCCTGTTACAAAATTGTTGTCTCAAGAAGAAATGGCCAGAGCTCCTGCTATAGAATTTATCTGACAGTCGACAAATATGATATACTGTTATATATACTTCTATATCTATCATCTGTCCTGTGGGATTCTTGGTGATTGATAGCATCTACTACATGTGTTGTCCAGCAAATATCAGGGATATGAAGAACATAGGAGTGGATACGCCAACCATGGAAGAATGGCGCCGCTAGGGTCCGCTGTCACCTCACCCTGTCACTTGGAGCACCAGCAAAGAAAGATAGCCTGATGTATGAGATCAATGGAGCAATTTCCTTCATCTATTTCCTTTTTCTGATTTACGTCTAACTGCATGTACGTAGTTGTAGTGTTATACCCTGTGACTGAAGTAGAACAATGACAGATGGTGGTTTGTAGTACATATGCAATCTTTTAATCCCTTCTGTGTAGTGTTCTGTTCAGCATCCCATGTGCTTTGCTTTGACTTCAGAATACGGCACTGAATCTGCACACCTCACAGCAGATGAATGGGATTTACGAACCAAGGCCGAACTCCAAGCAGTTCAACCGAGAACGATGAGACATGCGAGGGGCCAATGAGGAGCAGCATGGGGAAAAAAGTCGTTTTGACCTCCTAAAATATTTTCATGATCCGATTTATTTACCTTCTCAAACTAGAAAATCAAATGTCTTCTAAAAAAAAAAAAAAAAAAAAAACCAATGTCTTGCTACTATTGAAACCGGAGCTTGTCCTCCATGGATCGTTTTCAAAGCGGTTTAATTTCACGTGGCATCATGTCAGATGTCCTACATGGATTTCACGGCGCCAAATCAACCACGAGGGAAGTAAATCGACTATGTTGATAGGATAGCTCAAAGGTCAAATAGACTTTACCAAAAAATATAGAAATAATGTATCTTGCCACCCAAATATTTGGACTCTGTTACACAAATACTTGGTGTAACATGCATTTCATTTAATGCTAGATTTGTTGATCGGAACTAATTCACCTTCTATCCACTACTTTCACAAGATATTTCTATGCTAGCACGCAACAGTCTTCCTCAGAAATAGATAGCATGAAAAATTTAGAAATACATGGCAAATATCTAAAACTTGGTGTTCTATTCATGTCACTGCTTTTATCTCTACTGTTAACAGTCTTCCTCACAAAGATAAAAAATACTTGGTGAAACTCTAAAAATTGAGCCAAGAACTTAACGACACTAAATAGCTGTATGCACATATTTTGCAGGTTGCTCCAGCTGAAGAAATCTGCTCAGGTATCAGATGATCTGAAGTATTATGCAAAAACCAATATGTGCTTTTAACATTTCTTCTGGGATTTTTGCTCTTGCGATCCAAACATGGAGTCAATTCTCTTTGCTTCCCATCTTCAATTTCGGTGGTTGTTGAAAAATTAGTACTGCATATGCAACTAGGTAACAGCTACCTTGGATAACACCCTTCAGGCTTCAAATTCTCTAGTGCCACGGGTATTTGAATCCTCACAGAATGATTGGTTATAATTGAAGGTCCTGTTCTGGTCTTCCCGAATTATATATGACCTAATTATATATGACCAAAAATCACCTTCAGGCTTCAAGTTCTTACTAATGTTTCCCGTGGATGACTCTGCGTACTATTTTTTTTTCTGTTCGATTCAATATCTTTGCAGTTCTTACCAAACCACATGAGCATTTCTCGCCATAAATAAAACTACTGCTGTTAGTTTCAATACACTAATTTTTCAGAGAATTTACTTTATCATATTGATGGCATGTTGCTTCTTTAGATTGCTAAAATTAATGGCATGCTGCTTCTATAGGTTGCAAAATTATGCATACAAACTTTCACTGTGCTAAGATTACTCTATTTTTTCACTACGTTGATACTTTCAAACATTGAAAAGTAAAAGGGCTAAATGAACCATTGCACACCACCTCAAATAAAGTTTCACCGTGTGCGTAGAGTTTCATGGAGACTAGGTACAGTGCAAATTTTATGTTGAACTGTATTTTTGAGTTGGTGTGCCCACTGTATATGACTTATTAACATGCTAATATTATATACCGAAGCAATCACTTGGAACTTAGAAGCCTTGCATCTGTTATCCTGTGAAAGTGACATCATTGTTTCCAGTTTCCACTGTTCTTGATGGATGTCCATTGAATGTATCTACTATTGATAAATTCTGGTTCCCTAACCACCTCTTCCTTCTTGAATAGTAGTGGTATGACAACAATTACATCTTAAAGCCCTAGTTTGGTTTTGAATAATTGATAAAACCCTACGACTAACCTTTGATCTAAGTGTGTGGAATGGATAAGGTGGCTGGTCCAATCCAAGTGGTGGAGCTAGATGGTGTCCATGGCGATAAAAGAGCCCATAGAGGATGTAAGTGTGTTTAGGATCGACAATGAAGGATCAAGTGCTCCTTATTTGGAAAAGAAGAAAGAGAAAAACAAAAGATGGATCAAGGCAAAGATATAACTTGATAGGATCTTTTGTTTCAGCACTGATCAAGAGACCATAGAGGATGTAAGTGTGTTTAGGATCGATAGGCATACTATTAAGAGGGGATAAATCTGGATAATGATGTTAGCTAAACTATAGCATTGAGTCCATTGTAATCTTAGCATTGGTTAGTCGGTTAGGATTGGACGAGATCTTAGGCGTGCTTGATCCGTTCATATCTGAGTTGGTCGAGTCCGCGCCACGCCGTGTGGAGCGCACGTAGCGCATGTCGCGGTGCAACGACATGGCGATCTTTGTATGCGTGCATGGCGCTGGGACGGGCGTTCGTATAAGCCCGGACTGTATCCAAGTCGAGTATAAATACAAAGCAAAAGACCAAGGAGAGCTGTTGGTTGGCAGCGCCTGAAAATACTCTTGTGTTTCGTCTTGCATCTATTATCTGTTCCTGTGTCCTCGCCGTGGTGATCACGGGCACCGTGTTCCGTTGTCGCCGGCGTTCCAGGTCTCGACGTGGACGATCTGCTCCATCAAGTGGTATCAAAGCCGAGGAAGGTGTCGAGGAGGAGCTCGCGGTGTTTTGACGTGCAGTCAAGAAGGTACAAGGTGCAAGAGAAGCAAGCGGAGGCGTGAACCCGATCACCGGAGCCATGGGTGACTCGAACAAGGATGCAAAGGAGCGAGCTTGGAATCAAGCGGCCGACAACCTTGTCTGGCCCATGCTGTCGCGTACAAACTATCAAGAGTGGTCCTCTCACGTTCAGTGCAATTTGGAGGCGATGTACTTGTGGGATGCGCTTGAATCTGACAAGGTGGATCGTCGCCATGATCGGTTGGCCTTGGGAGCCATGATGCGTGGCGTTCCTCAGGAGATGCACTCCATGTTGCTGAATAAAAGGTCAGCCAAGGAGGCCTGGGAAGCGATCAAGTCAATGCGCATAGGTGCTGATCGTGTGAAGGAGGTGAACGCGCAGAAACTTTTGGCTGAGTTTGAATCGATCTCGTTTAAGCCAGGAGAGTCCATCGATGATTTTGCCGTGAGAATTAGCAAACTCGCGACAGATCTGAAGGGCCTTGGTGAGACAAGCGTGGATGATACTCGTGTGGTGAAGAAGATCCTGAGAGTCGTGCCCCCGAAGTATAATCAGGTGGCAGTTTCAATTGAGTTGATCAAGGACTTGAAAACACTCACCATCGAGGAGCTTGTTGGCTGTTTTAGGGCAGCAGAAGATCGGATGGAGCCATCAGTTGACGAGGTGACAGAGAAGGCTGGGAAGTTGCTCCTCACCGAGGAGGAGTGGGCTGCCAAGAACAAAGGCAAGATGACGATGAATCAATCCTCATCGTCCGGCAAGAAGGCCGGTGGCCGCAATTGGCAGAAAAAAGACAAGCCCTGGCAGCGTGGCAATGGCGGTGATGCACGGGACCCTGACAAGGAGCAAGGTGCTAAGGGTCATCCACGTCGTAACGGGAGATGTGGAAAGTGCAACGTTTTTGGCCACTGGGCCAGGGAGTGCAAAAACAGGAAGGCGCCCAAGGAGGATCAGCAGGAGGCAGCTCACCATGTTGCTGCTGATACTGAAAACGGGGCGCTGATGGTCGCTCGTGTGTGCAATCTGGTGAGGCATGCAGGAACACGAGTGCTGCTAAAACAAGATCGTGTGTTCCCATCCACCTATGAAGCAGGAGCTTGGGTGCTTGACACCGGTGCCACTAACCATATGACGGGGTGCCGGGAATCGTTTGCTGAACTAGATGAATCAGTCTCAGGAGCAGTACGATTTGGTGATGGGTCCAAGGTTGCGATATGTGGCGTCGGGGCTGTCACGTTTGCTGGAAAGAATCAGGAGCACCGGGTGCTTACGGAGGTGTATTATATCCCTTCTCTGAAGTGTAACATTGTCAGTCTTGGGCAATTGGAGGAGGGAGGTTGTCGTGTTGAAATCGACAAGGGCGTCATGGAGGTGTTCGAGAGGCGCCTGACTCCGGAGCAGAAGCCGCGTGGTGTGATGATCCGTGCTGTACGCAAGGATCGTCTGTATCTGATTCAGGCAAAGCTGGCGTCACCTATCTGCCTGATGACGAAGCTTGATGAAGCGGCATGGCTGTGGCATGCGAGGTATGGGCATCTAAATTTCAGGTCGTTATGGGAGCTTGGGCACAAGGAGATGGTGGATGGATTGCCGGTGATACGTCGGCAAGAACAAGTTTGTGATGGCTGCGCCCTGGGCAAGCAGCACCGCAAACCGTTTCCCCAAGCCTCTGAATATCGTCGGCAGGACTGGATTTAGTCCATGCTGACCTGTGCGGACAGGTGAATCCACCAACGCCAGGAGGGAAGGCCTATTTCTTGCTGATCGTCGATGATTTTAGTCGATTCATGTGGATTGAGCTTTTGGCCACGAAGGATGAAGCGCTGCAGGCGTTTACTAAGTTCGTGAAAGCAGTCGAACTGGAGTCCGGGCGCAAGCTCAAAGCGTTCCGGACGGACCGTGGTGGTGAGTTCAACTCCAGCAGGTTCATGACGTTCTGCATCGATCGAGGGATCAAGCATAACAGGACTGTACCACATTCACCACAGCAGAATGGAGTAGTGGAGCGAAGCAACCAAACTGTCGTTGAGATGGCTCGCTGTCTGCTGAAAAGCATGCGAGTCCCTGCACAATTCTGGGGTGAGGCGGTCCTGGTGGCTGTATACTTGCTGAATCGATCACCGACGAAGAGTCTGAATGGCAGGACGCCATTCGAAGCATGGCATGGCCGAAAACCCTCTGTGAAGCATCTGAAAACCTTTGGGTGTGTGGCGTATGTGAAGAAGACAGGACCCGGAGTTTCGAAGCTGTCAGATCGGTCAGTACCTGGTGTTTTTCTTGGGTATGAACCAGGTACGAAGGGTTATAGAATCTATGATCCTGTGAAGGCTCGTCTGATGATCTCTCGGGATGTTCTTTTTGACGAGACGAAGCCATGGAATTGGGGGGGAGAGAACAGCAGTCAGGAAGGAAGTCACGGAACTGGAGGCGTGGTTCCTGAAACATTCAGTGTTGAGTGTCTTGATGACACTGTTCACCATCCGACAACACAAGCTGACGATGACGATGATGCTGCTGTCTCAATTCCATCGGCTGGGAGTGATGGGGGTGATGATGCTGACACACCTCCGAGTACACCGGTGCACCCACAGCCGGTTGTGTGGGCTACTCCACCCACGGCGCTCGGTCGACTCTGAAGGAGCGCCGCTGAGATACAGAACAGTACCTGACCTGCTTGATTCGACAGAAGAGGTACAAGGTTTTCAGTATAGCGGTGTGTGTCTTGTAGCTGCTGAAGAGCCGAGCAGTGTTGATGATGCCATGTCTCAGAGATGTTGGAGGCAGGCAATGCAGCAGGAGATGGAGTCGATCGAAAGCAATAGAACATGGATTGCAACTGATCTTCCTGCGAAGCAAAAGGCCATTGGCCTGAAATGGGTTTTCAAAGTTAAGAAGAATCCTGATGGCAAGATCGTTAAGCATAAGGCACGCTTGGTCGTTAAAGGCTATGCACAGCGTCAGGGCATAGACTTTGATGAGGTTTTCGCTCCGGTGGCCCGAATTGAAACTGTACGAGTTTTGCTTGCACTGGCAGCACATTGTGGATGGCAAGTTCATCATATGGACGTGAAATCGGCATTTTTGAATGGTGATCTATCTGAAACGGTGTTTGTGCAGCAGCCTCCAGGTTTCGTGGTTGGGAAAGTGGGGCAGGTGCTGAAGTTGCTGAAGGCGTTGTATGGCCTCCGACAGGCACCGAGAGCGTGGTATGCCAAATTGGACAAGGAGCTTCTGAATCTCGGTTTTGAGAGGAGCAAACTTGATCATGCCATGTACAGAAGGAGTAGCAAGACCTCCTTCCTACTTGTTGGAGTCTACGTTGATGATTTAATCATCTCAGGTCCAAGTGTGACTGAAATCGAGAAGTTCAAGACTGAGATGATGAAGAAGTTTAGGATGACTGATTTGGGGCTTCTGAGCTATTACCTGGGCATTGAGGTAAAGCAAGGAGGAGCTGGCATCACGCTGTGTCAGAGTGCATATGCACTGAAGATTCTCGAGAAGGCAGGGATGCAGGACTGCAACTCGTGTGACACACCCATGGAATGTAGACTGATGTTGAGCAAGAGGAAGGAGGGGGAGGTAGTTGATCCTACCGGCTTCAGAAGCATTATAGGGAGTCTCCGGTATATTGTGAACACACGACCAGACCTGGCTTACTCGGTTGGGGTCGTGAGCAGGCATATGGAGGCACCGGGCAAAGAGCATTGGGTTGCAGTGAAGCGCATACTGAGGTACTTGAAGGGCACGATTGCTTATGGCTGCATGTATGAGAAGGGTTCTGAGCTGAAACCGATTTTACTCGGGTACAGCGACAGTGATTTTGCTGGGGATATGGATGACAGGAAGAGTACCACTGGAGTTGCATATTTCCTGGGCAGCAGCATTGTGACCTGGGCATCACAGAAGCAAAGGATTGTGGCTTTGTCGTCCTGTGAAGCTGAGTATGTGGCGGCTGCAGCTGCTGCGTGCCAAGGCGTTTGGCTGAGCCGACTGATTGCAGATATGCTAGGTGTGAAGGAGGCGACGGTGAAGTTGCTCATGGACAACATGTCCGCGATAGCTCTTAGCAAGAATCCTGTGAATCATGATCGAAGCAAGCACATCGATACTAGGTATCATTTCATTCGAGAATGCATTCAGGATGGCAAGGTGGAGGTGGAACACGTCGGAACGGCGAACCAGCTGGCCGACATCTTCACAAAGGCATTGGCGAGAGTGCGGTTTGTTGAGTTGAGGACTGCGTTGGGAGTCGTCGAGATGCAATAGGTTTAGGGGGTGATTTGTTAGCTAAACTATAGCATTGAGTCCATTGTAATCTTAGCATTGGTTAGTCGGTTAGGATTGGACGAGATCTTAGGCGTGCTTGATCCGTTCATATCTGAGTTGGTCGAGTCCGCGCCACGCCCGTGTGAGCGCGAAGCGCACCCGGTGCAACGACATGGCGATCTTTGCGTTTTTGTATCCAAGTTATAAATACAAAGCAAAAGACCAAAGCTGTTGGTTGGCGGCGCCTGAAAAACTCTTGTGTTTATTCTGTGTCCTCGCCGTGGTGATCACGGGCACCGTGTTGGTTGTCGCCGGCGTTCAGTCTATGGACGATTCCATCAAATGAAGGATGAAGTGCTCCTTATTTGGAAAAGAAGAAAAAAGAAAAACAAAAGATGGATCAAGGTAAAGATATAACTTGATAGCTAGACTCTTTTGTTTAAACACTCGAGAGACCATAGAGGGTGTAAGTGTGTTTAGGATTGATAGCCATACTATTAAGAGGGATAAATCTCGGTAATTGTGGTTATCAAGTGCCACTAGGTGACGCCATTCCATCATATGCATTAGGAACTGGTGTGCTAACCCCTAACCCTTGTAAAATGTTTTGAAAAATGCTAAATATGTGCACTTTGGCAATACACTTATGTTAGCACGCAAATTGTGTTTCTTTTGGGCACACAGATTGGTGTGCTAATTTCTTTGATAATGAACCAACCAATAGCCAAAAGTTGTAGGCATATCTTAACTTCGTTTGGACAAGTTTGGGAACCCAACCAAGCAGGTCCATAGACATTTCTTCAATTTCCACAACTATGAAAAACTGTTCTACCAATCGTTTTTCCAAACTAGCGAAGTCGGAGCAAGACAAAGAGCTCCTTCGTCACAGAAGCCACAAGCTGCTTTAGCTAGAGCTGTCTGCACCGAACATGCCCTGACTTTGTTGTGGTGCCTTGAAGTACTGCATGCATGTGTGGTTGGCAGGCCGTTTGTGCATCCAAATCTGATTGAGTTTATAACCGACGATGGGGACGAGTTGATGGGGAGACAGGTGGTCGACTTATCTTACTTTTCAAGAGAGCGAGATCGATATCTATGACTTTTCAAGAGAGCGAGAACCAAATGGAATCCACCATCGAAAATTCCAAATGAACAATCAGTGATAGACAGTTCTGAGGCTCCCACCGGGTGTTAGATATAAAGCGAGCGAGGTCCAATAAAATGTCTCGCTGTGTTTTACTGTTCAGTGTACCACATTTATCCCACATGGCTACTTGTGACACTTGCTGTCCTTCCTCCTGGTTGCTTTCCCAGGACGAGTGTTAGCGAGTCAGTACGTAGATGGCCTGGTGCTAATAGGCCACAGTCTTTTGTAATTTTCCCCACAGCTGAGAACAGGGCCCTTGTTTTTCGAACGGACGGTGATCGAACCGGTGAGGCCGTCGGTTCAATGGTTCATTGGTCCAACCGTTTAGAACCGTTTGAACCGCTGGTCCGATAATAATGGACCGTTTTATCGAACCGGCCACAAATTCTTTGAACCGGTACATATATATATGTATAATTATATAATTGACAAATGCAATAACATAATTTAACATTGTCTTAAAATCCAAAATACATGAAGCATGGTAATAAACTGATGATAGTACACAGAATCACACATGAAACATTGTCTTAAAATCCAAAATACATGAAGCCATATAAGTTTCATCTTCACACACTCACACACAGTAGGAAGTATATCCACTTTGTTCTCAAAATAATCGAAGTAACAAAGTGATCTTAGGTGAACAATTTCCTTTCCATTATCAATCTAACTGAAATGCATCCTCTGTAGTGTGTATGCAGATCCTTGCTAAACTGAGCATTCAACATGAAGAACTAGTAACAAATCCTAAAGAGGCTGGCACAGAACACTACATCTACGTGTACCAACTACCAGCACAGAACACTACATCTCTGTACAGAACACAAATCCTAAACTGAGCATTCAACATGAAGAACACCAGTTCAGAGCTCACCACTCACCAGCAGGAGCCATGGCTGCCATGCCGAGTGCCGACTGGAGCAAAAGGAGCCTGGTTGACTACTTGATCTGGAGCAGCAAGAGCCCACAGCCGGCGTCGGCCCGCAGACAGCAGAGCCTGCTCGACTGGATCACTGGAGCAGCAGAGGGGCCGCCCCGACGGCCGCGCATAGGCCCAGCGCGGCAGCGCCTCCTCAGCGCTCGCCCAGCGCCCGCTGGTAGAGCCGCCGCCCCCAGCCCCGGCCTAGCCCGTCGCTCGCCCGCCGTTTGACCTGACGATGCACCGCCGCCGCCGACGATGCAGATCGAGCCGCCGATGGGAGGAAAGAGACAGGGCCACACCAGAGACCAGAGCCGCTTGCCCGTCGTGCCCGACCACCCGCCGAGGCCCCCGCCGTCGTGCGCCGCAGCCTGCCGTGCGCCTCCGCCCGCCGGCCGCCGCGCGCCGGTGCTCTCCCACGAGGCCGCGACTAGCAGTCGTAGATGCGCCGCCGCCGCCACGGAAGAAAAGGGGAACCGGGAAAACTGGATTTTTTCCCTCCCACTCGGCCCAGTAACCCTATGTTTGTCACTTTTCCGATAGTACCCCTGAGCGGATAAGGCTTTTCTGAGATCACAAAGGGTATTTTTTGAAACGCAAAAAACCTAATTTGTTCAAATGGAACCGCTGAGGTTAAACATTTTTCAAAAAACCGGCCGGTTTGACCGGTTTTTTCTGATCCAAATGCACGGCGATCTTTTAAGTGGGGTGGAGGCTATGGTCTTTTGAACCATGTTTTGTCGGTTGCCAGGGACAGGGCACGGGCTATGATTGAAACATGTGATCTGCCACTACACACGTCTTAACAATCTTAACCAAGGAAACTGATTTTATGATTCTATTAAGTACTAGTCATCTATGCTTTTATGATTTTTATGTTCTTGCAATGCTACGACTACTCACTATTAAAATGGTGGACTTCTCCTAGCGTTTTTCAGCAGTAATAAAACACTACCACTAGTCATAGTAGTAGGAATCTCACCACATTTAGCGGGGAAAGTTTATACTAAATTTGAATGCAAAAAACTAGCTAGGAGAACTCCACTTCACTAGGAGAAGTTTTAATGTCTGGTTGTGACAATTTTAGCTAAAAATCCTCTAGTCCGATAGATTAGAATCTACAATTTTAACAACCTTTCCTCCTCCCTATGTCCTGAATTATTACCTCATATCTATTTTTCAACTACCTACTACTCCATCCATTCCAAATTAAAAGATGTTTTAACTTTCTTATATATGTTTCTTATTCTTGAATTAAATATAGGCTATGTCTAGATGTATAGTAAAAATAATAATGTATGTAGAAAAGCTAAACACATGTTACTTCTAAAAAAGATGAGCAAGTATGGTTTTATCAAGGTGCAACCAATCTCGTGCATGCTCTAGGATGAACAATTACAAGAACTAAATACAGTGCGGCACTTTGTAGTGACCTAGTAGTCTCACTGATGCGTCCAGCCAGGAGTCTAAGGACCATAGAAAGCATCATTGATTTCTCAATGATGTGTACATATTTGTGTGAAATGTGATTGTTATATATGTATATTTTTTGTAATTTTCAAACCTATTTATATGCACCTAAACTCAATGACTTAAAAATTATTCACCATTTATATTCCCAATGTTTACCCAAACAAACACGATTTAAACGGAGGGAGTATGTGTTTGGTCTCCGCACCTACCCTGCACAGTTAGAACAACACGATTTAAACGTGTGTCTACAAATAATGTGTACATATTAATGAAGGTTATTTTTGAGCTACAGTACGCATACTATATGATTGGATAAGAGAGCAAATGACAAACGCAGAAATAGACTAGGTGTACGTACAATCCCAAATACTTCCATATATATTTGGTCACTAAATCTTTCTCCTTCATTCATTGTCAATGTCCCTTTTTGTTGTCACTTGTGACTTTTCTCATTGCAAGTCTCTATCTCATTTTGTAACTTGTCTCCTCACTCACCTACCTATTTATTCATGTTTGTCATTAAGTACCACCTCAACAATGCACTTCCACATAGGCACGTTTGGTTACGGGCCTTAACTCGCCACACACCTTATCTTTGGTGGCCACAGAAAACCGAGGAAGCAGTTTGGTGGGTATTTAATGTTAGGCTCGCCACAAACTTTTCAGTTCACAGAGTATTTCTAGCGACAACCGCCACGGTTAATCATAACCTTCCGTTTGTGGCAGTTACAAAAACCACCACGGTTAATCTTTAAAAACTGACACGGCAATTTTTTTTAAGTAGTGTCACATATAGAAGTGCATCTTGTAGCATCTTTTGCAAAATCCAAACTACCAAGACATACCAATGAATGCTGTCTTGAGAGGACTCCTTCATATACACACCCCTTAGCTTGCCTAGCATCTGTGCACGCCAGCTGGGCACCTCCTCGGCTCCTCATGCCATAGACATGAGAGAAAGAACATCACACAAAGGTCGAAGAAGGAGAGAACTCTTATTTAGCCCTGAATTTTGGTCAACTTCCTTTCTTAGCCTACAAAAAAAAATACTACCTTATTTGGATCAAGTTTTTTCCCCTAATATTCCATGATATCTTCCTTGTAAGTTTAATAGGGAATGTATGTATCAAAAAAATGCTCTTTAAGATAAGATTGATTTTTTGTGAGACGAGCCACGGATTTTCACTAGGATTAAAGTAAAAAAAAGTTTTTCTATCTTTTACGGCTAATTTTGTATAGGTGAAGCGCATTACTAGTCGTCTTTCTATATAGAGCGATAAAATTAATGTCACTACCGGAGTCGCGGCCTTCCCCGTGAGCCCGACATTCACGGGAAAGGTCCTTTCTCCGTTGGGAAAGGCTTTCCCGTGAATAGCTCATGGCGTAGAGGTGACGGGAAATGAGGCACCGGGAAAGGGCCTTTTTAGCCAAGTTTCCGTATACCCCCCTGGCTCACGGGAAAGAGTTAACCGGGGGGGGGCTACGGTGACGCCTCACGGGTTCTTTCCCGTGAGCCAACCCATAACGACCTGCGGCAAAAAGCTAAACCTAAATAGTGTTTCCCTCCCTCTTTCCCATGAGCCCCGACGGCGTGGCTCACGGGGAAAGAATCCGCCTTTGTCGTGAGCAGTACCCCAGCTCATGGCAAAGTTATGGCACCTTTGTCGTGAGCCTGGCTCAGCTCACGGTAAAGTTATGGTCAATTTGCCGTGAGCTAGCCTTATGCTCACGACAAAGAATTTTTTTGTTCCAAAGACATAATTGTCACATATATATTGCATATATAACACATATATACCACAGATTTCTCAGATATCACATATATAGCTCAAGTTCGGATTTTATAGATCGCTCACAGGCAAAACAATCAGCCAAGTTCGCGTCCATTTGCTCGCTTGATGATCAATCTTAATATTTCAATGCATATCATCGCCGCGCAAGCATCTCAATTATTTGGTCCGTGGGGCTCTCATGGGCTAACTTGCTAGAGCAGCCTGGTCGTGGTCGAAGCCACGAGGGCCGGGTTCGAACCCCTAAATGAAAAACAGAGTGATAGTCTGCCCTTCGATTTTTTTTTTTTCAATTATTTGGTCCAAGCGCCAAGCCAAACCACCTCAGATGAGGTCATCTCATTTGGCACAACATTTTTTGGTTTTTGACATATCTATCGGGCAACGTATGTTATGGAAACCATCTTCGTATGCAAACTATGAAAACTTCAATCAAGGCCACAAGATCTCGGATCCAACGTGTGAGGTTTTTTTTACTTAAACCACCCCAACCTGTTGGGTTTAAATCTAACCCGTGTGTATCCAGGTGGAAGAGTTTAAGTGAAAAAAAAACCCACTTGTCTCATGGACGTTAGATCCAAATCCTATGGCCTTAATTGTAGTTTCCATAGTTTGCACACGGAGCTGGTTTCCATAGCATACATTTCCTATCAAGTATATACTAGTAGTATTTTACACATAACATAGGATAGGACGTGCAAACAAGCTTCTGGTGGTCTGCCGGCTACATATATCAGTCTTTACACTTAGGGCCTGTTTGGAACACGGGGAATGCAAAACAGAGGAAAAAAAAAAAAAAAACACAGGAATAGGGTAGAGTGAAAAGTGAAAACTACGTGATTCTAAAACATGGGAAAAAAATACTTTGAGGTGTTTGGATTGCAGGAATATACTTGGTGATCATGTTTGTCCCTAAGCACCAATTATATCAATTCATGCATCTCCCAACACATATATGCAAATTATAAAAATTCATTAGTGCTTAATAATATATTAATTAACATATTATATTTGTGTTCCTGGAACGCAGGAACATGACTAGTATAGGAAATTTAGAGTTAGCTGCAAACTCAATTTCTTAGATGAAAACTTAACAGTAAATAATTTTAGGAATATAATATTGGAAATTTAGAGTTAGCTGCAAACTTAATTTCTTAGATGAAAACTTAATAATAAATATTTTTTCCCGTACAAGTCTACGGATTACTATTTTTACCGTATACGTGCAAGATCTGAGACCAATTCAAGTATCGAGGGACGGCTTCAAAGGCATGCAAGTCTCTCCTCTCTTCCCGTGTCTACTACACACCCATTCTCTCTCTTTCCTAACGTTATTATCTTCTCAGCTCTCTGTATCCAAGACCGGAAGAGCGCATGCAACCAGCCAGGTAATTTCCATTGGTTCTGACCGCATGTTTTTTTTTTCCTGTGAAATGCACATAGACCATTTCCTTTCCTCCGGAACGGAAATCTCGTTTCCTTTGTTACAAACGCATCCACATGCTTTTTTCCCTTAGGAATGGAATCCTCCAAAAAAACCTCCAAAAATCCTACAATCCAAACAGCCCCTTAGCATACATCATTGCCACACGATGACACATGCAGCTGGATATAGCACGAGGTCCATAGCTGTAAAAGGGTATATATTGGCCTCGTATTACTTTGTAGCCAGTGTAAAAATAAATATATCGCCTCCACCATACTCACAATGCGGACTTTACCATGAAGTCTAAAACTATATTTATTATCTCGAAATAAGACTTGAAGTCTTAGTTTTACAATAAAGTACAATAAATAGGAAGATAATAAATAGCTTAGACTCTATGGTAGAGTCTGCATTATTATGAGTGCCTAAGGATACTAGAATGGTTCTCAAGGATGTAAACATGAACATTGCTATTGGAAAGTCAAGCAGTGCTATCATATCACCATGACATTCTATTGTTTTTAGAAAAGCAGCAAGAGCTTTGGCAGATTTTTATTAGACGAGAAAAAAAAGAAAAAAAAGAGTTTACAAAAATTACAACTCGACTTGTAGCCAAACTACTAAAAATTTTGGAGGAAGAAAATCTACCACTGAAACGCCAAGGATAACCACTAAGACCAACCAACACTGACCAACTGAAAACGAAATCACAACAACGTGACATTCATCAACTAAAACAACGTGACATTCTGTTGTCATGATTAGTTGTTGGAAAAGAAGCATGCTCTTTCTTTCTTTCTTTATTTTTACTTTTACTTTTTCTGTAGATAATAGTGATTTGAAAACTGTCATAGTTTGCAGTTGCTGTGTCGTGTCTGCTGCAGCTCTCTTTTTTTTTTTTTTTTTTTTTTTTTTTTTTTGAGATTACACAGTACAACGTAGGACGCTCAACACGCACGCACACTCACCTCTATGAACACACGTACGCAAACCCTACCCTATGAGCACCTTCACTGCGCCGGCAAATCTTGAAGTTTCGTCACCACGGCGCCTCCGCTATCGACGGGGACGTCGCCTACCACTTAATGCATAGCGCCGAAAAAATCCTGAAATAAATCCAGGAATAAAGTCACACACCTGGATTTGAACCCCGGGTGGGAACCCCAAACCAATGGCCTTTACCATTCTGCCGTGAGCCCTAGACCAGGGCTTCTGCTCTCCACTTTATATAAATTCCTCCACCGCCTGCAGATAGGTCTGTCCCTGGAATCGAGAGTAGTTAGTAATATATCGCAGCTATAGATCTATGGCTCCGATGATGTGGAGCGAGACTGCCATGCTCGTCATCGACATGCAGGTACTTAATATCCAAGGTTTATCTTGGGTTGTGTTCGGCTGGTTGGTTCCATATGGTCGATCTTTGGTTCTTGGTTTGCATGCTGCTGGGATCTGATGGATGACACTCTATTGCTGTTGGCTGCAGAAGGAATTCGTGGATCCGGCAATGAACAGCCCAGCGCTGCTGCCCGGCGGCGAGGCCATCATCCCTGCGGTCACCGAGGCCGTTGCCATCGCTCGGGAGCGCGGCATCTTCATCGTCTGGGTTGGGTTTCTGTCGCTTTTGATTTTGATAAAATGCTATATATAACATATATATATTATATCTAAATTAGATACGGTTGGGTCGTGTGGTCTACTTGCTGCTCTGTTTCTTCTTGCTTAGTAATGGACCGGCTCTCTAAAACGAGGCATCTGATGAATTACTGATTTCTTGAGAAGAATCTTTTAATTGCATCCTACTCTCTCCATTCCTTTTCACTTAAATATACATGCAGATCGAGTTAAAGTAATATATCTAGAAAAGCCAAAGAATCTTATATTTTGAGATGAAGGGGAGTACTAACTAATAACTACCATAAAGTGAGTGATCGAGTTATAGTAACTAAATACTAGCTTTTATTTTACTGATCAGATCTTTTACTGTACAATTTTCTTATCTTAAAATATCTATATACCATTTGCCAAGCTTTCTCTCTCGAAGAAAAGTCACATGAGCACATGCTAACACCTAATAGTACTAGTGATACTTACTCTTGACAGACTGGTGACGGTCACCATCGACGTCCGTAACCTGTGTCCTCATATCTCTCTTTAGGTCAGTCATAAACTAAATAAACTAGTATAGCAATAGACGAGGAGAAAAATGATAAAAGTTTCATAGGATGAAATTCATCGACACTATTTTCAACACAAAGACCCTCGGAAACTGAGGCATGAAAACCCCACGACTGGCTTTACGGTTGTGATTTTACCTCATATCTCTCTCCTCGCTAGGTGTACTCTCTGTTGTCACATACTACCATGGTCCATGTATCAGCCATCTCTACTGTTGGTTAGCCTCATATCTGTTCCCCGCATGAGTTATTAATTAATACTACATAACTCTGGTTGTATTTCCGTTGTTGAATGGAAATGAGGTTTACCTCGCTTTAAAAAGTTATTAATTAATACTAACAACCCTTTTTTTTTTTTAGCATCACAGAGCTTTGTATTAATTCATGGCAAGATTACAATCAGCGGCTGCTAGCTCAGCTAGCCAGTCCGAGAAATCATCAAAAAGGAAAAAGAGCGCCAGTACATGATACGGTAGAGGCACAAACATGAGCCACCGTGTTAGCCTCTCTACTTACCCAAACTACTGTCCGAGAAATTCTTGCCAAGCTCGCAATATCGAAGCATAGACCACCAATATATGATCTAGCCGCCGAGGGATCCACCAACAGTTTTGATAGTCCTTGACGGTCGACCTCGAGAATACATTTGTCGACCCCCAATTCCATCGCCCGACTCAACGCCCTCCTTTGCCGCAATAGCTTCAGCCGTCATGGCGTCGGTACATCCTCAATCCATCTAGCCTCCGCCGCCAGCTAGCCGGCCCGTATGGTCACGTATGACCACGCCTAAGCGAGCGAAGCGGCACAACGACGCCATCGAAGCCTGCAGACGTGTTGATGATTTTCACCCAACCGGGCGGGGAGTTTCAGGTTTTCAGTGGCGGCGTAGCACGGGGTTCGGCTTGAGATTCTCCAAATCTTGTAACAAATTTGAGATCGACCTTGCTTTTTTTTGGCTCCCCACACAACGCGCCCATGGCGGCGGTCATTTCTTCCTCTCCACAACGACCAAGCTCGCAGCTATCAAGGCGACTCTAGCGGTGAGCACATCGGGCCGGAACACATCCGATGCCCAGGTCCATGGATGCAGATAAGGGATCGCCATCCCCTTTAGCTTCTTAACCTCCTTCCAGAACAATCTCGCCATCGGGCATTCAAAAAAGATGTGGTACAGAGTCACAGACGGGTTGCCACAGACCTCGCAGAAGCTCTCCTTTTCAACGTGTCTTCGCAGCAGCTCAGCCTTCGTGGGTAGGGAATTGTGTAACACTCTCCACTAGAAAACCCTAATCTTAGGGGGGACTTCAAGCTTCCACAATTTAGCCCAGCAACTTGAATCAGTTGAACCGGACGTCTCGTTGGAGGCAGCCATGGAAAGAGCTGTTTGTTCCTCCTTTAGTACTCGGTACGCCGATCGGACTGAGTAAGAGCCGTTTCCCTCAAGAGCCCACACAAGCACATCCTCTTGCAACCTTGTACTTGGTTTAATGTGAAGTATCTCCTTCGCTTCAAGTGACATGAAAGACCCTCGAACCAGCTCCTCATCCCAACATCTAGTGCCCGGTATAAACAAGTCATTCACTCGCTCCACCGTGGTATTGGCGGGACGCACCGGGGTTTTTGAGTGATCGAAGGCCAGGTATCCAGTTATCTTCCCGGATGTTACAATCACCGGGACCAATCCTTTTAATAAGACCCCGGCGAGGATATCCCGCCCATATAAAATAGATCTCCGTGTGGCGAATCTGGCGCTTCTTTTTGGTTCTTTGAAAGGAAATCGAGTCGGGGTAATACTTCCCTTCAACACCCGTGCACATAGAGAATCCGGCCTAGTAACCAATCTCCATCCTTGCTTCCCAAGCATTGCCTTGTTAAAAGAGAAAAATCTTTGAACCCCAAACCTCCAACTATCTTGGATCGAGTGAGTTTCTCCCATCTTTGCCAATGAATTTTATGGTTATCAAGGGAGCTACCCCACCGAGTAATTTGAGACAGCCGAAGTTAACGGGACACCACCGGAGAGATCTTGAAACATGACATAGCGTATGTAGGTATTGGTGAGCATTGGCCTTTAAGAGAACTTCCCCTTGCCGCACAGCTCAGCGATCTTTCCGCCCACCCTCCAATCATTCCGGACATCCTACCTTGTCGAAAAATTGAAAGCACCACTTGCCCTCTCTCGGCATTAGTAGGTAGACCAAGATATTTTTCTCCTAACGCCTCGGTAGGAATTTGCAAGCGCTCATGAACCACATCTTTAACATATTGCTCACAATTTGAGCTAAAATAAATCGCTGATTTATTTTTTGTTAACCACCGTCGAGCCGAGTTGTAATCATTCGGGATGGACGCCACCCTTTCGGCCCCTCTTGCCGATGCTTGGGTGAAGATTAAGCGATCATCCGCAAACAACAAATGCGAGATCCAAGGAGATTGCCTGCTCACTCTCACACCCCTTGAGACATATTGGGGCCCGATGGATCTAAGCATGGAGGTAAGACCCTCCGCACATAGCAGGAACAAATAGGGGGATATGGGATCACCCTGCCTGATACCCCTCGACGGCTGAAACATATCAGAGAAAACCCCATTGACTCTAACAGAGAAAGAGACAGTGGTGACACATTGCATGATACGAGCCCGCCAAGCTTCTGAGAAACCCAACGCGTTCATGATGCACTCCAGGTACCTCCATTCAACTCTATCATAAGCTTTTCGCCATATCAAGCTTGATAGCACACTCCCCACCTTGCCCTTCTTCTTTTTTCAAATGATGTATACATTCATACGCAATGAGTACATTGTCCGTGATTAAACGACCGGGACAAAAGCACTCTGTTCCTCGAGATCACCTCATCCAATATCACCCTCAATCTGTTTGCCATGGTCTTTGAACAAATCTTGTACAAGACATTACATAGAGAGATGGGTCGATATTGAGATAGGTCTTGCGGGTTATTTACCTTTGGTATAAGGACCAGCAAGGTCCTATTCACTTCATCGGGCAAAACACCACCATTCGGAAAAGTCCGAACTCCTTGCACGACGCATGGCTTGACCACCGCCCAATGAGCTTGGAAAAACCCGCATTGAAGCCATCAACCCCGGTGATTTCCGGGGCCATCCGAATAGTGTTGTTTACACTTCTTGCTCGGTAAACGGCCTATCCAAAAATCATTCATGCTAGGCGTGACCTTGCGTGGCACATAAGCACATACAGATTCAGGTTGCAACTCTTCCGTGGTGTGAATAATCTTTGATAGAAATCACAAGCTAGCTGCTCCAGATCCTCTTGTTCAGTGAGTACTCGACCATCTTCCGTATTGAGGCTTTTTATTCGGTTAGACCGGCCTCTTGCCCTAGCCTTGGCTTGGAAGAATGCAGTGTTCCTGTCACCTTCACGCAGCCATGTTATCCTTGAACGTTGCCGTTCCATCAACTCCTCTCTCGAGAGGACAGTAGATAGCTGGGAGATGAGCTGCCGTTCTCTATCTGATGGCCCGCGGTACAGACTTCCTACTCTCTCCTCCTCTAACTCTCTCTTAAGATCCTTGATTTGATTTCTAACTGAACCAAAAACCTCTTTATCCCATGCCTTTAGTGAAGTTTGCATGGAAGATAGGGCGTTGGCCGCCTGTATCAAACCACCATTGTCCCGTCCCGGATCCCAAGTCCGGTTAACAAAATCCATATACTCCTCATGTTGCCTCCACATATTTTCATATCGAAAAGGTTTTGCCTTACGCCCCCCTCCACGTCCAGCACCCGGCATGCATTGCCGAACCTCCACCAGAAGACCACAATGATCCGATTTAGCCAAGGGCACATGGAACACCGATGACTCGCCCAGATCCATAAGGAACTTGTGATCACCTAGTGCTCTGTCCAAGCGTACCTTGACATTCTGACCCACCTCCTGCCTATTATCCCATGTGTAGGGGAGGCCATGGAAGCCCAAGTCGGTAAGCTTGCAGTCGCTCACCACCTCCTGAAAAGCATGGACCTGCCACGCATCACGCTCATTACCCCCAAATTGCTCATCAACCGAGAGAACTTCGTTGAAGTCCCCCAAACACAGCCATGGGGCATCAGACTGTGCCCTCAGGAAACGCATAAGAAACTAGCTCTCTTTCCTTCTTTCTCTCCTTGGCTCCCCCCATAGAAGCCCGTGAGCGCCAATGCGATATCTTCAGCCTATCACATGACAAAGATGACATCGATGTGCGACTTCGATTTGCTCATTTCAGCAATGACAACATCCACGGGCGCTAAAGCAGCACCAACCCCCCACTTTGTCCCTCGGACTTAACGACGATGGCGTTTGAAAAGCCAAGGTCTCTCACCAGCCCGAGAGCGCGATCCTCCCCCATCCTCGTCTCCATCAGAAAAACCACCGCGGGCTTGCGCTCCTCCACGATGTGGCGAAGCTCTTGAACTGCCGCCGGTTGCCCGCAACCCCGGCAGCTCACACTTAGGAGATTCATGGCTCCCGGCGGGCCGCGCTCACGGCCGCCGCCGATCCCTCGTTAGAGTTTCCCTCTTACTCGCTTCTTGAGAGTCTCAATCATACTCCCTCCTCCACCAGTCGCAGTTCCATCCATCCGGTTCACCCTTGATGACACAATGCCCACGGAACAATTGCCCTCGGAGCACCCCCCCACCGGCAAGTTTAGATCGGTGTCCGTGCCTTCACCGCCTCCCGCCGACTTCCTCTTCCTAGGGCCGGCTTGTTTGTCCTCTCCACCGGCCTGGAACACAAGCTGCGGCAGGTTGGTGTTGGCCGCTTTGTCCCCTACGGCGCCCCGAAGCTACCGCCGTGGCGGTTTGAGCGGAGACCCGAACCTCCTGCTCTTCCGAGTCCCCATCCGGCTTTTCGAATGGTGTGACTCATTTGCGGATTTTGAGTCCTTGCTCATTGACCTCTTGGTCGATTCGACGGCGAGCCCCCGGCGACGCCCGCTACCAAACGACTCGGAGGGGCGGCGCGGCAAAGGTTTGCATCCTCCTCTTCTTTTCCTCGGTGCACGTAGATTGACATTGTCCGGCAGACTTTCCATCACTGTTCGAGCAGCGGTGTAGGACACTCCATATCCAGTGTGCCCCGATCAAACCACAATGGAAACAAAGATAGGCGGTCGTTCATACTGAATTGGGAACCAGCGAGGATCCTCGTTCTTATTGATTTGAAGGAGGATCCCTCTTCTCACCGGTTTGGCTATCTCAATGGCAACCCGAGCTCGCAAGAATGCGCCACTAGCTTTCCCATCCGCATCCACATCCATTTTTACCACTCTCCCGATCAAATCCATGGCACGAGAGCCCCCGGGTCTGTTCATCCAACCCAATGGGAGGTTTGGTAGACGTACCCAAAGCTCCATGCAATCAAATTTGATGTTCGCGGGACCCGGCTTTTCATTATAGTCTTGGAGCAGCACCGAGTACTTCCCCACCATCCATGGTGATCCGGCCAACACTCTCTCCCTATCCCTTTCGCAACCGAACTCCGCAGAACAAAGAGATTTTCACTTTTTTCGCTGACGCCCTAATCTTAAGGTCAACCGGATTCCCCAAAGCTGGCGCGATCGCCCGATCGCACGAAGTGACACTCACCGGCACCGGCGACAAAACCTTTCCCACCAAGGCCCACTCAACGGGGAGCCATGGCTTCGTCCTCTTCATCATCGCTGAACTCTAAAATCGCATCCTCTTCCTCCGTCAACGTGAGTTTCTGGAGAAGATCCGAAACATTAGGGTTTGGGGTTTTGCCCCCCCCCGATCCGCCACTTCCGTCGACGCCATGGACGACATTTCGGGATGGCACAACACAATGGCCTGCTTGATAAACGAAGCAGCCACAAAAGCAGTCCTGACCCACAAACCTAAGCGGCAAAACCCTAGAGGTATTTGTGCGTCGACGGCGCCTTAAACGCTAACCAATCGATTTGCGGTGGCCGTCTCCACGCTGCGGTGGTGAAGACGGGCGTGGACGCCCGGGCCGAGTGGCGGCGTGTCTTGGTCGAGATCACCGGCGATGGTGACCTAGACCGGGGTCAGGGACGAGATCGCGAACCAGTTCGCCTCAATCGCCACTCCGTGATTTCCGGTCATTCTGTTCTCCCAGAGTGGTGGCTCTTTGCCGCCAGCCGCCGGATCATTAATACTAACAACCTAATAATACAACAAGATTTTCGTTATCCAAATGAGACGTAATAGAACTTTCTTAGCCAATTGCACTACGAGGACCAAATAATTTATTCTACTATATCAGTCCAATAGCCAGGACCTAGATAGATTTGTTAGGAAAGACATTCTACAATCTGTATAATAAATAGAAAAAGGCAACAAGAAAAAGGCAAAAAAGGTTAGAGGGTGGACCCCTTCCAGCGCCCAGGGTCCCATTCTTAATGAATCATTAATTTATAGTTCGGCAATCCTGCACTACCAAGCTTCGATAAGGACCTTTACAACTAGCGTGTGTTTGACTCAAGTTATTATTATTATTATTTTTTAACGAAACTGGATGGGGGCAAGCGCGCCCCTACATAAATTTATTGAAATAAAACAAAGGGAGTTTTTACAACAGGAGCAAAGGAAAACAAAGCAGCGTTTTACACAAGTTTAGTGGTAAGGCATACTTTCCATTACTTCCTAGGAGTTCTATGAGTGTTTGGTTGGGTTGTGGCTTTTTGAAAAAACTGTTGTGGGCTGTTACTTTTAAAAAAGTTGCCGTGACAAAGTTATCGTGGGATAGTTTGGAAGTCTGTTTGGTTGAACTGCTGTGGCTTTTTGGAGAAGTTCCCCTCATAAGCAGCCCCACATGTCATGCACACGCGCCCTATCTTCCTTCTCTCGCTAGCACTGACTACTTTCGCGACGGGACATGGAGTACCGGTCATGGAGGACCATGTGCTCGTTGCGTATGAGTGGCCCCCACACACTACGCTTGTGGCGTTGCTCCTCCCCATCTGCAGACCGTGGCGTTGTTGTGGCCGCACTCGTCGGGGCAAGGTAGGGGGGCGGACATGCCCGTTGGGACTGGGCAGGGGGCCTGCGAGGAGTCCGCCGGGGTTGACTAACTCGTCTTATTCAAAGACGTTTGATTTTTAACCCTAGTTTGATCACTCGTCTTATTTAAAAATTTATGCAAAATGTCACATCTTTTACTGTGGCTTGCTTTATTAATAAAAGTTCTTCAAGAATGGATTAAATTTGACAATGTTTGCATAAATTTCTTAAATAAGATGAGTGTCAAACTTGGAGTAAAAAAAGTCAGACACCTTATAATTTAGAACGGAGAGAGTACCTTATCTCTTAATAAAGTAGGCCATTTGATTAGTTTGGTCCTAAGTCAAAAATTGTTTAGTTTTATCAAATTTATAGAAAAATATATTAACATGCACAGTATATACCAAACAAATGCACTATAGCACAATGTAATTTATGGTATATTTTTTTTATAAACTTGGACAAAGTTAATAAGTTAGTTTGACTTTGAAGAAAGTTAAAAGAACCTATATGACGACATATTGCATTAAAGAACAAGGAAAAAAAAAAAGTTATTCATTGAACTGTGTAAAACAAAACCTCTTCCTTATTTGGATGTCAACATATTTTACCGGTTCTTGGAACAATTTTGTTGGGTTTTCTAGACTCACAAAATTGAAGAAAGTCCCTTTTGTTTTCTATCTTTAAAGTAACACTAAGAACCAAGTTCCATGCAACAAATAACAAGAAGAAAACTGCAAAAACAATAAGATGCATGCATATACAATTACTACTATGTCCACTTGTCACTTTGTTTTTAGTACCATGTTTTGGGATCAAATTCATATGATTAGACTATTTTTAATTCACTTTCATATTTACAATTTAAGAGTTTCTCAAATAAATATTGTTTAATTGGTGTGAAAGGCTTATATATACTTGGCATCCAAAACTACATCGATTGAGAGGGTCTCACAACTGATTTGGGAGTTTCTGAATATGATTTTGAAACCTTAGTATGACTTATATAATAAATATTCCAATTTAGTGTGATTCAATGTAAGTAAAAAGTTAGTAAGTCCCATGCAAGATTAGATTACTCCCTCGGTCCCCAAGTAATAAATCGATTCCTATAATTCGTTCCATTTAAACTTTGTGGAAAACAAATAGCAACATCTATGAAATAAAATGAACCTCATAAAAATATATTCTATGTTAAATCTAATAATACAGATTTGACTTAAAATAACTCTAGGAATCTATTTATTTAGGGACAGTGGGAGTAGAAATAACCACAAGTGGAATTAGATGTTGTATTGGTGAATAGGAAAATTGTACAAAAACATGGGCACATGGGACCGGCATGGAAAATGATAAGGGGATATGGATGTGCATGTGCTAGAAAAAAACATTGAATGAGGTAATAGGTGATTTTTTTTCCAGGTCTAATTGTTGTTGCATGCTTGACTTGTTTCAATTGTACGGAACATGTTTATTTTTTTGGCGGGTGAAACATGATATTGATTGAGACTAGTGAACCACAATGTAGGTTGTGAGAGAGCATGACCCTACTGGAAGAGACGTTGAACTGTTTCGCAGGCACTTTTATTCCAAGGGGAATGGTCCGGCTGTAAAAGGTTCCAAAGGTGCAGAGCTCGCCGACGGGTTTGTTATCGAGGACGGGGAGTACAAGCTGGTGAAGGGAAGATTCAGCTCCTTCTTTGCCACCAACCTTGATTCTGTCCTCAAAACTTCAGGGATCAAGAACTTGGTTGTGACTGGTAAGAACTCGTGATACGTGTAAATCTACCTATATACAAATGTACAAGTAATTTTCTGTCTACTACCTAGCTATATGCAGATGCAAAGTCGTTTTTTCCAATGCGAGTCTCCATTGTCCAATTCAGAAAGAGCTGCGCGCCTGCATAGTCGTCTTAAAAATGAACTTGTTAATTTTGTCATAAGTTGTCGGAATTATTTGAGTTCATTTTGTTCAGCACTGTAAATTGTTAATCATCGTCATAATTTTCTAGTTAACAGAGTTCAATACCACATGGTATCATGTGTTTGTTTTCAGGGGTCCAAACACCAAATTGCATTAGGCAGACTGTCTTTGATGCTGTCGCACTTGACTATGAGAAAGTTACGGTTATTATTGATGCTACAGCTGCTGCTAATACAGAAATACATTCGGGTGAGTAAACATGCAAAGTGCTACACTCCACTGCTTATTAATTGGCTACTTTAATTGTCATGGCTGTCACACCAAATTTGGAAAGATTATACCGTTTGGTCACTCTTTAATCTCTTGGAGAATGTGATTACTGGTTACTGAACTAGGGCATCTCTCTATATCCTACTCAGCAAACATCAGGGATATGAAGAACATTGGAGTTGAAACACCAACCTTGGAAGAATGACGTCGCTTGGTTTGCTAGTACTCCATTCTCAGCAACAAAAACCAGAGAGATATATATATATATATATATATACACTACTCGCATGGATCTCTTCTGGGGAAAAAAATATATATATATAACATATATATATATTTGAGTTCATTTTGTTCAGCACTGTAAATTGTTAATCATCGTCATAATTTTCTAGTTAACAGAGTTCAATACCACATGGTATCATGTGTTTGTTTTCAGGGGTCCAAACACCAAATTGCATTAGGCAGACTGTCTTTGATGCTGTCGCACTTGACTATGAGAAAGTTACGGTTATTATTGATGCTACAGCTGCTGCTAATACAGAAATACATTCGGGTGAGTAAACATGCAAAGTGCTACACTCCACTGCTTATTAATTGGCTACTTTAATTGTCATGGCTGTCACACCAAATTTGGAAAGATTATACCGTTTGGTCACTCTTTTAATCTCTTGGAGAATGTGATTACTGGTTACTGAACTAGGGCATCTCTCCTATATCCTACTCAGCAAACATCAGGGATATGAAGAACATTGGAGTTAACCTTGGAAGAAGAACATTGGAGTTGCTAGTACTCCAAACACCAAAACCAGAGAAGATATATATATATATATATTTATATATATATATATATATATATATATATATATATATATATATATATATATATATATATATATATACTACTCGCATGGATCTCTTCTGGGGAAAAAAATATATATTGTTGGTTTTCTCTCCAGTCTGATTTGTGTGACAGTATTGATACCGAGATACTATGTGCATCTTCTCAAAACATGTAATAATCCATAGCTCAGACAAATTCACTCAGTTAATGTTGTGATGTTACCTATGGTTTGGTTTGTCTACAACAGAGAAAATCAAAATGTTTGGTATTATTAACCAGACTAAAAGGAGACCAGATCGAGGCTCCATCAATTCACAAATATTTGTCGGTTTTTTTCACGGAGAACATACTTGTGGCATTTGACTTTGTATGATCTTTGATGCATATCTTTGACCAATAATACTTTTTGTAAAAAAATATTGCTAAAATATTTCAAATTTATGGATATTTTTTAATAAAATTTTGCCATGGTACTTATACGGCAAACTTCCTTAGATGCCAAGGGGTTCCTTCTGGTGGTAATCTATTTACAATTATCTTAGTACCCTATGTCCCTAATGGCCATTCTGTTCTTTTTTATGGAAAACTTATGGAATAATGTGGTTCCTAAGCTTCAATATTTAGAGTAGAGTTGTTCTCATTCTTGCAATGTTTTTTTTTTGGCTAATTAATAGAATTCTAGGACTAAACTTTGATCTATGTGTGTGATGAATTAGATAAAGTGGTCCAAATCCAATTGGTGGAGCTAGATGATAATCATAATGTGGTGATAACCAAAATAGATGATCAAGTGCTTATCATTTTGAAAATTAGAAAGAGAAAAAACAACCCGTATGGGCCTATAAATAGGGTGTTTGTTTTGGGTCAAGAAGCAATAGAGTGCATGATCGGGTTTGGGATAAATAAATCATACTATAAAGATGAGAAATCTCTAATTACAATGGTTATTCAGTGCCACTAAGTATGAGTCTCATTTATATATGCATTGCACTTAGTGGCGTCGTGAGATTAACCTTACAAAGTATTTGCGAAAATGCTAACTTAAGTGCTAAAATGTTTTGGTACTTTGTGGGAAAGTTAGCACCTTGAATAGGGTTAAAAAGATAAGAAAAAGGAGAAGTAACCATGCCAAACAGAGAAGGGTCGTCTAGAATTTTATGTGGCTCTTTCCTAGAAATTCTCTAGTGTGCTATATTGATAGAGAAGGGTTGCCTGGAATTATTTGTGTTATGAGCTAGAAATTCCAGGAAGAAAAGCATTGCTGTTATGACCGTTGCCTGGAAATTTGTGTCGCCCGACCTAGAAATCCCAGTTCATCTCAGATCCACTCACCTCAATGGTCTTTGTGTGTGGGCTGAGGGGATTTAGGGATGATGTAGCCCCTTTCTCTTCCTCTCTTGCTCATTCTTCTTACACATTTTATCATTCCAAACCACAGAGCAAGAACAAGTCTCAACTCTCTCATTCCTATTGATTTGTGCTCCATTCAAGCGAGCGATCGAGTTCTAGTATTGATTTTGAGAGCTTCAATAGCATCTCCTCCCTCTCCTCTCCATCGGGCTTGGTGCTCATTCCTAAGAGAGAATTTGGAGGAAACACTATTGTGTTCATTGAGGTTGCACATTTGGTGGCACTAGGTGATGATTATTGTGATTGTGCATTTCTTATTACTCTTGGTGATTGTTGTCACCTAGCTGGTTTGGAGGCATGGAGGAGGTTTGGCAAGAGTGGTGCTCATTATTGACCACCTCCCGATGATCATGAGGGCTTCTTGTGCCTCCCTTGGCGGAGCACCAAAAGGCTCTAGTGGATTGCTCAAGTCATTGAATTACCTGACTTTGGGGTGGGTTCGTGCGGTGCTAGTTGGAGGCTTGGCTTGTGCAATGTTAATTAGCCACCGAACCACCAAGTGTTGGTCGACACAATAGGGACTAGTAGTGCCATGGTTAGAAGCTCGACCGGTATCCCTATGAACTGGGAACTTAAAATTAATGATCCACCTCCCATGTACCACATTGCTGGTACCTATGTACCGAAAACTTTTGTAACTATGGTCGTGAGTCGTGACTTATAGCAATGTCGCGCCATTGGTTTAAACTCACAAACTGGTAGTGGCATGGTTAGAAGCTCGACCTATACCAAGAAGGTTTGTGCCCATGCGTGGAATCGACCCGATGACCCATGACAACAGTTGGGAAATGTTTGTCGAGTGATGTAAAAGTACTTAGGACGACACACACATCACCAAGGTCGTCGTCGACACATCGTCATACTTATATCTTGAATATAATATAATAATATGTATTGATTGGTTGCCTACCTTGCCTCTCCTCTCGACTCTATCGGCGGGCAACAGGCATGGAGCTAGCATTGGATTCAATTCAGTCGGCAAGCTGATCATAGCCAGTTAAGGCTGTGGTGGAGGTGGAGGAAGCGGTAATGCGCCCTTGATCAATACATGACACACGAACTGGGATCCCTCTAGTGGCTTGAACTCCTTATGACAACATTGGTCGAGCGCCTCCCCATGTATCAGAGTGAGAGAACAAGAAACATCCAGCATTTGGGGACGAGAAGCCATAAAAACTATGTGGATATCAACATGAAGACCATCGATGAACCGCTGGACATGGGACAAGGCATCAGGGTGTGGCTGGTAAGGTGAAAGCTGTTCACAAGGGCTCTGAAGCGCTCGACATAGACATGCACCATGGAAATCATTTGTATGTGGAACATTTGGCGGAGAAGAAGCTCGTTCTCATCATGACTAAATTGCTCGTGGATCATAGCGACAAATTCCGGCCAAGATATGTTGTGGATCTTATTGGATTCTACGGATTGAAGCCAACGAGCCGCGATATGGGTGAAATGGTGTGTAGGCACTATAATCCACGTAGAAGAAGTAGTTGGAAGCTCGGGTGAGCTAGAGTTTGGGGTTGTCTTCATCGAATTGGGGAAACAAAAGCTTAGGTAGATGGCGCCCGAGATGAGGATTAGAGTGGTGATTAGAATGATGTTTGAGTTGAGGAAATCGGGGGTTAGAGTAGGATTTGGAGGGATTGGGGAGTTGGAACCAGTAGGGAGGATGCATATGTAGGGGATTGGTAAGCAAGGATAGGTGGTGGATTTAGCGGTGGATAGACATTGGTAGGTAGGTTGGATGGGGAATCAAAGGTGGGTGAACAACGGAGAATGGAGGTGGGTGGGGAGGAGGAGGATCGATGCCCTAAACAAAGGAAGGAAATGGGTTGGGATATGGAACATACCATTGGCCAGGAATGGGGCCATGGTCGTCGGCGAGCCATGCCACAGATCCCGTGTAATGGATGCATTGTCGCGCACACTGCGCCAGTCGGCTGTGAATCTGGCAGAGGCGCACCCGGCAACCAACTCAAGAGATCCAGTCGGAAGGTGAGCGACGGGTCGATCCCAACGCTTGACGTCGTCTAGCTCCGAAAGGAGGAAGATGGAGCTCTTGATTCGAGGTCACCATGACTCGTACTTGACCACCACGAACTTCAGTGCTTCAACCCGTTCGTCACGGGCGTCTTGGATCTCGGTGTAGCGAACGAGCTCGAGGTTGAGAACACGCTGCTCCATATCGGTGACGGGCTCGTTGAAGTGACCGCCCCAATTGTCCGCGACGATGGTGGCGGTGCACTGCGATGCCGCGAAGTGCTCGAGCTCAGAGACACACGCAGAAACGGAGTTGATCTGCTGGCGCTCCCACTCCGAATCGGCCAAGCGCTGCTCAATCTGGTTGGTGGAGGACTGGAACTCACCGTGGAGGTCCGACAGCATGTGTAAAATCTTGTCGAACTTAGTGCTGACGATGGGATCCTTGGCGTCGCGGGGACACTGGAGGCAGGTGAAGTGGTCGTGGGAGGGTGGGTAGGAATCTAGACCCGACCTAGGTCGAAGATCGGTAGAGCTGATAGCAGTGTTAGGAACCTCAACAGCTCCGGCGAGTACAAGAGAAATACGAGATTGATCGCCGGAATTCGGCGAGGACAGTTTCTATTTCTATTGCAAGGAAAAGAATACAAGCAATATATGTCTGGATAGATGATGCACGGCTCTCTCCTCTCTCAGCTACTTATCTCACTCAAAGGTTGGAAGCGGGTTACATGGATTGTCAGCCCATTCTAGCCTAACAAGTTTGACATTTCTGATACACTTCCTCTTGGGCCGAGGACTAGCAGGCAGGTGACCTAAGTGAGGCTGATGATATGTAAGGATGTGTGATCCTATTCTCGAACCAAGTGTCCCAAAGAGTTATATATCCCTAAGAATTGGAAACTTAAAATTGACAATCCACCTCCCACGTACCACGTTCCTCATATTTATGTACCACGAATTTTTATAACAACGGTCGTGAGTTGTGACTTATAGCACTGTTGTTTAACTCACAAACTGGCAGTGCGATGGTTAGAAGCTCGACCGGTACCAAGAAGGTTCCTGCCCATGCACGGAACCCCGAGCCGGCGACCCACGACAGTAGTGGGGAAATATCCGTCGGAGTGATGTAAAGTACGGGACGGCACACGCACGATGGTCGTCGGTACTTATCTCTTTCTGCTTGACTGCCTGTGCCTCTCTCCTCTCGACTCTGCCGGCGGGCAACGGGCATGGCGCACCCTGCAGCAGTTGATTCAATTCAGTCGGCAAGCTGATCGCAGCGGACCATCAACCAACCAATACTATATGTGGCTGTCAGGCTGTGTCCTATCGTGTCATTCCTGTGCATGGACACGTACACTCTCGATGGAGGAGATCGACCGTGCTTGAGGCCGGGACTGTAGTGGTGTACTGCCAAGCCCACCACGGAATCCGGCAACCCGCCCCACACGCCCGCCCCGCCGGCAGTTGACGAAGTCCCACGCTCGTCCAAGGCTCCATGTGCTTGTGATCGGTGAATATAACGTAGAAAACCAAATCGCTAGCTTCTCTCCTCTCGAGTCTGGTCGTCGCCCGGACCGCACGTGTACACGATCCAGTCCAGCCCACGATAGACGACGATGTCACTTTCCCCACGGCAGCTTCGCCGCCCCTTCGTTCTTGAATTGCAGTCCTCCAAGCTGCAGGATACATTCATTCATGCTGTCCAGCTTCAGTCCTCCAAGCTAGCTATACAACTGCGTGCACATACCTAATACGGATGGAGTAGATGTTAATTTCATAGCCAATTTCACAAACAAAGCAGAGCAAGAGCATGGACGATGACGACGTGAAGGTCGGCAGTACAAGCCCCACTGCCCGGCGGGGACACGCATCATCAGCAAAGAGGCAGCAGTACGACAGGCCGACGACGACGTCGTCGTCGTCCTTGGCGGCGGCTGCGGCGGTGGACGACGACGAGGCCGTAAAAAGAGGAGGAGGTGGTGGCCGCGGCCACGCAGGTGCGCCTCTAACACCACGAGGAGGAGGGCCCTGCTGGCCATCTTCGCCGGGGCGACCCTTGTCGTCGTTCTATTCTTCGCCGGCGGGAACTCACCCGACGGGATGCTGCACTCCTTGCTCTTCCAAGGTGTGTACCTTTTTATCTATAGTTTTAATTAGTCTTCATGCATATTCCAAAAAAAAAAAAATTGTCTTCATGCAAGCCAGGATATGATCAATATACATAATTAAAAAAATCATATATCATATATACATACAGAATCTTTGCATCGTGCCCATTTTCAATAAATCCCCTAGCTCCAATCTATTCCAAATATTCATGTCTTTTTTTAAAAAACAATAGACGGCAGCTCTGCCGCTTAATTAAAACTGAACACTAATATGGTTTTTCATTCATAATATTAATTGGGCTAGCTATATCCATGCCAATGAAACATCCAAGCAGTGCAACGCCACCCGTGGATCACATATTATACGGTAGAGGCCGGCCGGATTTGGCAGTAGCACCCGTCGCCCGATTCTCGGCTGAGGAATATGCCACATAGGACGTCAAGAGATCTGGCGCTATTTGGAGCATGGGACATGGGGAAAACCGGCGGAGTTTTATTTATGGGAGAAAATTCAATGCACTTGGCACTACTGAATTTTGGAAGGGTGTGGTGTCTTCATGATAACTGGAAACTAAAGTGATGAATCATATGGATATTAGAGAATTGAGTAACTTATTTTAATCCTATATATTGGCTATTCACTAGTGGACGTTGATCACACTAGAAACTAGTATTACGTACATTTTCTAGATTGGTGTCCAGATGACATCCAATCACATATATAGGGGCACAACTTAACTACATACGGTTTAAATGGTTTGCACTGTAGTGTGGCAGTAAATATAAACAGAAAATTATAATTTTGGTGTAAAATTTTAAGTGTAATTTTGGGCATGAACATAGTTGTACAATTTGACATGGAAATAAACAATTATACGTGCAATCGTACGGATTTTATATAGATATTATTGAAATAGCATCAAAATTTCCCTCCACACACATAAGCCCAATAGTAGACACATTTCCACAACGGTAAACCGAATTTTATTACTGCTGCAACCAATATTAGAGACATGTCGGCATTTAGACATGTTTATGTGAGTACCTATATATATTGAGGTCTAATCCACCATGACCATAGGTAACCACCCTCAACTAAACAAAATCACCAAGAAAAGGAAGTGGAATTCACAAAAAAAAATTTGATTCAAAATGGAGAAGACAAGAAAGGAGGATTTAGCCTATATATAACCCCCCAACTTTCTTCTACCTTTGTGAAGAACCAGACTAATTAAGGGGTGCCTATCTCTTGCTTAGCATCCTTGCACATGGGTAACCCTCGGGAATGAAAGAGGGAAATGTATATCTATTTTGGGCAACAACTTCTCTTACTTATAGGGCTATTAAACATTCCAATAATAACCCTAGGCTTAGACATGAGCATTAGCCATCAATTGTAAAATAGTCCAAGCTTGGTCCTTCACACATCAAATGGCTATGGGCCTTTCATGAATTCGATTCACCTCGACGCAAGATCACCTCCAATGATGCCATGTGTTTGGAGTCCCAAACCCAAATACCATGCAGTGTTTTGATGATGATCGGCTTAAGCTGACAAACCCTCCAAAATGAAAGCCATCTAGCCAGTATGCAACAAACCCCTCCTATATCAGTATGTGTGTGCTCTAGCTATGTCCTCATCCTGACAGTTCCCAAAGTGCTCATGGCACCTCGCCTTGACTTTGACTGCGCAACATCATTTTCACCACTTGCGTGTGCTCTTTCTAGTCGATACTATAGATAGTGTATTGCTATAGTAGCCTTGACGTTTACTCTGGTTTCCAAAATGAAGTAGTTTTACCATTATTTTCACGCTAGGAGATAGAGTATTGCATGCTATTTTAGCTTAAAAGAAAATTAGAAAACTATTTTATATACATAAATGAATAAATGAATTTATTTGCTATGAAACATGAATCTCAAGGAAATTGGGAGAGTGTCTGGCTCTCTTCATTTTATTTGGCTGCCAAATAAAGAAGGATTAATGTATAGGCTTCACAAATTTTACAACCCTACATATGCAGCTCCATTTTTTTTGTTGTTCTATTTTTTGTGTTCTAAGTATATCCAATCCTTCTACCTTTATATATATTGGACCGAAACATGGATCCGCCACTTCAAAACAGATATGATTTATTTATCTATATATACCTATATGCCATTTACATTTTGAAGCAAGGACAAGTTAATAAAAATATGTATGTACGTGCCGGCAAAGTTTAGATGAAGGTGATATGCAAAATTGACGCGGGGAAAAAATCGCGTGGTGGAGGATAGGAACGCGGTAGATGAAGGTGATATGCAGCATGCCCATTAGTGTGCGGACGCAATGTGATGTTACATCGAAGACAGTGATAAAGAAGGTGACATGCACTTGCTAGTTGCTGCAAGAGAGAGCGGTAGTAGGTGATTTGGTGTCCTGATCGAGTTCGGTAATGAGACGACTTTAATGACGAGAAGTAATAATTTTCCTTTTTAGAATGAACGCAGGTGTCATTTGGTTTCAACGATGCAAACGTAATGTAAATGGGATCATGTCACGGCACGAATAATTTCTAGATGCAAGACCTTAGATGTCTGTATTTTTAAGGAGTAGTTTCAAATTTCGAGGGCTGCCGAGGTTGAAGGTTGGTTTTCGTTGAACAAATTTTATAATTAAATTATAAAATTTCAAGTTTTTTTTTATTAGCACAGAGTTTCATTGGCTAGAGTGGTGAAGGGGCTCATGTCGCAATGGTAAAGGCGCTGGAGTACTCCCGCCCAGGGGTTTAAACCTTGGGTGCCGTACCTTTATGCTCTAGGGGTTTTCCTTGGAGTTTTCCTATAATAAAAAGGAGGTGCATTTCCTCTGCAGAACCATTGCACCATCGCTCATGGGTAGGGAATACATCATGCATATCCATTTCACGCAGACGTTATGCTACCCAGAATTCTATAAAAAAAGTTGAAGGAGAAAGCACTCATCATCGGAGGAGAAAGCACTCATCATCTTCTGGTGAGAAATTTAGCAGTGGCAAGTATGATAAGTCGCTATAGGTTGACCATGGAGTAGTTAGGATACTGACCACACTGTCGTCAAAAGCCACTATAATTCCTAAGTTGAGGAAGTACAAAGTCACACAAAAAGTTGAGGACACGCATTCGCATACCATTTGAGATCAAAAGGCAGATTACAAGCTTTTTGGAAAATTTAGGTTTTAGGTTCCTTTGTATTATCCCTGTTTCAGAAAACATAATGTTTTAAAATTTATTAAAAACACGTGTAAAAAAAAACATGATGTTTCAGCACTACGACACTTATATTCCCGTGTCTCTTCAGCCAGAGATTACCGGCCACACGTATGCCTGCGTGAATCCGATCCCCTTTAGTTCGCAGCTTGTTTCTTAATGAACTGATCATATATTCAATAAAAGAGGTAATGTTTATATTGAAATTTTTTCATTATTGAGCACCAATCTAAAACATTAAGTTTTATTAGAACCGATGGAGTATCACTTTACGTTAAATTAAATTAAACATGCTTAAAAACTGAAATACAATAATCATTTGCCATGCATGCACATATAGTCGCTAAATCGAGGTAAAGCCCTTCAATTAATAGATAGTGATTTTTATCACGTTCTAATTTTTCTTTACGTTCTATTAATCAGGTTTTCAAGACAAACCACCATTTAACCTCACCGGCGACCGTCTCCTCGACGGCCTTCTCACGGCCGAGTTCGGCTACTGGTCGTGCCGGAGCCGATACGAGTTCGCCGGTTACCACAAGAAATCGTCGCACAAGCCATCACCCTACCTCCTCGCCAAGCTGCGGAAGCAAGAAGCGCTCAAAAGCGATGCGGTCCCGGCACGGTCGCGTACAAGAAGGCACTCCGGCGCCTCGAATCCAACGCCGCCGCCGCCGCCGCCGCCGACGTCGAGGACGACGATGGTGACTGCCGGTACCTCGTGAACATCAGCTTCCGAGGCCTCGGCAACCGGATGCTCGCCGTCGCGTCGGCCTTCCTCTACGCGGTGCTTACGGAGCGCGTCCTCCTCCTCAATGGAGGCAAAGATGACGTTGCCGATCTCTTCTGCGAGCCCTTCCCGGGCGCGACGTGGCTGCTGCCGCGCGCCGGTTGGTGGGCTTGGCGCTCTCCGCTCAGGAAGCTCGATAATTACGACCTGGAGTCCACGGCGAGCCTGGGCAACATGCTGCAGAGAGGCGCCGCCAGCGTGTCCGCCGACGGGAAGAACGTGTCATGGCTGCTGTCTCCGCCGCACACGCCGCCGCCGTATGTGTACCTCCACCTCGCCGGCGAATACGGCTTCCACGACAAGCTCTTCTACTGCGGGGCACACCAGCGGCTCCTCCACGGAGTGCCGTGGCTGCTCATGAGGGGGACGGCTACTTCGTGCCGGGGCTCTTCCTCACGCCGCCGTTCGTCGGAGAGCTCGACGCCATGTTCCCTGAGAAGGACGCCGCGTTCTACCACCTTGGTCGGTACCTTTTCCACCCCAACAACGCCGTCTGGCGCGCTGTCACGAGCTACTACCGCGCCAACCTCGCAGGCGCCGCCGGCAGCCTCGTCGGCATCCAGATCAGGGTGTTCCAGGAGAAGCAGCCGCCGCAGCAAGTCCTGGACCAGCTCTTGTCCTGCGTCCGCAACGAGAAGCTGCTCCCAGAGACGACCACAACAAAAGACAATAGCACGTCGTCGTCGTCGTCCTACGGCCTCCTTGTGACGTCGCTGAGCTCGTGGTACTACGAGAGGCTCAAGGACGAGTACGGCGACGGAAGGCTCGCCGGCGGCGTGCACCAGCCGAGCCACGAGGGGCAGCAGCGGTGGCGCGACGAAGCGCACGACGTGAAGGCGCTGACCGAGATGTACCTGCTCAGCATGTGCGACGTGCTCGTCACCAGCGGCTTCTCCACGTTCGGGTACGTCGCGCAGGGCCTCGCCGGGCTGCAGCCGTGGGTCATGTCGAGGCCGTCCCCGTTTTTGGAGTGGACGGAGGGTCAGGCGGCGCCAGAACCGCCGTGCCAGCGCGCGCTCTCCGTCGAGCCGTGCTTCCACTCGCCGTCGTCCTATGACTGCACGGTGAGGAGGGACGTGGAGCTGGACAAGGTGACGCCGTACATCAGGCGCTGCGTGGACGTCAGCTGGGGCATAAAGCTTGTGAATCAAAGCCGTGACAGCCAGTGGTAGCATCGTGGTAGCATTTGTCATAGGCGCCGTATATAGGCACTTGAACCTACTGCTAGCTTTGCTTTGATCCTTGTTCTGAACCTTTACGCCTTTTTCTATTTCTATTTGAATTAAACATTACAGGCACAGATAACTTTGACTTAAATGGATAGAAACTTTTTGAAATCAGCAGAGAGGGGGAGGATCATCACCTAATTTGATTTGAGCATCTCCAAAAGAGGACCCTATTCAAAATTTTAGTGCGAAAGATTGAAAAAGAAATCAACAAGGGCCCAACTCGAATCCCTACTTTAACAAGGTCCCTAAGTCTTCTTCCTCGGCCACATCTCTCATCAGGGGGTGTGCTGAGAGCATCATACTTCTTCCTAGAAAATCTCCCCCAGTGTGGTTCCCACCGCGATACCCGCCCGACGAAGGCCACTCAATATAACTCCTCACCTCATGGCCAGGCACCTGACCCCGCTTTGGGTCCCCTCTGCGTGTTGTTTTCGATGCTCCTTGTCATGCTCTCCCCCATAGCTCAGTAGATTGGAACGATGGTGGATATGGTATAATTATGGATCTCATATGCCTGTGTCTACTAGAATAATGGATTTGAGGACTCTGATTTAATGACTCATGTTGGAGTAGATTAAAAAAATGAGACCAAGACCCCTTGAATCAAAAGTAAACATCCTAATTTTTTCTCCTGCTAGATCAGTTGCTCTTACATGGTAATTAAACAGACCGTACCAGTGGATTAATAATTATTAAAGAAACCTATAGCTCTTGTTTACAATTAGGGCAGTATCAAACTAGGAACTATGAGATAGTTTCCATACCTCTAAGTCATATATACACCACACAAGAGATCATATTTTTCAATGGATGCTTTCTTCAAAATAGGACTTATAATCCAATTATTCTGTACGGCTCAGATCTGACTATTGTGCACTCCTTGTAACAAAATATAACAACCAGATACGGCAAGGGTTACCCAATGTGAACCCTACCTCATGGACTATATATAAGGAGAGGTAGTGTCCTATGTATCATGATTTGGGTTCTTATATTAGTCATAACCCTCGTGCCATCATCATACACTACACCCAAGCATGCAACACGTACAATAGAGAAGTTCTTAACTAGACATAGGGTACCACGTACTTGAACCAGTATAATTCTTTCTCTCATGTGCTACCCTTCTCATTACCTATGTCGAATAAATTGACCATTAGTCGAACGCTAAATCCTTCTACAGTTGGCATACAAGAGAGGGGCTTTGATTGTAGATATAATCTAACAAATTAGATGGGCATCATCAACAACATCGACACCTTATCTCCAGGCACCAGAACCTCCTTTTGTATCTTGGACCTCATTGTAAGGCTAGCTCACTGATCTATAGTTATGTTATCCCGAGTCGATCATGCAGAAGGAAACCCCATATCCCCTATGCATGTTCATCATTAGGTTAGAGGATGTTGGGTCGTAGGTGCACCCATGTAACACCCTAGTGTTAAGCATGTCATTAGCACATGCATTTCATACCATAAACATCATTAGCATGCATGCATCTATCATTGGTCATGTTTGCTCATAATTGCATGCTATGCTTTGTCTCATCATTTTATGTATGAAATGCTTGCATAATTGGTTGTTTAATATTTATTTATTCTTAGTTATATTTATAGAATGTTTTAGAGCTAGGTTGATGTTGGTCATGTTCCCTAATTATGTTTTATAATGCTAGTTTGACTTGGTTTGACTTGATTTGACCATGATAGTGCTTTGTCTTGTTTTGATTAAAAGTCCTAGCTAGGTTTGTTGCATGTGTGTGCCCCCTTCATGAAAAGTGTGGGTAATTTAGTGTAGAACAAAAGATGCTATAGGCTCGTTTCATGAAAGTGGGTGGATCATGTTCGAAAAGTCGAAATTAGTTGTTTTGAGCCGAAATTAGGGTTTGCCTTGACCATCGGAGTAGTCGAGCTTCGACTGATCGTAGTTTCCAAACTAGGCCGAATTAGGAGAAAGTTTGTATACGTGTTTTGCTCAGAATTTCGTAAGGAACATTTCATTCCATATGAGTTTTGGCTGAATCGGCACGTATCTCGGTGCACAGGCCAAAACAGTTTGAATTAGGGTTTCAAATCAGTCTTTAGAGACGCTTGTGCTTCTCAGTCTCGAAAACCGGCCAGCCACCCCGCCACTCGCGCGCGGCCGCGCGCCGCGTGGCCGCGCCCCCATCGACACCGCAGCGCCGCGCCGTGCCTTGTAGTAGTGGGCAAGCGCCCCGTGCTTCCCAAGCCATTCCCGACACCTCCTTTCCCTTTCCCTTCGACAAGCAAGCGGCGGAAGCAACGGCCGCCGCCGCCGTGGCCGTCCCGGCGTCCTGCCGCGCCGCCACGCCGACCCATGCACCACAGCCCTCCAAAACTTCGCCCACAAGCTCCGCAATCCCATGCCTCACCTTCCCGACCCATTCATCGCCCAAATCGAGCCACAAAACGGCCCAATCGGGCGGTTTTTCCGTCGCCGGCGCTTCGCCGGAGTCGCGCCGCTGGCGGGCTCACCGCGGCCACGCTCGTCGAGCCACCTCCCGCCCTCCTAGCGTGCGCCCCATGACCGCCTCTCACGTCCTAGTGGTGAAACCCTAACCGGTTGGACCCGCCTTGGCCCCCCCATCGCCGGAACGCCGGCCATGCCGACGCAGCGTCTTGCCGCCGGTCGGGCGTCGTCGTCAAGCACCTCCCGCCACGGTTTTCTTCGATTAAGTTAGGGGTCTTCATCGCCCCGACCTCGCGGCCGGTGCTCCCCGCCCGACCCGCTTTGTGGCGGAAACGCCCTCGCCCGCCATGCGGCCGCCGCCACCGCCATGGACGCCGGCGAGCCCTTCCGGTGCTTCCCCGTGCCAACCATGGGCGGCATCGGATGCGCCTCGACGAGAGGAAGCCTTCCATGCCCTCAGCTCCGCCAGAAACCCCACCGGCGACGAGATCCATCGCCGGCAGCGCCGTCCCCTATTCTGTGCCTATGACACGCGGGCCCCAGCTATCAGACGAATATCCTTTATCTTTTATAATTTCCAGTTTTGCATGCATGTCTTGTAAAATTCATAACTCTCTCGTTTTAAGTCCTTTTTGAGTGAACCAAATTTTGTCATGCTGCTCTTTCCTATGCTTTCTATGCTTTCTAACTAAATTGATTTGTGTCCTTTATATATGTTGATGCATTAAGTGTAGGAAAGTGGTTGAAACCGTTGATGCACATATATCCTTGTTGAAGTTGTTATCCTATCCTATTTAGAGGTCTAGGTTATAAATGCTCTCGATATGGTGATTGCAAAGAGACGGTGATTCCGGTCACTTGAGAGGATGTTTGTGGTTAGTCACATGGGTGACTAACAAAGGTGCTGCTGGAAACTTGATTAATAAAACATGTGAGATTGGATGGATTTTGTGGTCTTTCCATCTGATCGATTAAGGACTCATACTTTGTCGGAATGTGGTCGGAAGTTGAACGTACCTGTTCATATAGTAGGCTCCGCCGGGTCGTGAGCCACGAAGCTCGTGGGAATGTTAGGGGCCGGCTTTGCACGCTGTATCGCTCCTCCTTTGGTGATGGTAGTTGGGGGATTTATTGGGCGCAAGAAGATGCGCACGAGGCGTCGTCCTCGTTGTTTCGCTCACTTGGCGGCCCGAGAAGGAGGGGGTAGCCGGCAAGACCGAGACTTTACGTCCCGTAACGTCCTGGGAGTGATCGGGTCTGCAGTCATGACGTAGACCTGGTTTATGACGGGGTATTCGCCGGTTGGTTTGCAATCGATTCGAATCGCCATCTCTCCCGGATAGTGAGAACCCGGGTTGCGCCCACGGCAATGTAGTCTTAATATCACAATATATGTTATATTTATCATGTTCTTTCTTTGTTAAAATATTGATCAAGTTACTTATGTTGTTATTTATATTACTGAGCATATGCCTTTAACCTTGGCTATACAGGACCTATGGTTATGTATATAATAAACAACCTTTTAACTTGGAAGAACTCAAGTAGTATGTGTAGGCTCACTAATCAACCTTATTTTATGAAATTAAATGTGAGTCGGCCCGACTCGGATAAAGCCAAGCATGATCCTTGGAGTCTTTTCCTTATTTTTTCGGTTTTCGGACGGGTAAGTCTTGCGGAGTACAATTGAGTACTCCACGGGTTTTCCCCCGTTGCAGGTGACTCCGTCTTGCATGAGTTTAGCTAGTTGTGTGTTGCTGTGGTGAAGAATAATGCCTAGGGCATGGCAGTCTCTATACTTCCCTGTCTCATGCTGTTACTGGGTTGACACTATGTTGGCACTATCTTATTTTATTTCCGCTGTACAAATATCTTGTTTTCGCAAAATTGTTGCTTCCGCACTCTGAACTACTTTGTAAATAAATGTGTACATCGCACTCGATTATAATATAATGAATTTGGTTTAAGATACCTGCAGATTTGAACTCTTGAGCTCAACGATCCTTGTTGTTTTGTTGATGAGTTTGAAATCACTTTCGGAGATTTACGGAATACCGGGTTTATATGGACTCAAGTGTAGGCTGCGATTGCTTGGTAATTGCGAATTATACTTGATTTCTTATAAATTGGTCGGCTCTGTCACAACCCACACTTGCACAACATAAGGGATAAGTTGCTAATCTTTAGAACCCTAGAATGGATAGAGGAATGAAGTCTTCACAAATCCCTAAGCATGAATGGGGGATGCAGAAAGCGGCATGGGTATATAATCTGGGACCTCTAGTCCAGCCTCGTGGCTCCAACCAATACTATAGGTTTTTCTTTAGTCCCGATTGGAGCCTTTAAATCTAGTTGGTGGCTGCAACCGGAATAAGAAGAGAATGACCTTTAGTCATGGTTAGAGCATGTGGCACTAGCCACTGGGCTAGGGACTTTAGTCGTGGTTGGTTGCTCTGACCTGGACTAATGCTCCATTTAATCCTCGGTCTAACTTTGACCGGGATTAAAGGTAACAACCTAAGACCTCTTTTCTACTAGTGTGCTAGGGATAGTATATAGGCTATCACAACCGGTAGGAGGAAGGTAATAAATAATATTAGACTCTATGACAGAGTCTACATTGTGAGTGTTCTTATTGACATTTTATAGGGACCCATTAATTAGTTTATGGATAGGGAATTAGGGATGCATGGTATGCATGGTCGATCGTGTGTGTACCAACAAGAAGCATCACAACGTACTATCTATTTAGAAGTGGTTAGCTTGAGCAAATCTACTCTATAGAACCCTATATATAGCTAACGTACGTGAGCTTCCAAAGCTATCTTAGCTTGTTTGACACAAAGAATATAGGTACCTCATCTTTGTTTTCTGTGCGTACGCGCATGTGTCTGTCGGGTCACCGGCCGTATATACCCCTCTTCTTCGCCGCAAGTGACATGTGGCAACCGGCGAAGTCGTGACCCGATCCGAGACCGGGTATAGTCTTTCAACTCCTGCTATAGCTATGATATCGTAGGCCGTAGCACTCTGCTTAGCTACACAAAGCTAGGCTCTCTCTACCTGCGTGGTGTTTTATTGCAGAGACTGAGAGCCAAGCAAAACGATCGAAGCAGCCAGGGCAAGCATGGAGAAGCAGGCCGGAAGCGTTGGCAAGAGGTGGTGGTGGCCGTTCAGAAGCTGCGCGACCACGAGGAGGTCCCTGCCTGACGTCTGCCTCGTGGTGGCCGTGACGACCGCCGCCGCCATCGGTCTCACCGCCGGCGGCTGGGGCTGGGGCGCCTCGCCGAACGAGATGCCGACCTCCTCGTTCTTCGACGGTACGCTACAAAGAACACATATACATATACCACCGTACCCCATCGTCTTTGCAAAGCCCGGGTAGAGCTCATCATCATATGATATAGCTTGCATGTCTTGCTAATACAAAGCAACTATATACTACGCACACTACCGGAGGTCCCCTCGTTGCCGAGCGTCGTAGTCTTTGCCGAGAGCCAAAACGTGGGATCTCGGCAAAAGCCATATATCCTTTGCCGGCGCCGCGAGAAGACGCGCTCGGCAAAACACCGACCCGGCAAAGACATCCATTTGCTGAGCGACGGCGCTCGGTGAAGATCGACACTTTCGGCAAAGGTTTAGTTTTGCCGTAAAAAAAAAAAAAAAAAAAAAAAAAACTCTCGGCAAAGGCCAACGGCGAAAAACGGTCGTCACTGCTGCGGATTTGCCGAGGGCCTCTCCGTCAAGCACTCGGCAAAATTTTAGCACTTTACCGAGCACCTAACCCTAGCGCTCGGCAAATATCCCTTTTGCCGACTGTCCTTTCCATTTCGGCAAAGTATATATTTTTATTATTTTCGTTCTAATTTTTTTTCTGTAGTTTAAACAACATATAAAATTTGGGATTTTTTGGTACATTTTGCTACCTTTTTAAACTTTATCTTTTTTATTTAAATTATTTTTCAAAACTCAAATTTGAACCGCAAGTTATTCAAATAAGTGAAAAAAAAGGTGAATTGGAAAAATAATATTTGTGTTTGTGAGTCTAATTTGAGGTGTAATAATACTACAATATATAATACTACGTTAGGATCGTCGGACTGATAATCTGATAAATTAAATGTTTGTTCCAAAAATAGTAATAATCTGATGATAAAAATGTATTGTTTGCCCTTCCGTATCGAAGGTTTGATCATTTCTATATTTATTAATATTTTTTATATAAAAAATAAAGCATGTGACTGGTAACAATAAAAGGTGAAGTAGGCGACAATTAATTACCATATAGACGACCGTAGACTAGCTAGCTGCTACTGGTGGCTGGTCGTCAGACAAGCTCCGTCGAGCGGTGCCATACGTACAGCAAGCTGCCGTGTCTCCGCCAATCTCTTGGGGTATTTGATAAGCTCGCCCAGGCCACACGTACAGCAAGCTGCCGTGTCTCCGCCACCCAGCACGTGCATACGACGTTCAAAGATGTGGTTGTCCACGAAGGCATGATGTACTCAAAGATAAATTTATTGATTGAGATAGTTTACTCATACATTTCAATACAGTTAGCTAATTTCTAGCTAACGGGTTTAAAATCCACGTATAGCTAGGTCAATGTCGTGCGTGCGACGGGTTTAAAATCCATGATGATGACAAGTACGTATACATTTAGACCATTTTAAACAGGATAGTAGTTACATAACGAACCGTACTTAAAATGCATACTCCCTCCATCCCTTTATGTGTGTCGCCCGGGAAGCGTGTTTGTGAGGAAAACACGGTTTTCTAGAGACAAACATTTAGGGACAGAGGGAGTACATGTTATCAGAAAGTCAATAATTATAGGTGTGTCACAGCCGCGATGCGGGGCGGCGGCTAGGGCAGGGGGCGGCAACAGCTAGAGCAAGGGCAGGAAAAATATTTCTTTATTGCTTAAATACTGAGATTACATCCCCTTACTTATATAGTTCTCCTATGGGACTTGTAATACAAGCAATCTCTAAAGGTTTCCTTATAGATCGGAATACCTTTTTACAAACAAACTCTTATTTTCTAATAGAAGATTTCCTTATAGATTGGAATATCTCCTTCACAAAATTTTACTTATCCTAATCAAAACTATTACTTTAATTACCAAAAGATCGCGGAACAGCGGCAGCGGGACAGGCGCGTGCACCGGGGTTGGGGGGCCTGCTGGTCGCGGGCCTCGTGGGCCAAATCCTCCACCTCCGAGCCCAATCTCTTGGGGGTGTGACATTCCTCCCCCCCTCCCTCCCCCCCCCCCTCTCCGACCGACGCGTCCTCGCGATAGATAAAGTCCACTCGCGTGACACTTGGAGCAGGATCTGAAGTACTTGGGTTGGCGAGGATCATGTTGTGTCTAGTACGTTATAGGAAAACTCCATGAGACGGTGAAGGTTGCGGATGTAGCCATGGTAGATGTACTGGTGCACCGAGTGTCCCTATGGTGTCGTCATCTGTCGGCGTGCCGCGAGGAGCAGCTCACGCGGGATCCCAACTGCAAGGTGCTGATGAAGCATATCTCGAGGGGGACTCTCCAAGAACATGAAGTGATCGTGGGGAGGTAACGTGACGTACACCGGCATGAGGCGCCAAACGGTGACATCTCGGCGTGTCAGAGGTGAAGCAGCAAGGTTAAGCATCGTACCATACATGAAGGTGCCAAGATCGAACTCACGTGGCGAGAGTTGGTGGGTGTGCCTGTCGACGTCGTAATTGATGTAGACGTTGTCGACGCTGAAGAATTGGCGGTCCACGTTGTCAAGGAAGACAATATGCGCGGCTCCCACATGGTGGCACCGTGGCCACACTCCGCCTAGCAGGATGGCCGTCGTGCGGCCATCGTCAGGGGCGTTGTGTAGGCGCCAAGGGCTAGGAAGTTCGTTTTGCAAACCTCACCCCTTGGAGCAGGGTGTACAGGAGATCCGGCAGCACTGGTGATGAAGCTGGGAGGTAGAAACGGTCGTCGAAGAGGAGGAAGCCGTCCTCCAATGTCCACGCCGGGGCTGCAGCGCCCATGGTCATGTCGAGGGCGATCCAGAGGAGATGCTGCTCTTCTAGTGTCGCTTGTCGGAGATGGACGAAGACACCTATAGATGTGTCGTATAGGTCGAGGGCCCTAGCGTGCCTCGGGCGTTTCCCGAAGCGTGGAGTGATGTCGTGGGCGCTGGTGAAGAAGCCACATTGCGCCTATGCAGGTCTCGGCCCACGTGTCCCGATGCGCGGGGACGGGGCCTATGTGACGTCGTGGCACGTCCATGGTGGTAGTACTGCAGCTCCATGGTTGCGAAGTCCCAAGTCACCCTTCCTAAGCTTGCCAGCCATGGCATGGCGAGGATGACGTCGATGTCGCTGCCGACGTGTAGAGCGTAGGCGTCGACATTGAAGATGTCAGCGCGATGCGGATCGGGACGTCGAAGGCGCTACCGCCTGGCAGGTTGAAGTGGCGCCTGTGCCGGTTGTCACCTTTACCCACACTGGTTGCGTGCAGCGTCCTGCTGTGGTGATGATGACGAGGGGGTCGATGTAATTATGCAAGGCGCCTGAGTCGACCAGGATGTTGACGCTGGTTCCTGAAATCACCCCGATGAGGTAGAGAGAGTGAACACTACGTACTGGGGAGTTGATCGTGGGCGTCGTCGATGTTGTTGTCGTAGTTGTTGAAGACCGTAATGTTAAACAGGTGCTTGCACTTATGACCGCGCGAGAATGGCTCGTCGCAGTTGAAGCACATGCCAGCGTCATTCGGCCATCTCCTCGGTGGTCAGCCGCTTGAACGGCTTGAACAGTGAGGGGTTTTTTTTTGGAATTGAACAGTGAGTTATCATACTTCTAATAAGTTTTGTGTACGTGTGATATGAATCAGGCTCGGACCCTCCGATGAACATCACCGACGAGCATTTTCTCGACGGCCTTCTTACCGCTGATTTCAGCTACATGTCGTGCCGGAGCCGCTATGAGTTCGCTGCCTACCACAAGGTTTCGTCGCACAAGCCGTCTGCCTACCTCATCGCCAAGCTCCGGAAGCAAGAAGCGCTCCAAAAGCGATGCGGCCCAGGAACGGCCGCGCACAAGAATGCGGTCAGGCGGCTCGACTCCGGTGAGGGCGTCATCGACAATGACGACGACGGTTGCCGGTACCTCGTCAACATCAGCTTCCGCGGCCTCGGCAACCGCATGCTCGCCATTACGTCGGCCTTCCTCTACGCTGTGCTCACCGAGCGCGTCCTCCTCGTCGACGGCGGCAAGGACGCTGACGCGCTCTTCTGCGAGCCCTTCCCGGGGACGACGTGGCTCCTACCTCGAGCCGGCGGCTGGTTCTCCTCCTCCCCGCTCAGGAGACTCCAGGGCTACGACGGCGGCTCGAAGCAGAGCCTCGGCAACATGCTGCAGAGCGGCGGCATCACCATGTCTGCCGACGGAAAAGCGTCGTGGTCGGCGCCGAAGCCGCCGCCGTACATGTACCTCCACCTTGACGGCGCCTACGGGTTCCACGACAAGCTCTTCTTCTGCGGCGCGCACCAGCGACTCCTCCACGAGGTGCCGTGGCTCTTCATGTGGACGGATATCTACATCGTGCCGGGACTCTTCCTCACGCCGGCGTTCAGCGGCGAGCTGGAGGCCTTGTTCCCGGAGAAGGAGGCCGTGTTCTACCACCTCGGACGGTACCTCTTCCACCCGACAAACCGCGTCTGGCACGCCATCAAGAGCTACTACCACGCCAACCTTGCCGGCGTCGGCCAGCGCGTCGGCGTGCAGATCAGGGTGTTCCAGAAGAAGCAGCCGCGAACGGCCGTGCTGGACCAGCTCCTCTCGTGCCTCCGCGACGAGAAGCTCCTGCCGGAGACAGACGACGCAGCAGGCGGCTGCAACGGCAACAGCACGTCCTCGCGCGCCGTGCTGGTGACGTCGCTGAGCTCGTGGTACTACGACCAGATCAGGGCCGAGTACGGCGGCAGGATCGCCGGCGGCGTGCACCAGCCGAGCCACGAGGGGCAGCAGCGGTGGCGCGACGCGGCGCACGACATGAGGGCGCTGAGCGAGATTTACCTGCTCAGCATGTGCGATGTGCTCGTCACCAGTGGCTACTCCACGTTCGGGTACGTCGCGCAGGGGCTCGCCGGACTTCGCCCCTGGGTCATGCCCAGGGCGCCATCGTGGGCTGCCGACTGGAGAGAAGGGCTGGACCCTCGAGACCTGCCGTGCCGGCGGGCAGTCTCCGTCGAGCCGTGCCTCCACACACCGTCGGCCTACAACTGTTCGGCAGCGAGGAACGTGGACCTGGACAAGGTGTCGCCGTACATCGGCCGCTGCGTGGACGTCAAATACGGCATAAAGCTTGTCAATGAAAGTGGAGGCCAGTGGTGACGGACATGTCATTTGCCTAACACATGATTAAAAAACACGAAAATGTATATTTAGTATAGAGGAACATTGTAGGTGCATACGTGTATTAAAGCAAAAAAAATGTAGAGACTTCAACTAGTGAACTAGTGTAATAAGTGATGAACATTTGGTTAAACTGCAAGTCACGATCAAAGTATCACATATGCAATATGCATCCAAACTGCAATCTTCATCCTGACCGTTTGTGTGCTGCTACCAGGTCAAGCACATGAACTCTACATCATTTGCCTGGCCACCACCATTTCCTTGGGGGCGGTGGAGGTGTAAGGATGTCTAGCATGGTCTCCTTCTCCCTTGGTGTCAATGGTACCCCTCGGACCAGGTTCAGAGCCATAATGTGAACATTTGTCCGTTGCCTGTGCTTTTGATAAGCCCAGATGCCAGCTGCTATACCACCCACAATGACCTGTACATGATGGACTCAATCAGTAGAATGAATGCATCTTCTCAGATTCAGATTATCAGATTTCAGGGGATTTGATGAGTCGCTAGCTCTTGAGGAGTAGCACATGCCATACAGTTATGTCAGATAAATGGAAACATGTACCAAATGATAGATTCTTATTAGGCCTTACAGGTGAAAGCCAAATCCCAGCAGTCTGAAGATCAAATTTAGGGGCATATAACACTGTTTCCCCATAATCATCCTCTAGTTTCTTGTAGATCTCTTTATCACTCTTTCCTGCTTTTATTTCATCACGAATGAGCTGCAAAATGTAATACTGTCATTGTCTGATAGAAAAATATCACAGTAAAAGTGATGATGTCAAATGAGCAGTACTCCTGAATGTCTCTTTTCCTGGTTACCGTACATTTATTTATATACATATATACACAAATATAGCAGAGGAGGAAAAAGAAGCACATATAGAGCTTAACATCTGGTAAAACTAGCACGGGAACTTTTAAGTTTCAACCTAGTTGCCAAAAACTTGTCCTGATTTCCTGATATTTGAAACAAATAGCGCACTATAGCGGCGCAATAGCGGCGCTGTAGCATGAACTGTATGTTGACGCTACGTTGCAAATAGCGCGCTATAGTGAGGCCATAGTGCGCAATAGCGGCTGCTATAGCGGCAATAGCGCCGAGAAAGGCTGCCGCTAAATTTCATAGCGCGATCTAAAACAATGTCAAAATCTAAGCACTAATGTTTTGCAAAATAGGAGTTGACAGGCGCTTCAAATATTAAGAATCTAAAGTTCTTAGAGACATTCTTTGTGATGGATTCAGTACCATTGCCTAAAATGCAATGAGACGTTTATTATGTTCTTCAATATTCTAGAAATTCTCAGATTTAAGAACATTTCTGAAAGCCAGTAAATTTATAAGGAATGTTTAAAAAAACTGATTACGCCAAAACATATTCCATTTGACAAAACCAAGAATTCAATAGCTACATCAATTCAATTTCTAGCAAGTCACCATCTGTTGATGCACTGAAATCTCAGAAGCAAACATACGACAGTATCACCCCTGATAATTAAGTTGCAGATTGACTCAAAATAGTGCAGTTAATAACAGTTCTTTGTCCCGAAGAAGAAGAAAGGTTTATTCAGTTATTCAAGGTAAAGGAATGGAAAATTTTGGAAACAAAGATGTACCAAGCAACACAGCTGCATTGAGCTATAATGAATAGCGTGAAAACTACAAAAAATTTGATGTCCATGATGTAATTCTTACTTTTGTTTCAGAGCAATTGCAAAGTTGCAACAAAACACAGAAATGAACACATAACAATTTCAGCAAATCTGACTAATCCAGCAACAGAATTACAAAAATAGCCCTGTTACTATGAGTCTTGCAAACAAGTCACTCATGTTTAAAAAGTTATTACCTTCCTAAGCAGAATAGCGACATCAGCCTGTGAATCTTCAATCGATTGGCTACCACACTCAGTGCACCTAACATTGTGGCTTATATTTCTCGCACGATTTTCAATGATCTGCCTCTGTTTGACGTCATCCTCAGCTGCCATAGTAAAATTCAATGTACTTGATCTCTATTACAGCGGTCAGTTAACAAGGTATAGAGCCTGAAAGAAATGAAATTAAGCAAACAGGTGAATAACTTGTGGCGTAGCTCTATGATATGACAAGAGTTGCACAGAAACAAATTGCATCATCTCTTGTTTAAAAAGAACAGTCAACAAACCGTATCAGGAATACCAAATAACACATCCTAACCACCTATCCTGTAAAAGACTAACAGAATTCAACAGATTACAGCTGACCCAAGCAAGACACAAGGGAAATATGACCATCAATTTGGTGAGGGAGCAGAATAGCAACACGTTTGTGATGATTTAACAGATTACAGATTCAAACAGAGTTTGTGATGATTTAACAGATTACAGATCTCAAAGTCTCTTTCTGACCCAAACATATCCAACAGATTACAGCATATGCACGCATGCTTCTCACTTCATCAATACTGGTTATCCTCCAAATCTTTCCCTTCATATCCAACCACAAGATGCTTCAATTTTCATTAATATAAATTGTGAGATTTAACTTGCAGGTTTGTGAGTACTAAAGGTAAAAGTTTGGACCTTTTTTATTCGAATTCAAAATTATGTAGACTACGAACAGGAAGTCTGCACTGAGAAGCAAAACTTAGAACATAGTGTTTGAACTGTAAGCAGAAACTTCACCTTGCGGCTCTAGCAAGGGGAGGGTTTTACTGAGAACGAAGGGCATATGAGGAGTGGAGAAGAGGCGGCGCTCAGGTACACTAGGGAGGATTATGAACGCGGACACAGGGTGTAGTTGGAAACGATGAGGCAGCGGACGAGCTGCCGACAGAGAGGAGCGCACGAGGCGACGGGAGAGGGCCGGACGGAATGCGGGAGGCACAGGGGACAATCAAGCTCACCGGGCGGCCAGAGGCTTTCACTACGGCTGCACGAAGTGGGTCGCCGCCGCTCACCGTGAACAACGAAAAACCCACCATAAATAAAAAATCAGACATGTATAAATCCCAAATCAGGAAATGGTTCCAAATTCCTAAGGTTTTCATCTACTAGTGAATACCACACTGAAAGACATCCCCAACTGGACAATCGATCGAATCCTAGGTTGAAAGCTACTCTCAAATTGGGAGGGTAATCAACTCACCTTGCACCTGTGGACCGCCCGCCCGCTCCCCTCTCCGGATGGGGGCGGCTACGCAAGAACGCGCGAGCACAATAGGATGGGGGTGTGTCGCCTTCCGCTGGCCGCCCGGGCGGCCACCCGTCCGACGAGCCGCTGCTCCTCCACTTCACAAGCTGCGGCGAGGTTTGGTCTACCGTCTGCGACTACGGGTGCGGCGGCGCTTGGAGAACTGCGGTGAGGACATTGGCCAGGCCGAATTCGGCTTCAGCCTCACTCAGCCTGCAACGGTCCAACATCAACGAAGAAGGCCCAACTAAGATACTGAGTGGAGGTCGGCCCAGTTTTTTAGCTTCTTTTTTAAAAAAGAAAATCTATTTTAAAAATGTTAACCATCGACTCTTACGTGGACTCTTTGCGTAGGTGACTGTATCAAAGTTAACTGTGATGCTATATTTTATATTTTTTCTAGCAAATGTGCCCTGCATTGCAACGGGAGAAAGTAGTGTCCTGTGCTCTCCATTGTCGAGAACTCCAAATCCTAGTCCAAGTCCTCAAATTCTTGCGGATTTGATGACATGCTACTGACATAACAAGGAAATCAGAAAACAGCAACAGTGATCACAACCGCACAATAAAATCAGAACATAAACATAATAGTAAAATAGGTACCATAGCAGCCAGCATGACCATACACGAGTAAGCAAGTTCAGTACATAATTAAACAATGTCATCAAATGATAAAAAGCTTAAGTGCTCAGCTGATAACACATCAACATTAAGTAGAGTCCAACACAAATAGCAAGGCTGCCACCTAATGATCTAAATAAGCAAATCAACATTCAAATGAAAGCTGCCTGCATCTCCAGCTGTTGCAGATCCACTATTGTCTTCATCCTGTTCCATTCCCGCTCTTGTGCTGCATCTCTCCTGTCATGGTCACTGTCATCTTCTTCAGTGATGTCTGGAGCAGCAGCTGTATTTCTTGGACGCTTCCTCCTCCTAGCATAAGTCTGGCTGACAGAGGCTGCTGACCGAGAAGCAGCAGCCCCAGGCAAGTTACGACCTTGTAGGCTCTCAGTTGGCCCAATAGCTTCATGCACATTAGCCCAAGTCAACTCATTACCAAGAGCTGCATGAACTGGCTCACAATTTTCATCCACCCATTCATTTTCCCATTCAAATTCTTCGAGCAAGAGGGGTTGCATATCTTTCCTTTGGAGCCAAGCTCTCTAGTTTTTGAAACTTATTCGACATCTTTCGGTTGTAACTAACATATAACAATTTATTTAACCTCTTATACTCCAATATGTTTCTCTTTCTGTTGTGGGCCTGCACAAAAAACAATGTAAACTCACAATGGTCTGCAAGCAATATTGCTACAAAACTCAAATTACTTAGTAGTATAGTAATTACATGGGCAAAAGCACTCCAATCGCGCCCACAACCAGATGTTGAGCAACAAAGACTGGTTATTCTTTTTTGCTAAACTTTTGAAGCTCATAAGCTAGACCACAAAATGAACCCCACCAAAGGACTGCAACATATTTCGATATTAATCAGTTCATTATAACCAAAGAGAAGCTTGGGAAGGTAAAGAAACTTTAGTTGGGCAGACTTACATGGGCTTCTTTTATCTCTATGGCATATGACTACTGGGCTTGAGAAGCAATCACCTTCGGACCTCACGTAGTCACAAGCCTGGTCGCTAATCTTGCTCATTTCATTGTCATCAATCACCATCTTACATAAAACATTGTTGAACATGGACCTTAGCCATGCAGCTTGTCTCTTGTCCTTTTCCCTAATGGCAAAAAACTTGGATGGGTTCAAAAATAGAGCTGCCGCATATAGCTGTTGCTCCATTTGGTTTTCCCATCTCTTCTCATAGCACAACATTACCTCTTTAAGTAAATTTGGCTCCTCTTTTAAAGCATCTTTGATGGAGCTCTTTGCAACATTCATCGCTGCCATGATCTCAGGAGCTGTGGGTGTCACATCTCTGTCTGCTATCCTTAGAGCAATGAGAAGTGGTTGAGAAGCTCTTAGGCAATTTTCCACTCTAGTCCAAAATGGCATTGAAAGGACAATATTTTCAGCTTGTTTGCCTTCAAAAGTAGTAGACAAGTTGTTAGCATGCCATTCATCACTAACAAATAAGTTTCTCAGACCATTCTTGTGCTTATACATGTTTTCCAATGTGAGGTACGAAGTAGCAGTGCAAGTCACGGCTGGCCTCACAAGATCTGCACCTAATTTCTGTCTCGTTTGATCAAGAAGTCTATCATGCTTGTAGAGAAATCTGCATAATTTCCTTGCCCAATTGATGGCAATACAAAAATCCTTTATTTCACCAATGTCCTGCAACATCAAATTCAAGCAATGGGTAGCACAAGGCGTCCAAAACAAATGTGGGATTCTCTCCATTAGGATTCTTCCTGCTTCCTTGAAATTGGCCCCACTATCAGTGAGAACCTGCACCACATATTCCTTCCCAATCTTGTCAACTTGCTTTTCCAACAAATCTGCTAACATCTGTGCATCTGCTATCTCACTTGTAGCATCCACTGATCCCAGGAAAAAGGTACCTGCTGGACTATTGGCAAGAAATCTGATGAGATGGCGATGACTAGTATCAGTCCACCCATCTGACATGAGTGTGCAACCATATTCTTTCCAAGCTTTCTCATGCTTCTTCCTCAGTTCTGTTGTCCTATTGACAGCCCTTTCAAGCAAAGGTTCCCTAATCTCACAGTATGTTGGTGAGCGGTAACCAGGACCATATTGCCCAATGGACTCAAGCATAATCTCCCAGCTTCTCGAGTTAACGACGTTGAGAGGTATGGCATTTTCATAGAAGAAATCGGCAACATGGTCATCAACAACTTGTTTGGTCTCCTTGTCTTTTTCTGTGTCGTGATCTAGAGCGGGTTGAGAGGTATTCGATCTATGCCTGTCTGCAACTACCTCTTCTGGTGTCTTGTATAGCATGGAACTGACTGACTTGGATGCCTTTTGAATTTGTGGTTTAGGTGGAACAGCAGCAACAAAAGAAGAGATGGAAGCTTGAGCAATTTTCGTTATTTCGTGCTTAACCTTTGTCGCCGAAATTGGTACTCTTCCTGGCTCAGCTTCAGCAGCTTGTTCACTTTCACTCTCTTCATTTGCATCTTGTTCCTGTTCACCATCTTTGGCCACTTGCACAAGTACAGTCCTTGTGTTCTTCTTCAATACAGTCCTTTTGTTCTTCTTCAGGTAAGCATCCATCTCTTCCCTAACTAGTTCAGGTGCTTTTGGGCAATTTTCTGCATTCCCATAACCGCCAGCAAGGTGCTGCTTGAACCTTTTTATTCCTGCAGAAACTATCTTCTTACAAAATACACACTGCACAAAATCCTTCTTCATAGGATTTGGCCACCACCCATACTTCCATCCTGGGTCTTGAGATCGAGCCTTTCTCTTGGGATCTTGAGCTTGGGCAGCAAGATCTGATGGCAGCACTGCTATTGCCTTTTCAACAAGGGTTGCAACATCTGGAGCAGCTGAGGAAGCTGAGGCAGCACCACCTGATGGAACACTAGAATCTGCAGCGGCTGAACCTCCCTCAAGGTGAGGCATGATCACTTCAACTACGAGCTGCCTCGTTCAACCCGTTAATAGATGAGCAGATAACATTAAGTTGATGCACCTGAACATTAGAAACGAACATATGGTAATATCAGGATATCTGAGCTATTAAATTACCAAATGGTTAAAAACGTCCTAGTTAAAAACAGTTCTTTAACCACCAAAAGTAAATGTTATCAGTTATTTAAGAGTAACAGAATGCTTAATTATATATACAGGAGGTGTACTGAGCAGTAAAGCTGCTTGAGAAATAACTGATAGTGTGAAAGCTATCACATTTCAATACCCAAGATTTAATTGTAACTTTTTCTTAAGATCAATGATTGAAAGTTGCAATCAAACATCAATCAACACCTAACAAGTCATTGTGATTTATTCATTCGAGAATGACCAAAACTATGTTGTTGTTGTTGTAATGACCAAAACTAACCCTGCTACCATGAGCCTTATAACTACCAAGACGCAAAGGTAACTCGGTATTCAAGGGTAAACAAAAAGGAAGTAACTTGTGAAGAAGAATAGCAACAGCAGCTTGTGAATCTTCAATCAATTGACTACCACACTCAGTGCATTAAACGTTATGGCTTATATTTCTTGCATGATTTTAAATTAATCTTCCTCTGTTTGACATCTCTGTTAGCTGCCACATAGCGAATTCTTTCTTTCTTTAAGTTTTTGCGAGGAAGCTGCTGGGGAGGGAGGGAAAGGCGAACAGTTGATGTAATAATTTGAGCACTTCCTATATGAAATGAAAATAGTGGTGGATAACACAGTTTGTGAGATATGCCAAGCTGCCAAGGAGATAACTGTCCACATCATCTAAGGGTGTTCACATGCAAGGGAATTTTGGGCAGCTATCAGAATTCAGACTCAACCTGATTGGCCTATCCAAGCAATCAAAAAGATTCAGCCACCAAGCCACATACCAGCAAAGCACTTCACCACCTTCCTTCTGTTATGTTGTTGGCACATCTAGAAGCAGAGGAACAACACATTCTTCAACTCGGACAGAACGACACTAGGCTTTACATTAGTTGCGTGCAAAACTGAAGCCTATCTATGGGATGCAAGATTGCCAAGGGGTGAAACAACAGGTGTTCTATAATAGCTAGCGACCAAACTAAAATGGTGCCTTTGTAAACTTATATGCCCAGTTGAGAGCCAACATCAACATATCAAACCAGGTGGGAGATTCTGTGTCCCCCCGTGAGACCTACCAAAACCGAGAAGGCGGTAGTATGGGTGACTAAGCTTTTTAACCTCATTTTTAGGTCAAACAAGATGCCTAAAGAATGGAGGCGAAGTATATTAGTACCAATCTTCAAGAATAAAGGGAGATGTTCAAAGTTGTACTAACTACAGGGATTAAGGTCGATGAGCCATACGATGAAAGTCGTGGGAGAGGGTTATCGAGCACGCCTCTGAAGGTCGACAAGTGTGACCCAAAACCAATTTGGGTTCATGCCGGGAGGTCGACCATGGAGGCGATTTTCTTAGTACGGACAGTTGATGGAGAGATTTAGGGAGCGAGAAGAAGGACTTGCACATGGTCTTTATTGACCTCGAGAAGGCGTGATGACAAAGTACCGAGAAACGTCATGTGGTGGGCCTTAGAAAAACACAAAGTCCCAACTAAGTACATTACCCTCATCAAGGATATGTACAAAGATGCGACGACATGTGTTGGACATGTGATGGCGATACGGTGACTTTCCAATTAACATAGGACTACATCAAGGGTCCAAGACGAGCCCTTATTTATTTACTCGGTGATGGATGAGGTTACAAGGGATATACGGGGGTGATATCCCTTGGTGTATGCTCTTTGCCGATGATGTGGTGCTAGTGGATGAGAGTAGAAGGGGTAAATAGGAAGTTGAGCCGTGGAGGCACACGCTAGAGTCGAAAGGGTTCAGATTGAGTAGGACCAAGACCGAGTATATGATGTGCGACTTTAGCCCGACTAGGCACGAGGATGGGGATGTCACCCCTGGATGGACAAGTGGTGGCCAAGAATGATACTTTTCGGTATTTAGGATCTATGCTACGGAAGGATGGCGACATTGATGAAGATGTTAGACATAGAATCGCGAGGTTGGCTAAAGTGGCGTCAAGCTTACGGCATCCTATGTGACAAGAGGGTACCACGAAGCTAAAAGGGAAGTTCTATAGGGGCGATTCGCCCGGCGATGTTGTATGGTCTTTGAATGTTGGCCTACAAAGAGGCGACATGTCCAACGGCTAAGTGTGGACCGAGATGCGTATGTTGCGTTGGTTTTGCGGGCATACTAGAAGGGATAGAGTTCGAATGAAGATATTCGGGATAGGGTCGGGTGGCCCCTATCGAGGAGAAATTGATTCAAAGATCGGGTTGAGATGGTTTGGACATGTTCAACGGAGGCCTCCGAGGGGCGCCGGTCGTAGTGGAGTTCTAGAACGGGTAGATAATGTAAAGAGAGGTAGAGGCCGACCCTAGACCCGACTTGGGACGAGGCGGTTAAAGCGAGACCTTAAGGAGTGGAATATCTCCAAGGATTTAGCTTTGGATAGAGCGCTTGGAGGCAAGCTATTAACGTGCCGAACCATGACTTTGTTTCCTTTTCTATCTACCCTAATCTTTTATCCTTTTTGTCTTGTGCCTTTCTACGTTCTTTTTATGCTTGTTTTCATATGGGTTTCATCTCTAGCCTACCCCAACTAGCTTGGGACTAAAAGGCTATGTTGTTGTTGTAGTAGATAACTATAAATGCATGGTTCCCCGCCAAACAGTATAAATAAAAGCACATTCGCTGCATTGGCCGTTTTTCTTTCCAGATCTAACCACCAAAAGATGGCCTCCATTTTCACAAGAACAAATTTTAAGCCTTCAGATTGCAGGTTCTGAACACTAAACATGAAGGGTTGAACCATTTTCACTTGAAAATTTGTAGACTATCAACAGCATTCCAGTAAGTATGCAGTCTGAATCAAAAACATTCAGTTTGGTGTTAGAAATATCAACAGCAGATTCGAGCTCCTGATATTCTCTTAACAAGACCAAATTGAACTGAAACTTCTGAAAACCTGCAAATGCACAATACAAAATGAATAGGTTCACCTTGCTGCCGCGCACTTGCAGTGGAGAATAAAAAGAAGCGGCGGTGATTGGAGAGTCAGGGAGCACTATATGAGCGCGGGCAAACGAGGACAGGAGGTCATAGGTGGCGATGCCCACGAGAGAGGAGGGCATAAGACGGATGAGAAAGAGGACGGCACAATGACGATAGGAGCTCGGCTCTCGAGGCTGCTGACGGTTCGCGTTGACGCCGCCTCGTTGGGGGCCGAGCTGGTGAATTTACAGTACAGGCCTAGGGCCGCCATTGAAGCGCACTAGAAATCAAGAAATGGGGATTGAGGTTTACAGACAAACATGAAATAGTCAAGTACCTGCTGTGCTGCCGCCAGACGCCCAGGCCGCCGGACTCCTGCTGGCCGCTGCCCTGTCCGCGCGCGGCACTGTGCTGCCTGGGAAATGGCGGCAGCCGCACGACGGCACGAGAGCGGAGCTAGAGTCTGCCCGCGGGAGTACACTCGCCCGCCTCCCGTGCCGATTCGCCGCGCCGCCCCTTCACTTCACCAGGCTCGGTTGGATGTAGGGCCAGCACTCATTAGGTTAGGAAAACTGGATATGATAATTTTTATTTGAAATTTTATTTTACTTTGACAAATTTTAAAATAAATGTCATCATTAAACAACTATATAGTACTAATTTAGGGCCTGTCTATTTGGGGTTTTTGGGAACTTTTGAACCTTTCAAAAGTCTAAAAGCTTTCAAGATACCGAAAAGAGAAAATTTCATGCCCGGTCACTCAACTTGGCACCAAATGTAATCTAGGTCACTCTACTTTTAAAATGTTATTTATGGGTCGCTGAACTTGGTCTCGAAAGTGTCATCAGGTCCCAAACTTTTACAATGTTATTTGTGAGTCCTTGAACTTGGCTTCGGGTGTCATTGAGGTCTCAAACATTGACGTGATGTGCAATGACATGCTGGATCCACATGTCAGTCAGCTATATTTCTATTTTTTTATTTTTCTGCATAGAATAAAAAAGAAAATCGGGTCATGCCAAGTTGAGTGACCGGCCATGATTTTTTCTCAAATTGAAAGCCCAAAAGCTTCTAGCTTTTGGCTTATAGGATAGGACTATTTGGCTTTTGAAAAGTCTGAAAGCTAGTAGTTTTGCTCATTATAAAAATGGCAAACCAATGAGTTTTCTTAGAGGCTAAAAAAGTTATGAGCACATTCATTTTTTTTTTTTCCGGTTTCCAATATCTCGTTCCATAAGATAGTTTGTATCATCGTTTCAAAAAAAAAATAGTTTGTATCATTTTTTTTTTCCGGTTTCCAATATCTCGTTCCAAGTATTTTATTATATGATATAGGACCAAGATAGTTTGTACCAAGAGTTCTGGACTATTTCTATGTCACCCTAATCACATTTATACTTCATCTATTAAATTTTCATTAGAAACCATGTCCTGCTCCTTATTCTTTTTCACATTCTTCCACCTTCAGATTAATAATCGATATGCATATATATTTCGACATGATTGGCTGAAAATTTTCAAAATGCGGAAAGATTAGGGGTTGAGATAGGGAGTATTGTAAAGTAAATTTTCAATCTTGCCAAATGGAGACTAGGATTAGGAGTAGAATTTGAGAGCCCTCGGAGTTGCTCTAAAGGTGGAAGCTCAAAGAAACATGGGTGCTTAGAGTAATTCCATGAGTCTTTTCATATCCTTTGATGAAAATAGAGAGTTAAGGCGACCCGGCAGCGGGCCGGGGGAGCCTCGTCTACTACTTCCCTCAGGGGCACAGCGAGCAGGTTCGAATGCATGGATGGATTCTCAATGTCCTTTTCTCAAGCGAGGACTCTGAATATACCGAGAGCAGTGTTATTAGCTTCTGTGTTTTCTGTGCTTGAAAAAAATGTTGTCTAGGGTGTGCAAGGGGTGCGACGGTACAGGGCCAAAATTTCAGGGCCTCAAAAAATAAGCCCATTAATAAAAGACCCTAACTATTATTAGGACTGAGCGTGAGAAGTTTGATCGCCGCTCTCGGCTGACCGCTCATCTCATTTAGTCTTTTCGTATTCTCATACAGTATATATCTAGCGGCCGCCGGCCGCTGGCCCTTCGTCCGTCCATTCATCTACTACTAGTACTACTGGCGAGCACTCAAGTAAATTAGCAAAGCAAGCTGTCATACCCGGTTTTAAGAACAAAACTAGATACACACCATATGTGAGTCCAGGAAGTCAAATCTCACATATAGTTACAATTAAAGAAAACATCAAAACATAATGCTTAATATATAACAAACTTAATACAAAAAGATAACCTCAAAGCGTGAACAACGGAAAGACACTCCGATCTTGGGATGAAGCCTCCTAGCCACGAGGACAAACCGATTTGGTTGATCACAAGCCCGACTCCTTCAAAACTCTAGCAATCTTGCAACATCCTGGTTTGAGTGGGAAATTGCAAGGGTGAGTCCATGTCGAACTCAAAGCAAATATAACATGGGGTTATGAAGCTCAAAGGGCGACGAGACCGGTTTAGCTGCGGTAAGCATTTTAGTGAGTCACAATTTTAGCATTAATTTAGCAAGAAGTTGTGCTTAAGCCCCAAATATACCCACATTATAAATAAGAGCAAGTCATAATCTCTATCACCATCTTCAACGTCATCATCGTAGTCACCTTCAACTTAAATCCATGTCTCAACCTTATCTCAATCTCAACATCCATAGATCACTATTGCTTGAGTTTTCCGGGCCGCTCGTGACCGTGAGCACGGTTGATATATCAGTTTGATCAAACTCTGCGCAGAGGTGTACACTTTTACCGTGAGTCATGATTCTCAAATGCACGGGTTAGCAAGGCCCAATACACCAAGAATCATATAAAGCCTTTCAATGGTTCTTCTAAAATGTCAAAGTCGCTAGGATTCAATGGTTATTCTCAGGATCCTACCCGCCAGCTGGTTTCCCAAATCGACCTTCCCCATTTGCGCCACAAGAGGGTAACCCTGACAAGATAGGAAAGGTCCATTGACCGACTAAAGTCAGAGCCATATAACCCCCACAGTTGTACTGTAAGTCCCAGCTTTTGCCGAAGGATAAGTCCTTATGGAGGGCCAAGAGTACCATGAAGAAGCATGAACTCTCACCCTATGGTCCAGGTTGGTAAACATCATCTCATACAATTCATTGTTTACATCATAGTCAACATTAGATCATGTTTATTTAAGTTGAGCACTAGCAAAATACTACCCATATGCAAACATCCCCATAGGCAACAAGGTACAAGATAACAATAACTATGTTATAATCTCTAAGTTTGTCAAGGTGGACACATGCATATGAATCATGATTATAAAGTGTATAGGTAACAAGGATAGTCCCATGCTATACTTGCCTTAAACTCAGAATCCTTTTTAATCAATTCTTCAAAGAACTCCTGAGGATCCTGATCTTCAGATAATTCCTGATCTTCCACGAACTGCTCACCGTCTACTAGAGCACCAACTTCTTCCGTGCCACCAACGTAAAACTCACCGATTTGGACATCGTCATAAAAACACCACACAAGCATCCGAGAAATCATACACGAAGCAACAAAAGAACTATATTAGAACATTACACCAACAGTATGAAAATAAGATAAAAGGTTTATAAAACAAATCTATGTCTCACTACGATCACGCAGACGCGAAGATCACGAAAATCGGAGCTAGAACGCAAAAGATACGAATTAAACAAGATTTCCTTTAGTAAAACAAATTAAATCAAACTTTAAATTTGAAAAGTTCAAAACACGGTTAACATCATCGCTAACGCGAAGTTTACGTCGTTACGGGCCTAACGCAACTTGAACGGGTCAAAACGGATTTAAAACGCAAGTTATGGCCAAAAAACAGGGTTCTAGGGGCATAACCGCGAGAGATCGTGGGTTAGATTGCTATTAACTATAGCCGTCAAGGTTTAACTCGCAAAACCGACAAGTCAGGGGCTTTTCTTTAAATACTTTTGAACTGATTCGACTTTGGAGTAAAACAGGAAAACAACAGGGGGTTCTTTTGCAAAAACTCTAGGGTGGACCGGGTCGCTGACGAGGTCGGCGATGCGTGGCGCCGACATGGCGCCTACGCGGCACACACGCTGGCGGCCACATCGCCATCGGGCGGGGCCAGTTGACTTTGCCGACCTGGTATCCTAGATCCGATCTTGGCCATCCAGATCGAATCGAACGGGCGGGAAGGGGCTCGCGAGGATGGTCGCCGGCGCGCCGTGACGGGCGGCGATGGGCGGCGGTGTCGCCTGAGTTCGCGCCGAATGGCGCTCCGGATCGGCCGAGCATGCGGGTTGCACCAGCCACGTAGCGCCGGGCTCGCGTAACGCGATGCGCCATTGACGCGGCGGCTAGCGGCCGAGACGCGGATCGAAGCGGCGGCGCGCTGGCTAGCGGCGGCGGCGACGCCATGGCCGCGAGTAGCGGCGCAGCGGGAGGGAGAGGGAGACCACAGGGGCACCGGCCGGTTCCTTACCACACGGCGGAGCTCGGGGACCGGTTCTAGTCGACGGGGACACGTCGGTGAGGGAGATCGGACGGCGGCGCACACCGAGCTCAAGGTGGCGGCGCGATTGGGTTAGGGTTTCGGCGTCGGTGGCGCGCAACTCCACTAGGGTTCCCAGGGGGCGCAGGCACGAGGCTCGCCTCTTATAGGCCGCGGCGATCCTAGGTTGCCGCATGAGCCGGGATCGGGGGCGGCGCCGTCCGCCCGTGATGCGGAGGTGGGAGACGACCGCGCGTCCGCTGGCATGTGGGGGCCGAGCTGGGAGCGGGTCCGCTGGTCGTTCGCTACGGCGCGGGCCGAGAGCTCGCCGCTTGTTGGCCTGTTGGGCGGGGTGCCGGGCCAAGGCCCAAGCGGGGCAGGCGGCAAGCAGGAAGCAAGCCGGGCCGGCTGTGCGCTGGGCTGGAAGCTGCAGCAGGCCAAAACAAAGAAAAAGAAAGGGATTGAGAAAAGCCTTTTCTTTTTAGTTTCAGAAATTTGCAAGTCAAATTCATTTAAATTTGAAACCTCTTCTGAACTTTTGAAACAAGCACTCATTACAAAAATAAATGCAGCAGCATGAGTGCACAATCATGTATCTATTCCTATATTTTATTTTAATTTCTCAAAATTTTATTATTTACCTAAATTAGAATGCTCACAAATTGCATAACTAAATCATTTTATCCTATTTTCAAAAATTGCAAAATTTGGGGTGTGACACAAGCAAGGCCAACACACTCAAGTTGATTAGCTAAAAAGCAAGCAAGGCCGAGGCCTGCCGTAGTCAACAACGCGGTACGTGAAAACACACCACACTGTTTTTCTTTCAATTGAAACTTTTCCTATTATAAGCACTCAAGTAGATTGAAATTTTATTTTTATTGTTTTCGTTTTTTGAAGCCATGTTTTCTTCAAATCGAATTAGAAAATTTGAATCTGGTTCCTAAAAGCGTAAGAAGAAATAAAGAATTGAGAAGTTAACTCAATCTCGAGAAAGGATAGATTTATTTCAAAGAACACTAAGAGAATGATGTTATTCAAGTAAATATTAGTTTAAAAAGGTACTATTCTTAATGTATCACATCTGCTTTACCGTGTATATATATATATTTTATTTTATATATGGAACTTCGATTTAGGCCTCACTTAGAGCTTCGAACCATGCCTATAAATCTGACGGCACGGCCAGTTCCACCGCATTGCATACCTGTGGGCACCGATTCATCTTTACTGCCTATGTATTATGGCCTCGTTGAATCCACGCCCGAAAGCACGATTCATCTTTCTGCTGATTTATAGGCACTAGTTACCTTTTCTCGATCGAGGAAGTGGTTGATGTGTGTCGCCGCGGTACTGTACTTGGTGTTAGTGGTGTACATGTTTGATTACCTTTTTCTGATCGAGGAAGTGGTTGTTATGTCGTCGCGTGTACTGTACTTGGTGTTAGGGCATGGCCAACGCTAGCGGTGGATGCGTGCTGCCTCAACTGTCCATGTAGATGAGGAAGTAACTGAGGCTGCTCGGCTGCCAACGCAGAGGATGGTCGGACAGCAGTACCTTTATTCCCTTGTCAGACGTTGCACAGGCTTTCTCCATCAGCCATCTTGCCACAATGCGACCTCAGCTGCTGCTTGGCTGCTGCTTGGAACTTTGCAGGCAAGGCGTATGCATCTCTTGCAAGATGTTCTGGCGCACTGCGGAACCACCATTCACCGCCACATAGACTCTCTGTGCCGACATGTAATGTCGGGCAAGACGCCACATAGACGCGTTAGGGGAAGCCCTTAGTGGTGTACACGCGTTTGATTACCTTTTTCCGATCGAGGAAGTGGTTGCTGTGTCGTCGTGTATCGTACTTGGTGTTAGTGGTGTACACGTTTGATTACCTTTTTTCCGATCGAGGAAGTGGTTTGCTGTGTCGTCGCGGTAATCGTACTCCAAGAGTACTCTATATCACCTCCCAATCCTAGTTTTTTAGGAAAAAGAGAAAAAACACTCCTCCAACAGTACCCAATACTTCATCCCAATCTTTGGGAACTCGAAAAATCCCACCCCATCGCTCGTATATATCCGCGCTCGCGCGGCGCGCGTATCCGCGCACGTTCCTTCCCCGCGCGCGCGAAGTGGAAGGTTCGCGCGTTTCTGAAATTTCCTCCGCGCCTTCGATTCTTCATCACCGCGAGGACCTTCGTGCAGGTACGAGTACGACGCCATGGATCTTCTCCTTCCCCTTGCACCTAGAACCTCACGGTCAGGTCGATGGCATGCCCATGCCGAAATATCACCGGTAGGGTTTAGGGTTCTTGATCAGGATAGGCCGCCGCCGCCTACAGCTGATTGGATCGGGGACATTCTGGAACATCACCGGTAGGGTTTTTGATCGGGGATGGCCGCCAGGTTCCTAGGTCTCCGTCCCACTCCCAGCGAGTCTGAGCCGTTCATTGAGGCTTCACCATTCACCGGCCGGCCGGCCGGCCGCGGCGGCCCATCCATCAGCGCCGTACGTTGTAGTTGTTCTGCATCGTCACCGTGATCAGCTCGCCGGCACAGAAGTCCACCTGGATCCTAGCGTACAGCTTCCGGAACGTCGGCAGCGCCGTAGTTTGCATCCACACGATCAAGTCTTCTTGCTCACTCTGCTGTCCAGTTCGCAATGCATCACGTGTTCTGAATATCAGACTAAAACAAGGTAGTGAACCTATCTACGCTAGGCCGTGGCTGCACATCGATTTCAGGTACATGTGTGCATGGTAGTGAACTTGATAGTTCTTGTTGACTCTGTAATTTTGTTTGCTAGAGCCGCGCGCATGAGCTAGCTTTGCCTGCTGGGGATTTCAGGTACATGTGTGCATGGTAGTGAGCTTGCAGGCTTTAGGCCAGCTTGTTGGCTGTTGATTTGTTCACACGCTAGCTTTGCATGCTGGGGATTTCTGGCATGATTCTTTTTTATTTATTTTTTGTTGTCACTACCGATCGGCCAGATTGCTGTGGGATAGGTTCAAGGGATTGCTGCAAGTACGATCATATACCATACTAGCTGATACGGGTGCAAGTACGATCATATCATACTAGTTCATACCGGATTGTCATTCATTTTTATTTATTTTTTGTAGACTGATCCCAATGGACGGAGGTACTAATTATTGGACAGACATGATGACGAGTGCTGATGCTGAAGCTCCAGGATTGAATGATTTCACCATCCCGATGTCAAATGAGTTGCATCAAACAAATGAGATGTTCTCCGAAGTCCAAGAAATTGATTCACTGACGCAAAATGTAGTTGCATCAGCTACTGAAGTCCAAGAAGTGCCTCGTCCGTCTCGCCCTATCAGGCCTAACCAGGGGAGGACTAAAAACTTTGATGTGGACGAGGAGGATGTAGCTCTATGCAAGGCTTGGTTGAAGGTGGGCAAAGATCCCATTCAAGGGGCGAATCAACAGCGTTGCACGTTCTGGGCTAAAGTGCGTGCTCTCTTTGACCAATACAAAAAAACTTCAATTGTTAGATCGGAGAGCTCGCTTCAGCATAGGTGGATGACCATTCAGACGGATGTGAACAAGTTCTGTTCTTTCCTCGATCAAATTATTGGAAGGAATGAAAGTGGCAAAACTATCCAAGACATGGTATTGTTTAATTTCATATTTGTTTATTCATTTGTTTGTTCATATGTGTACATACAACATTTTAAAGTATGAATACTTGCAGACCAATGAAGCATATGAGATGTATAAGAATTTAGATCGACATGGGAAGTCATTCACTCTAACACATTGTCATACAAGACTGAAGGACGAGGACAAGTGGCAGGCAAAGAGGCGTGAGTTGCAAGAGCCGCAGAGGGGCAAAAAAAAACAGAAGACTGGCAAGAACTCATCTGCAAATAATGATGAAGTTAACCCAACTGGAGAAGACGCCGAACCTGAAGCCCCTAGTTCAGAAGAACGAAAGAGGCCAATAGGTAACAAGAAAGCAAAAGAAGCTCTCTGGCAAAACCGAGCTGGAGAATCTTCCGTAGCGGCTTTCGACAAAATGTGGGAAAAGAAAGCAGCTTTAGACATTGAGAAGGAGAAGAAGAGAGATGAAAGATTCAGCGTTTCAGCTCAGTTAGAGAAGGAGCGTCTATCAAATGAAAAAAATAGTAGCCGAAGCAAAGTTGCTGAAAGAAGAAAACACCATAATGCTAGTGGACAAGTCCAAGCTCGATCCGATTCAGCTGCAATATATTGAGATCAAGCAGAAGAAGATCCTTGAGCGAATGGCCAATGAAAATTAGATTTAGTTCATCTTATTTTGCTTCTACAAAACAATTATATGTTTTAGTATTCGGTAAACCTTTGTTTTTCTATTATCATTGTGAGAACTTTTTCCATTACCAAGATATGTAATTTCAGTTTGTCAACAACTATATATTACATTTGCTATTCGTGCATGCCCTCTGCGCCGACCAGGTGCTGCATAGGTGCTGCATCATTGGCATCAGCTAGTCATTGGTCCGAGCTCACGTCAGTTCTGAGCATGGCAATCAATAGCTTCATTGGTTGTACAGAAAATAAGAATGCTGATCCTCTTTTCTGCACTCCATATACACACGCAAACAAATATAAATGCAAAGCCAATGAACACCGGCTGCATTTCTTCTTCGCACAAAAGTACGATCATGATGTTCAACCGCATTCATTATGCGTAGGAAAAGCCCTTTACTCATCCTAAACCTGGACAAAGAGAGGGAAACTCATACTATTTAATTGACAAATACTATTTATTGACACAAACCTCCGACGGAATATTTCTGGACCATACGTCGGATTGTCCGCCAAATAGTCTTGAACCAACCTGTCATGACCGCTTTCTCTATCTCGGTCAATAACAGCGTGTCCAGGGATAGAACCACCGGGCTTTCTTTTAACACTTGAGGACGAGTTCAAGAGAAGAGCAGAGGACATTATGAGATAATCTTCCTCATCTGACGAAGACTCATCATCTAATTGTCTTTGGAAAAATGTTTTGCGAGAACTCATGACCTCTTGACACCTACAAATCCAACAGTACATTCATATTATTGGGGCTAGCTGATGATATACGAGTCCTGAGATAGTACATTCATTTATTATCATGCATATATGCACTATATTATATGTATTCAATATTCGGCATTGACAATGGAGATTTAAACCAGAGTAGATCCTATCTGATGCTAACTAGTAGGTTCAATCTGATCACTGTGGAGGCAGTGTACATGCAGATTTTAAATCATGATCGAGTAGATCCTGTCTGATGGTAACTAGTAGGTGCAATCTGATGACTGTGGAGGTGGTGTGCATGCAGATTTAAACCATGATCGAGTACGACGGTTTCACCTGATGCAGGTCGGACGATAGTTTCACCTACTGATCAAACAATTTGAACCTAATCCCAGCAGGTTGGGGAGATCAAATTGCCCTACACATCCTGAACGAGGGAGGAGATGGTACCTGCTATGCACCGCGCTAGGGCCGGCGAGGACGATGATCGCGCTGGCGACGGCGGCGAGGACGATGAGCCGCGATGGAACACTACGACGGGATGCACAAGGACGATCGCGCGCGGCCTCCGTGCCCCCAACGACCGGGCCAACTAATCTCTCCTAAGTGGGCCCAAATTTGGTTATTGGGAGATAATTATAGGGTGATTGTTGGAGATTGGTAATTTTTTCCTACCCTATTTCTTTTTGGGAGGCCCTAAACTCATGGTTATTGGGAGAAAAATTTAAGGTACTGTTGGAGATGCTCTTAGTGGTGTACACGTTTGATTCTGTTTGGATTGAGCCTGCCAGGCAGCTTGTCAGCCTGTTTGGATTGAGCCTGCCAGGCGGCTTCAACACCAGGGCAAGGCCCCAGGCGTCCGATTTCCTACGCGGGGCCGGGATCGGTGCCTGGCAGGCATCCGCCTGCGAGGGCACCATCCAAACAAGTGCCTGGGCTTAATAAGCCTCAAATAGGACATACACAAAACGACTAGTGCGACGAAAAAAAAAAAAAAAAAAAAAAAAAAAAAAAAAAAAAAAACCCGGCTAGTGTTAGCGTTACATATTGTATTTGATGATTAATTCTTCAGTTGACCTTGATTATGGAATCGGATAGAGACGAATTTCGGTATCTTATATTCCTTAGGACATATCGTCACTAAACCAGAGGCGAAGAAGAGTGAAAACGACTCTTGCCCACCCATAGCAAATAAAATGTTGATATAAATTAACTCATGGAGACGGGCAGTGGTGTTTAGTTCCCATTTCTGACCAGATGTGCTCACGCTGCAGAACTAGAATTTCTCAAAATGCGCAAGAGCTAGAATTTCCGTCTAACACGGCATCTCGATGCAGTGTTATTATTCCGAGTATGTTTGGGTATACATACATGTAGATGATAGTTCCTCTTTTCAACAGTGCTGATCAACGGTCAAAACAGTAGTACCTTTTTACTGATATATATTAAGGCGTATAGAACAGATGACAACAAAAGTATGAAGTATCCTATATCTAGGGCGTGGCTATACAGGCATGACTTCAGTACATGATGATCTATGGAGACGCCCTAGGGTCGCAGGCGCATATCTGGAACTTCCCTGAGACCATTTGTAGGGCGTTTCCGTTCTCAAGAGATGACTTCAGGAATCAGCTTCTGCAGGGCCAGCTTGTTTGTGTTCAGCAAACAGCATAATTCCAGTCACGTCAAATATATACCTGCAATGAGTAGCGGTCGGTCTGTTAATCCACAGTCCATGAAAAGGTAAGGCCTGGGCATGCTTCCTATTCACATGGTCCTATATCATATAAAATACCAACTAAGCATCTTGCGTTTCAGTTAGCTCAACTCCTGGGCAACTCATCAATGTAAGATGATATAATTAACCAAGGTGTACCTTTATTGTGGTTGCAGGAGGGAAACTTCTATCTCTTGCAAAGTCTTTCCCTTTGTTTCTACCACATGACGCCGCACAAATATTGAGGCTACCACGCAGACTGACGAAAATATTGTGTAGAGAAGTAGTGGACCAAGTTGCTCCAGAAGACGCAAGAACAGCAAACTAACAAAGAAGTTCACGACCTGCCAAAGTTACGTTCAAGGATTGGATGTCAATGGGTATATATCATTTTAATTCTGAAAAAGAACTCAAGAAACATGGATAAAACCATCTATAAAAACCAAGCACAAGTGTAGACCACCCTTGCTAGTTTGAACTTATAATTGTTAGGAGAAAAACAATTTTCCTTTAGCCCATAGTCACAAGTGACTAGTTAGTTGGTACTCATCTAAACAAGCAACAATAAACCCAAAACATTTTTTAGAGAAATTGAAGACAAACCCTGTCCTATAGGGAGTGCTTCTGGCAACTGGCATAAATTAAATTATGAGTTGAAATTTCAAGTACCAATACCAACTACAAACTTCCAAATTAACTTTCAGTGCTTTCATGTGGTGTGTAGGCATGTAGCATATATAAAACTATCCGAATGGAATGTGGTAGATAATACTAACAAAAGGAAAAAGGAATGGCAGCCAAAAGGCGTAGGAGGTGGGGACACTCTTATGGTCTTGTAAGAAAACATGCTCTGCCAATCTCCAACCATTTGCACATTCAGGTTGATTGCGAAGTTTAGAACCCTTAAACGCCCTGTCACAACTCACCTCTCCATTTATCAGTGCTATCAGCACTTAGGCCATTTACCATCAACCAAAAAAATAACTGGATAAAGGTGGCACAGCCCCTCGACACACCACTTTGGGTATGTCACGCCGCCACCTCCTTTCTGTTGGATCTGGAAAGCAAAGTGCATGCGGAAAATAAAGTTTCTTGCTTGGCCTCTATTGGCAGACAGACTTAATACAAGAGATCTCATTAGAAGAAGACACAAGCATCTTAAAGAAGGGTATCATTGTGTGTTAAGTGTAATGATACGAACAGGTAGATGAGACCACACTGCATTTATTTTTTTGAATGCACTTCAAGTGTCAGCAGATGGTTTGCTATTGGTATACAATGGGATCTGCAAGGGAGTGTATGTCAAGCACTGATGCATCAACGTCCTAATTTTATTGGCCCCTACTTCATGGGTTTATTCATGATCAGTGCTTGGTGCAGCTGGAAGGAGAGGAATGATTTCATTTTCGACAATAAAGTCCCCTCGCTGGAGAATTGGAAACAGCTTTTCAATAATGAAGTTAAACTTCATCTTTTCAGGCAACACCAAACGTGCTCTAGTGATGAACTGGATCAACATGTTGTAATTTCTTTTACCCTTTGCCCTGGTGGCTCTCACCCTGCACTTTTCTGTTAGTTTTCTCTAGGTGACTTTTTTCCATTCTGTTCTCTTGTTAGCAGCCAGCTAACATAGTTTGCAACTCTCAGTTCTTGGTTTTTAATATATTACATTGGGGAGCAAGCTCCACAGTTTTCCTTCAAAAAAGGTGGCAACCGCCTGATTTAAAAATTATTTCTGTGAAGGGCTAAAACAAGCCTAGACTATCCACACCTCAATCCAGAAACATTTCGACAGAACAAGGGTAGACATTTTAGAGATATATAATGTATAATTCTTCCATACTGGTATGCATTTTCTTTCCCATCTAATAATTCACATAGGTGCCTGATATCATGGCTCATGGAGTTCTTACCCAATGTACAGACATGCAGAGAGCCATAGCTTTAGCTCGGATTTTATTGGGGAAAATCTCAGGCAAAAGAAGTCCTGGGACTGGACCTGCTCCTAGTGAAAATGACAAGACAAACCTGCAAAAAAACCTTAATCGTAAGTAATTTGACCAAAAAATTGTACAATAGTTGCTGTACTCATAAAAAGGTAAGCCACAATAGTCAAACAGAACAGATGTGCTATGAACATAAAGGCAAGTGACAGAATTTTAGTTGCTGATATTCAATTCAACCAATTCGCCAAAATAGTAAATACATACGGAGGACTGCTATGCAGCATAGGTGATGCAGCATAATTAGGGAAAACAGATATCAAGAATGACATCGGAACACATACAGTATCAATCTACTATGCTATTAGACAAAGATCAACCAGTAATTCAATGTCCTATACAGTAAATGGAAGCAGTAGATACAGCACAGGTGTGTTCAAGACAACAGCAAGAAAAAAAAAAAACCATGATCTGAAAGTTTCATAGCCAATATAAAGTGACTTCCATCTATTACCAAGTTTTACAAAAGCATGACAGAAGATAATCTAGGATAAATTAATTTAGAATGTTAGTATGAGGTACCAGAGGCAGATGTTTCAATTAGTTCAATATGAAACAGACAGAACTAAGCTAAAAATGTATCACCCTTGGAACTTACAACAGAATGCCACCAACTGAAAGATATACACTTGTAGAACCAAGATACTGACGGTTTGCTCCAACAGCCTGAAGTCCCATTGCAAAAGCCTATACCAGTAAAGTGCTGTCAGTGATGTTCATCATATTTTTTTGCTTTTCAGTCTTTGCAATTTTTTATAAAGAAAATGTCATTTATCGTGGTCGCTACCATCCCAAGGAAACTCCCTGAAAGCAGCACTTTTCTACCTAGCTTGTCCATTAGAAGCATTGCTACAATTGAGCCTGTAAGACAGCACACAAATATAAGTCATCTGACAAAATGAACATAATACTACTGTATAATAACAACTTTGAGCGCACCTGACAGATTTGAAATCCCCATGCATATGTTGGCAAGGTTAGAGGGCACCCCACACTTCTGAACACAGTTGATGAGAAATAGAACACAGAATTTATGCCGGATAACTGTTGTAAAGCAAAAGAGTGTTGTGCCAATAAAAACAACTGTACCAAAAAAAGGGATTGTAATGAACAAACTTCACAGCCAGACTGAACTCAGGTTATTAAAAGTGTAAAAATGCAACAAAAAAGATAATAGAATAGCTTGTACCATTGAAATGGCGACCATAGAACAGCTCGAGTACTTCACACTTTCTCCATCATCTCCTCTTTCAGATCTAGACAGTTCTGCCATGGCAGATTTTACATGAAGGGGCCTAGAAGCTTTTTGAATTGCATCTCTGCTTCACTTATTCTTCCACACTGCATACAAAAACGGCCTCATCAAATCAATCTGGAGTCTGCAAGTCTCTCAAATATACTTTTTGTCAAACACACAGAAGACTGTATGGGGTAATGTGTACTCAACAGTCTACTTATTTTTTGTTAGGTATTTGAGGTGTCAATTAGCATAAAACTTGCTGTACGTGACTAATTGCACTAGCATTTGTGTATACATTAATCTTCCTAAGGCAAATTATCCCCTCCTAAAAGTTGCTCCTAGCTACGCCACTGCCAGATGGGTAAGGCTCGAACACAAAAACACACATACACAAACCATGTATACTGCTGACACACTGGCACTCTTGAATATCAATTAGTAAATACAGTCACTGCTAACCTAATTCTCGATGTTGCTTTGAAGTTACATACTTAATCATGCTTAAACACTGCTAACCTAGCTATTTAGCACTAGTTGCCCCCCAACATTTATGTGAAGCTTCGCTACATAGTCCTTATGAAGTACTCCATCCATCCTACGATACAAGGCGTAACAGTGCTAAATACTGAAGCAACATGAGGAATAAGGCTGGTAGACCTATGGCATTCATGTAACCCAATAATTCTCAACAGGGGAAAGAAAAACAGCACCATCAATACGTCTGACAAAAGAAACAAACACGCATGTTTGACTTGTTAAATCAGAAGCATAGCACAGAAAACAAGCAATGTCCCAAAGCAGGAGTACCTTATATAGCCACTGGGGGCTCTCAGCACAAAACTCCATACCAAGAGCTTGCAAAGTCGCTGGGATAGTGGCAATCCAGAAACACACTCTCCACCTGCCAACAGCAACAATAACATTGGTATAGATAAATTTCACCAATATTAACTTCAAGAAGCATGTAAATGACTAAAACAGAAAGCTTCTAACCATCTATCAATATCTTTGACAGGTGTACCAATTAGGAGTGATACTATAATTCCAAGGCAGGTTGCAATCTGAACAAAGCTACCATATGTACCCCTCACTGTAGGAGGAGAAACCTGCATTCCATCAGAGGTGGACAGACAGAGATGAACCAGATGAAAATTTTATCAGAGTAGAAGGTAAACCATATGAGAACTTTATCAATATATAGTCATTTGTGGAGAACACGACCTACATACCTCAGTTATATAGAGTGAAGCTACTGGTGGACCCAATCCCATCCCTGTTCCTACCAAAAATCTTCCGAGGAGCATACCCTCCAAACTATTGGTGAGAGCACTGCAATTGTATGGTATTGTTTTAGTTACTTCTCATCATTAGCAATATTCTTACAATAGGGCTTCTGTGAGTGCTTGAGGAGCTTTCACAGTGCCCAATGACAATGCAACATGTAAACTAAGTTTACCCCATATTTGATAATTATTAAGCATTCCTGTACAGTTTGTTTGGCAAGAGAGTTCAAATTTCAACTGACTATTACTGTTTTACTTTACAGCATTGTTCAGTTACATTTTGTTACTATGGAAAAAATTATTGTTCTTTTGGCTGGGCGAGGAGCTTCCTGTGCCCACATGCTACGACAGGTAGACTCCGTGTACCTCATATGAAGTAGCCTACCACAGCTCATATTCTTGGCTCATCTCCAGATTATGAATAAAGTTAACTTTAAAAAAAATGATTAATTCATGGATTACTCAAGCAGGGTGCCTGTAAAAAATGTGTTCATATTTTAGCTGCAATTCAACTTTTCAGCAATCCTACAAAAGCACCAACACCAATAGACCGGTGACCAGTCAGCAGGACACCACTTGTTCCAGTCAGACACAATTCCAAAGGCTAATAGACCATAAAAACATTTTTCATCTCATAAGTCCTACCAAAGTATAATTTAATTTTTAAACAGAACTATGAATAGTTGGAGCTCTCATTTGTTGCTCCACGTTCCGAGAGGAGAAAACGTAAGAGTTATGAACCCATAATAATTGGATTATTCAGCAATTCGAACAGTATGACCAACACCAGTCCAAGAGACCAATTGACCAGCAAGCCAGTCACCAGATGGTACACCCGAGGGGTCGCACTCAATTGTTTGACAAAAACAAACAAACTTCCACTGACTCAGCCAAAGAATAAATAATGAATGCTAGCAAGTGGCAATTAAATACAGCATTAAGCCAACCAGAGACAGGATCTAGTGACAATGAAAGTGAAAGACAAATTAAGTGGCACATGATGCTACTCACCTTATGGCAGCACCAACGATCATAGGCAGCGCACTGAGCTGGAACGCGGCGTCGCCCGATCCGTCGGCGACGGAGCCGCTGAAGAGGCATCAACGAAAGCTCCTCCCAAGCAGATACTCACCACGAGCCCTGCATCCAACAGGAGGAGAAGCACAAGTTATTTGAGTACAACAAGTAAATAAATAAATAAACTGACCAAAACCACCCGAATTAACAGAAGAAATGTCCCCCCGTACCGTACCTTCAGCAAGCGTGTTGCCCGCGAAGCCAAGGTCGGCGGAGATGCTCTCCAAGGGCTCGTTCACCACCCTGCGTCGTCACAAACGAGCACGAGTTTCAGATGAGGGCAACAGCGTTCAGATGAGGACAAGAGAGCCATCAGAAGTGCTGAAAACGTGGGCGGAAGGGCACGCACCCGGAGTGGTATCCAAAGAGGAACGAGGTGAGCGTGGCGACACAGACATGCGGCAAGGACATGCGCCACGACGGCGCCGCACCGCCGCTGCCACCGCCACCACCACCGCCACCAACGTCCGCCATTCTCACTGCCGACGTGGAAATGGAAGCAGAAATGGGGAAAGGAAATGAGATTCGAATCTCACAATAAATTAACCAGAGGTAAGAGAGAGCGGGGCACGAACATGGCATCTCGACGTCGGGTTCCATGGCGGTTTCCCTGGACGGCACGCGCTTGTAGACGGAGGAGTTAAGCTTCCACCGCATCGCCGCTGGTTTACAGAGAGAGCAACGAATAAGCGATTAAGCGATTCGGACGCAGAGCCAGGGAAAGGGATTGGAGGGTTCGGGAATGAGGACCCGACCGCGGGTAGAGAGAGAGGGGGGGGGGAGAGAGATCTGGGCCGGTCCCTGGTGGGGAGGAAGAGGGGGCGGCCGGTCGGGTCGGTGTATTTAGACAGTAATTTAATCGGAATGTTTACCTGGCCACCGCGTGCGCCTGCATCAGATCGCGCGGGGGAGGCGACGTGTCCGCCGTGCGGTGGTGGTGAGAGTGAGGGCGGAGGCGGCGCCGGATCTGGGGAGGACGGAGGCTGTCGAGGGATTGCTGATTGATCAGGGGCGCAGGTGGGTTTGGCGAGGGAGCACGGAGACCAAGAGGAGGGTGGTGGAGCTGCCGGCGCGGACGGAGATCGCGGTTGGGGAAGGTGGTGGGGTGGGGAGAAGGGAGCTTGGGGAGGCCGTGCCGTGATGAGGTCGTGTTGCCAGGCCAAGACGGGGGTGACACGCGGCCGGCCAGCCAGCCACCTTTGCTTACTGGTGTCGGTTCCTGCTGCTGCAGGTAGCAGGAGCGCACGGGAAGGAAATCTGCTGGCTAGGAGTAGCTATTGGCACTTTTTTTATTTATTTAAACGCGCTTGACGATAAGTGCCAAACTGATGTTTTTTATAGCTTTGACGAATTTGACGATATAAGTGCCAAACTGATGTTTTTTATAGCTTGACGAACTGATGTTTTTCAAACTGATGTATTCCTAGCACTGACATCGGCCCAGATGCTTGACGGGAAGGAAATCTGCTAGCTTGACGATCAGTAATTGTCAAACTGATGTTTTTTTTCAAATGATCCGTTTTACATGCTTCCATCGATAAGTAAGAGCAAATTTACGTATTCCTTCCAAATTGTAGTTTACTTTGGCTTTTAGATACATTAATTTTATTATGCACCTACCTATACACTACGTCTACATACATAGCAAAAAAAAGAAACAAATTTAGAAAAGTCAAAGTGAACAACAAATTGAAAGCGAGGAGGATGTGCAAGGTAGCCAACGTGGCGTGAACCACCACGAAAGCGAACCTTGCAACATAACAGATACACGATGGCCTAACTAAAAACACGAGATCCGAGCTACCAAGCGAGGAGGCCATAGAAGAAGGTCATCGTTGCCCAAGACAAAGCATATCACAAGGAGCGACTCCGACTTCCAACCTCAAGCCCCGCCACAAGACATCCCGACCAAGCCGAAATCCACGATGACGCCTTCGGGAGGGTTACCGATCATGCGTCGTCATCGCCGTCAAGCAAGGACCGGGTTTTCACCCGTCGAAAAGTCGGGACACGACGCCCAAAAAGGGCCGGCGCCCTCGGCGTCGCCGTCGTCGGCCGCTTCGCCCAAGGTACCCAAAGATCGACATCGGCCCAGACGCGGATCCCAAAGATGTCACCGCCGTCATCTCGCCAACCATCTTGCGAAGCAATTCTTGAGAGGCATCGACGCGACCGCCACACACGCTTGAAGCCGCATCGCCCACCCATACCAACCAAATGATGTACCGAGGACCCGCGACTTTCTGGCTCGTTCACGCCGCACATCCGTTGTCGGCCGCTCCGGCACCGAGCCGGCCAACAACAAACAATGGCGAGTGCCCCCCCCAGCCAAAGGCCGGCGCCACCGCTTCTCCACCGGGTCGCCACCATCGGGCTTTTGGCCGTGGGGGGCGTAACAGCCCCCGCCAAGCTCCACGCCACCGATGCAGACACCGCCCTGCCGACCGGCCGGCAAGCGCCACCGAAGTCTAGATAGCCCCGCCGCCGCCACGAGCCCGGCAAGCGCATGGCCTTGCCGGTAGCCCGCTCCGGCGACAATGCGGAGGGATTGGGAGGAGAGGGAAAGGGGGGCTAGGTCACGGCCGCCGAAGTCGCCCTAGTGGGAGGCGGCGGGGGGGTGAGGAAGACGACTTCGGCATTTTCGATATTCTCAAACTTTGTTGAGATTCCAACGAGATTTTCACTCTCGAAACACCAATTTAAATATCTCATGCTTTGGTCTAGAGTGTCATCTAAGTTTTGGAATTTATCCGAGGATATCATCTAGTTCTAAATAGACATCGTTAAGCCGCCACACCGCAACCCGACATCGTATGCAATATGAATCTAAGTGCTTGAGATCTTGAGCGATGGGTCTCACACAAGGCTAGTATCCACATTTCAGATTCTAGAGCTCTACCATGTTCTTTTTACCTCGTACATAGAGCTAGTTGGTTATGTGTATGTTCTCGTTAAGTTGCGGCGGTGAGATCTATTCATGTGGATAAACGATGCATTGCATGTTGTGGTTTGCTTTAGGATTAGGGATCCTAATGTCGTCTATATAAGTTTCTCAAAAAAAAAATGTCGTCTATATAACATGACCACACCAACCATAATGTTCACCTATATTTGTAAAACCATTCATCGATCGGTGGATGAAGTATGATATAGAATAAGATAAACCACCCATTGTGAGATTAAATGATTTAATAAGTGCAAAAATTTTCAAAAGGAAGACAAAAACAACACCACTTTATCATGGGTATAAAGTGTAAGACCCATAAGCTAGCCACATCGCTTCATGCTGCCTTGCAGCCCAAGCTTCCACGTCGACGTGCAACAGCCAAATCACCGACGTTGATGGCTTCACAGAGGTTTAGAGGTGCCTGCAGGATCGACTACACGCTAAACAAGCGTTGTGGAGGATATTGTTGGTGCCTCATCCTACGTAGTGGTAAAAGTCCGACAAACGTGTTCGACCCGCTGGTCGCATTGGTGTGATGTGCATCCCGGTGTGTTCTTGTGTGCGTGTTCTAAAGGCATATTATGGTTGTGTTAGCCCTAGTTGGGTGTGCCCCGATAATGTCCACCTTAACTTTTTAGAGGGAAGACAAAAACCACAGTGTGCATATAACTTTAACATGTCTCATGCTTTATATAAGTTATATAAAAATTTGAGTATAGGAGTTAATTGTGACTTATTATAATAATATGTTTAATAAGTGCACAATTCACGTCTGGAAATAAATAGAAAGCTGATGGTGCAACTTGTTAATTTCCTGCCATCCAAACGACATTCCAGTGTTTTAAGATCTTATAATAATTTCTAAGTTTGTGTCCATCCTCGTTCCCTTGTTTTTTTCCTACTTCTTTGTTTTGCAATCCTTGGGTGTTAAAGTTCATACTCTATTTGAGATCGAAAATGGCATTGTTTGTATTAGAAAAACTCCGAGTCCACTTTGACGAGAAAAATCTAGATTTCCACCGTGCACAAAAGTTTTTTTTTTTTTAATCTTTGAGGAGCAAAATGAGCCGCGTAGCTACAAAACTCCGAGGTTGACGAGGGGGTGTCGGTGCAAACTGCAAAGCGACCAGAACCAAGTCCGAGAGCGAGAGGCCAATTCCCAGCGTGGTGGCGGCGACGCGTGGCCGTGAATTACCCGACCCGACCCAGCCGTCCCAACCGTTCGCACACCATCGTCGGTGCCATGTCTCTTTCGCACGGTGTACCCCATGTCCAATGTTGTTGACTGTTGAGCGGTGCACGTTTGGTCCCGTGCGAGAACTCGAGAAGGGTCTCGGCCTGTCTAGTGGGGCCCAAATGCGAGGAACGTGTTTGTGCGACTCACAAGTCACCTTTGCGTCCGTACGTGCATCTTTTTTGCGTTTGGTGCACTCTAACCAAATCGTTTGTGGGATCATATCATATGGAGTAGTCTTTACCATATAATATAGTTTAAAACACAAAGTGACTAGAGTGGGATTGGTTATCGTTGTTTCTATTTATAATCATATTTTAGAAAATCACATCAAATGTTTTGATTATTTCTGCTTCTTCTAATGGACGTTTTAAAATTTTGAACCTAGTAAAATCAGATCCCTTTCGCCGGTGCTGCCCTCTGAGGCCCTTTCACAGATGGAGCCGGGGCGCAAAGGAGGGCCTCGCCGGGCAAGGGGAAGACGATGTACGAACGTTGATTTCCGATGGCCAAGTCAATACATCCAGACGTCTGGGAACGGAATCACATGCCAATACTATTTCAGCAAGTAACTGGATTCAATTCCGTTTGCACAATTCATTTCCAGCATCCAAAAGTTCCTCGCACAAACTTGCTTTCATCATAGTTGCAGAAGAAAAAGTTGCATCGCATCAGTTTCTAGCATAATATACCTACTGAAGATGCATAAGTGCTGCATATATACGACATTCTTCTTCAAGAGAAGCGCACGCTATATATCAACATCAGGAAGGAAGATCCAAGCCATGAACCACCTTTGCTGCTGTGCTTCATGGAGAGTCAGCTGATGCCAAAGTAAGACATGCATGGACCTCTTGTCATTGTCACGATGGAGGATCAGTGCCACTATTTAGGGCCGCTCGTCTTCGAGGGTCCAGCGCGCTCCACCATTACATCGTATAATTGCCGACCATTCTGTGTCATAGCATTGGTTGAATACCGTGGTATGGTATCGAAAAGCAAACTTTGTCTAGCTGGGTTGGTGAATTGATGAGCTTACGAATATCACAGGGAAGAAGTGGATTTGTCCTTCGGGCTTTGTTTGGGTCTCCTTGAAGTAAACCAAGATAGGAAATTGTGGCCACCATAGTTCCCAATTTACAAACGTTGAATACCTAAGCATGTCTTGGACTATCAGATTGTGAACCTCTTATCGTGATAACGAAAACTGACAGGACTTAAAAGGATTAACAGGTCTGCGTACTTCCATCGGTTCTTGCCGCCGACAAATACATTTTCACCTGACTCCTGCAGCTGGTCTCCAACTTTCACCTCCTACATGGCAAAAGCTTATGAATTGATAATAATATGGAGAAAAAAAACTGGTATTTACAGCATTTCTTATGCAAACAGACAAATATTGAGTACAGATAATGGACTCCTCATTATCTAGGTTTTTTAAGAAAAAGGCAGGAGCTCTGCCACTCATTGTAGAGAATGAAGCTGTGAAGTACAAACGGTTGGGAAGAAGCCACGGTGCACTGGACCATCCTGTGAAGGGCAGCACTAAGCAGCCCCTTTAACACAACAGAGGCGGTAGTGCCAGGGTGCATGGAAGAACCACATGGTTACACAAATTGGTTCATCCACTTTTTGTCCCCAAAAAACATTCTGTGCATGTACTCTCATCATACAATCCAGCAAGCAGTTCTAGAAGCATTTTCATGAGTTGACTGGCATGCTCTCTGATGTTAAGTTTACTCTCAAGAAAAGTAAAGGGTACGAACCAGGGCCTCATTATCAAAGACGAACCTCACTCTTTGTAGTCTGCAGAGGAACAATGCAGCAAGGCAGACATTAGAAAAGGACAATCATATTTAAAAACAGGAAGGACCTAGAAAACAGCACTATTTATATGCTCCATTATTTAACTTGCAGATGCCCTTTTAGAAAAGAGTAGAATTCTCTAATAATGTGTTAGAAACAGTTGGCCTACAGAGCGTTGCACCACAGAATGAGGACGAATGCCTTGTGGACCAGTGGGATAAAATCATTGATGGAGTGAGAGAACAACTTAAGAAAAGTCTGAGGGTTTGTCACCTAATCTAGCTAGAGTGCTTATGCTCGCCAGTGAGAATCTCCATCTTTGGAGTTTTGCTGGGGATAGAGGCATTTCATTCCTCCTTACCCTCATGTCATTGTTAAATTGTTTTTTAGGTCGAGATTGGTTTTACTTTTGGGTAAAAGGCACTATTGTTGCATGTAGCTCTCTCTAGAGTGAGTTTGTGAGTTGGTTTGTGTGGATTTTCACCCCTTGTTTTTTCTCTTGGGAATACTTTTCAATGTTTGAGGGAAAAAGAACAATATGTATCCAATAGATTTATATGCTTCATGAGTTAACTCGCAGAAGCTATTGCAGAAAAGAATAGAATCCTCTGATGATATGTAACAAACATAAACTCAAACAGATGTTTTGAACTCCAAAAACAGCCCGGTTAGGGTATGCTGACCTGGAACAAAAGAAGAAGCCCCAGCAGTCCTACAGGTGCAGCAGCTAGAAGATTGTCTGCATATGCAAAACCACTAGAAATCCCTGCATATAGACAATAGCTGTTATAAAAAGTACCTTAATAACCATGATAAATACTTGCCATCTTCTTCTATCGATGTAAACGTATACTATGCTAAGAGATGTTCTGCTTACTAACTTTAGAGCTCACCAAGTATAGCAATTGGTAACCTATAGTCGGGTCCGGGACAACTGTTTCTCTGGCCACTGACTTCCTTCCAAACTAGAAAGGATACCCGATCAAAAAGTTGCAAATTAAATTCACTTCTAAAGAATGATCTTGTGACACAATTTCTATGTAGCAAACTTGCAATGAAGTCATGGTAAAAATTTAGTTTTGAAGAACCCTTTATAAGAACACTTGTATATTATCACCATGTGAAATTAGTTTAATTAACAGGTGTGGCATGAATTTGTACGAATCCGAGGTTTGAAAAGGAGAGACGAAATATGCATGTCAGGTTAAGCATATTATAGAGTACATTACATAGACGACCATTAAGAGCGAGAGAATATGCAGAGTTAAGATAAACTTGAAATTTCCATTTTCTCCTTTGAATTTTGTAATATGCACAACAGATCATCACTCATTTCCTTTGCTTTTTATATATGATATACTGCTAATAACAAGAAATTAAGCATCAAGTGAACATGCCTGCATAGCACTTCTGTGTCACTGAACAACCGACATCATGCAATGCAAATGACATTTTATAAAGCAAATCACACTAGAAGATGAGATACTGAGAAATGAAGGCTGCACTAGGAATTTTGCTGACCAACCACAGATACTATTGCCATTCGTCTCTGTCGCTCCCGATCATGAACTCTACTCATGTAACCCTTGCCTAGCACATTTACAGTGCTCGGTGATACACTAGCCGAAGTCACTCCATACAAAATCGCATCTCTAGCTGCAGGATTCAAAACAAACCAAATCATAAGCTGGAAATGTATCCCAATCGAAATAAATTTTTTTATCTGCTAACCAATTGCAATTTCGCCCACTACTATGCACTAGAGTTGCAAACGGCGCTGGCCAGCCAGCCCGTCAGCCCGTTGGGCTGAACAGCGCTGTGGCGCGACACCTACCGCACAATGGCCCACATATCCAAAACGGGTTACATGCAGCGGACGCATGAAGCTCAACGGCACCGCCCGGCGCCGCCCAACCCGCATCCAGCAAACGACCGCGACGATGCAGCAAAAGGCGGCGGCGCGCCGCCGCCACCATGAGCGATGCCGCCACCCCCATCGCAATCTCCACAGGTGGTTCATCCTCGGCCACCGCTGCTGCCACGGAGAGACTGCGCCACTGCCGCCACAACTTCCACTGGCGGCTTCCTACAGCCCTGATCCCATGACCTTAACCCTATAAATCATGCCGCGGTTCCTGCCTCCTCCTGGCGGCGCTGGAGGCGACAATGCCCTTGAAGCAGCAAAGATCTCTGCCACCCCTAGTACGAAGGTTAGTTTCCTACAATCTTGCCTCAAGCTATGGTTCTGATTAGATGATGCTTGCGTGTTTTTGGGTATAAGCTGGAGGTATCTTGGTTAGTGGGTACTGTGTGTGACGAGGAAATGCGTAATAACTAATTAATGATGTATTGCCATACACTGAGGTTAACTTTCAGATTCCTGTTCAGAGTTTATATTACTGTCAGCAGGTTCAGATTAGTTTCTGTTGTCGTGCTAGCAACTGATGCAGAGCACTGCTAGTTTTTGTGAGCTCTAGATTTGATAGGTGTCCAGCATACAGTTTACACATGTACTCTAAACTGAAAGCTCACTGAAATTGCTAACTGAATCATTGCAGTTTACATTGGCATCAACTGAATCTAGAGCTTTCAGTTGATGAATGGCACCAAATTATCATAGTGCCTTACTATCTGCTGACAAGCTAAGGAATTAACATCTTTGAAATGTAACTCAGGTATAAATTTATTGTTATTATTCTTGTCATTTAGTTGTCACTATTAGCAAGATTGGTGTATATCCTACCTGCTGCATCTTGGTGTATATATATCCCAGATTGTTAGCAAGATAAATAGCAGCAATTTGTGCCTTTTTTGTACCAAGATGAGGTGCTGGTGTATTGTTTTGTTCTGTAAACATGCTCAATCCATGAGGCTTATCAATTTTTTTTGTTCTGGAATCACAATTAGGCGAGCCAACTGCAAGCAAGTAAGATACTTTATATATCAATGAAATCACATCCCTGCTGCCACTCAGATCAGATCTTACAATGTTCTTTGTTTACCTGCACATTTTATCTAGTTGAAGCCGTAGTTACTGGACCGCAGAAACAAATTCAACTATTATTGTCAATACAGGAAACTAATCAGCTATTAAATAGGATTTGTTTTATTTCATATTACTACTGGCGTAGTGCAGTACTATTTCATAATACTCAATGGGTTTTCAGTTACCTGAAAATCTGAAACTGTTTTTACTCTGTGTTGAGCAGGAAACCAGAGAAACTGACCAGCTCTCGGTTACCTTAAAAATTGAAACTTTGATCACAGTTCATCTGATGCGTTCAGGAAGGAAGGGAAGCTGAAGGAAGAAGGCATGTCCTATAGGAGGAAAATCTAGAATGGATCATTCAGATTGCTGCAGAGTTGTTTCTATCTTGAGAGCTGAATCCCACGTTATGTTTCTTAACCAGTTTGTTTCAGACTCTAGAGACTGGTTTAGTTTCGTCAGGAGTTGTACCAGTTTCCTTGTTTGGGTGTGTTCTGTTCTGAGTTAAGTTCAGGTTCAGTATTGTGAAGTGATGTACTCAATTTCATTTCTCCTTTCATTTTCCAAAGGACGTCTCCTGGATTTTGAAATTATTGTTTACATGAACCTATGATTTGCTTCCGCATGAAGAGGTATTCCTATGTTTCATAGCATATTATTTTTATACTAAATTTAGCTACCAGGTATGAATGGTAGTCGCTGGTATGAATGCTGAAAGAATTGTGAAAAAAAAAAATCCATCACATATTCCTAACGACACATGTATTTTGTGTAATTTAACTAAAATTTTAACTAACATATGGATCACTGGATAAAATTATAAAGTAAATAAGAAAATGAACAAGCATGTACTACACAACTTCGATGGCAGCAAGTTCAAGCGGGATTGCTGCCGCCGCCAGAGACGCCGCATGCCTCACGGCTAAAAACGGGCCGCCGCACGATCCCGCAAAGACGACGCGGCGCTCGCGGACGCGGGACAGGCTGCCCGCCGCCGCGCCGTTTGCAACCTGACTATGCACTATGCTGCTGAATAAATTGCACGGACATTTGTTGCGTAGCTAAAATCAGCCGGGCTTCCGGCCGGGGACTCGGAAGCTGAAATTCCGACTGCGCTGGGAACAGTACCAGGACGAGGGGCGAGAAAGGAGATCGCGGAAGGAAGGAGCAGTGTACCTCTGGCCGGAGCTCCGAGGAAGAGGGGAGAGGATAACGAAAGAGTGGTCGCCATGGCTCCGCCGGCTTCTCCTGCTCTCCATCCTCTTCAGGGATTGTGCTCTCGTCCTGCTCGGCACCGCGGCATCCGTGTCCGTGCCGCCCCTGGTTTGCCACGTGCACCGCCCTGGGCCAGGAACTGTTTGTGGGCCGAATCATATCTTCCTTTAGGTATCGGTGGGCTAGGCTAACAGCCCGGGAGGCTCCCTAAAAAACTCGAGAGGCCAGGATACCTTTAGGCCCATATGTTTCTCCTCTTTTTATTTGCGACACTTTATCCTCGAATTTATTGAAGATTTTCCCAAGATGTGCGCATTAAGTAGTAGGCGACGTCCGTGTCGACGGTGATACGTCTGTGGTGACTTCGTGAACTTCAAGATTTACCAGCCTAAATCTTCGAATATGCTCATAGGGCTAGGGTTTGTATACATGTGTTCATAGGGGTGAGTATGCGTGTGTGTTGAGCATTACTGTGTAACCTCAAAAAAATATTAAAATACTCATGTCTTGCAAAAGAAATATAGGACTCCTTAGAGCGACAAGAAGGGGTCATGGAGCTCTCAAGAAACACTCCACCTTAGTCCAAAAAGCATTGATAAGAGCATCTGCGGTGGTCAATCGGCTCAACGACTAAAAAGATAATTAAAGAAAGGGTCATGTATACCCGAAAAGTGAAACATTGTGAAGTCAATCATACCTTCTCCAGTGGTGTAGGACCCATGTTCGACTCATCCCTTCTTTTTCCGTTTTCCTTTGTCTATCGGCAAGAGAGGCGGCGAGCGAGACCGAGCACGGCCGGCGAGGTCGAGGCGGGTGCGGCAAGGGGTCGTGCGGCGAGGCCCGGCAAGGTCCCAAGCGGTGTGGCGGCGAGGCCCGGGCGTGGCGAGATCTCAAGCGTGGCGACTATCTCCCAAACAAAGTCAACCACAAAGTAGCGGCCCGGTGAGGCGAGGAACGCGCATCAAGGCCGCCGATTCAATTTCTTTAAGCGGGAAAATTGATGCAAGATGTTGAGTCGACTCCCTTCTTCCTTTATCTCACTAATGTCTTGCGGCAACAAGTTCGGGCAATAGGTAGCACCCCACGGCTTTGCCGATTCAATTTCTTTAAGCGGGAAAATTGATGCAAGATGTTGAGTCGACTCCCAGTCCCTTCTTCCTTTTATCTCACTAACGTCTTGGTAGAAAATTAGTTATATTGCGATTGTCTTGTGTTTGTCCAACCAATACGGTATTATTTCCCAACTCCCCTCGTGCTTATATTTTTGTAATGTCATGCATGGTTGGTGAGCGGTATCAGCCCCATATTGCCCAATGGACTCAAGCATTATCTTCCAACTTTTGAATTAATGACATTTAATGGCCGATATGCCATTTTCATAAAAGAAATCAACGACGTGATCATCACCTATGACACCCCTCCCTCCAAAGCTGCACCACACAACCCTTCCGAGGGGCGTGCACTCATACACATAGCATCCTTCTTACTCTTTCGTCCCTCGCCGTGTAAAAGGGTTAACCCGAAGGTGATATGGTTGGAAGGCAAGGCAAAGACTTATAAGTTGGCTCCACCCTTACTCAACTAGAAAGGTGGTGCTTAAACATGTGCACTTCAAGACTCATGGGCCCTCTTGGGCCACATCCAAATTGGGTCGGGTGTCACATACACCCCTCAAAGGACTCGACGTCCGCGTCGAGCGCCAACTTAACAGGGACCTCCCCTCTTGGCACACGCGCAAACCGTGCGCCCAGTCTTGAGACACATGTGCCATGCGTGCACTGCACTCTGCGAGAGCCTACACGCACAATGAACCCCATGTCCGCACATCTAGCCTCCCTATCTTTCTTAGTGCAATTGCTCTATAGTGAGCTCGAGAAGTCTTGGATTTATGTCTTTACGCAACTATCTCTTCTATTGTCTTGCGGCGCATGGCACTAACTTACTTGGTGTTGGTGTTCTTTCGAGTTGTTGCTTTAGGTCCCCTTTGGATTGGAAGGGAAACACTTTGTATTTTTAGGATTTCATTCCTACGGATTCTTTCCTTTGTATGCCCTTTGGTTCACGGGAAAAGTGAAGGAACAATTCCTCAGGATCAGCTTCCTATGGTCAGTTTCGTAGGAAACGAAACATGAGCTCGAAGCTCATTGAAATTTTCCTGGCACCAAAACTGACGACTCGCTCGTTTCCCACTACTCCCCTGCTATTGCTTGGCGCTTGTGTTTTAAAAACAAAACCCTTCCCCAATCCACATCGCGGACACCAACAACCGCCCCATCATCGACGGGACAACCGATAGACACCCGCCGTCGGCGCAGGCGATGGCCGCCCCACCACCGGTTGATGCTTTGATGGCCCCATCGGCTCTGCACGAGACGACGCGAGGCCCTCCCAATTGCCGACCGTTGGGTCAGCCTACCCCAATGTCGAGGATCGAATCTGCCAGACAACGTCCCCGGCCAACTGGTCCAGCACTTGCAGCAACAACGCAGTATGGATCCATGCATCTGCATGTTCTCTGTTGTCCACATCCAGTTATTTTTGTGTGAGCAAGGTTGTAGGATGGGAGTGCGGTGCCACTACTCTGTTGCTAGTTTGCTTTCCCTAACACCTATGTCCTTTCACTGTGGGCTGCACGTCATGAATGCGCCAAGCAGCCAAATTGACAACAGGTCAGTTAATTCTAATTGAGAGCTACACCGTACAAATCGTATGGTTTTTGACATGTTGCCAAAGGACTTTGAAGTGTATATTCCTTTGATTGAAATTCATCGGTTAGTTCGTTTTTTTTAGTCAATGTGCGCTACTGCTACCGTTGTTATTTTTGTTGAGTTAGTTCGTTTTAGTCAGTGTTGCTAAAGGGCCACAAAATAAGTGATAGCATCTTGAGTTATTTCTTCTTTGCTTATGATTATGTTTGCTTCTGTCTTGTCCTAAAATTTGCACTTTCAGTATTGTTTTGCCTTATAGTTTTGTATGCAACCATCTTGTAGACGGTATTCACTATGGATTTATTGACTTTTCATTACAAATTCTGATATCTGTCTTTGCCTATTTGTTTTTTGGTTCTCCATCCAGCCTTCTCCTGTTTCAGCCGACCCAATTCCTACTTCCTCAATTAACTAACATATGTCGAAAAAAAAGACGTCTATGACTCGAGGTTCAAAGAGTGTTGAATTCAATAACTAATATGTGTTACGAAATCACAGGCGATGTTGAGGTGCCTCCTGTTTTTGCGACACCGACTAGCTCGCATATCAATCAGGTGTGGTTCTGCAATCCTATCTCAAAAAACACTTTGTTAGTAACTTCATTATCTTGATTTGCTTCTTTTTTTTTTATTCACCATTTTCAGGAAGTGCCTCAATTGTAGTACTTGTATTCTTCTTCAAGTAAGCAGTCACCCCAACAAGGTGCATTTGGAACCAACCGATTCTGCAAGCACTATCTTTTACGGAAATGTACTGAATAAATTTTTTCTTTGTAGGATCTGGGCCACCATCCATACTTCCATCTTGGATCTCAAGATTGAGCCTTCCTCTTGAGATTTTTAGCCCGCTCAACAAGTTCTGGAAGCAGTGCTGGAAGTGGGCAACTCTATAGCAGAAGGAGGGAGGAAGCAACAAGCAACAGGGAAGATCCATGGACGGGCTACTTGGATTGGGACAAGAAGGAAGGGAGGAGGGATGGAGATGCATGCATAGGACTCAAGGACATAGGACACAAGTGACAGCTGGAGTGGGGGTGAGAGTGAGGACTAAGGAGAGAAAGAGTGGGGGTGAGGTTATAAGAGAAATCATAATGGGCCTAACCCAAATAAATAGAGCCAAGTAACTGAAGCAACCCATTGTCTATTTAGTTCTAAATGCCCAGAGAGCTAATTGGACGATCAGGTTGATTAATCAGACAATGAGGTTTCTGATCGTTCTGATCTGATTGGAGGGCCTAATCGAGTGCTTAGTACCAATAAGGATGATTAATTATAATTGGACGATGAGAAGACATTGTATAGGAGTATTCATATCATCACTAGATGTGAGTGTTCTAAATTGTATGAGTGTATCATTCACATACGAGATACACAGAAGGCGGCCCAATATGTGTTAAATGCATATTTCAAATTCATCTTTGCCATATGAGAGTCATAACTCGTATGAGTGTTGTTTAAACGTGCTCAGCATGTTGAAAAACATGTGTGCAGAATACAACTTGAAATTTTCATTATTTTTAAATGAGAATGATAATAAATGTGTCATTGTCATATAAAACAAAGTGCACATCATTAAGATTTTCTTAAAAACCTAAAACACCATTTGGATTAAAAACACTTTCAATTTTGGCTATTCAATTTGTAGAACATATAGATTAAAAACATATGATCAAGGCTAATAGATTCATAGTGAAGAATACTTTTATGATATGTAACAATTTTTATTTGATGTATATTTCCAAAAATATTATGAGTTTAAATGTTATATCTGGAGGCGGTGTTGATGTTCAAATGGAGTTGAATCGTCGATAGAAAGTATAATGAGCCTAACCATTGTACCGTTAGCAACAAATATCCATGTGTTTAGCATACTTATTCGCATTGTCCTAAACTTTTGTATCATACTTCTCCTAATTAGATACCTTGTGCATGCCTCTCAAAGGGTAAAATCTAACCAATAAATGAGTTATGAAAGTCAAGCAAATGCACTATTAAGTGACGCGGTTGGTCACCGAGTAGTAGGTAGAAGAATACTTATGGGAAGAATGTGGCTTCATTGAGCACCAACAGAAAGCCTTCCTATTCAAAACCAGTCCAATTTCCATGTCCTTGTTATCACTTTCAACAAATTTCAAATTTTAATGGGACCACAATCAAAGAAAGCCACGGTACCCAAATCCACAAAATTATTTGAAGCACACACAGAACCGGAAGCGCCCCGTTCAACCTCTCAAATCAATTCAAATCATCCCTCTCTCTCTTTCTCCCCTGTACAGACAGAGTTTGGAGAGGAAGCAAAAGAAGCATAAATAAATAAATTGTTTAATAAATAAATAAAATACCTGAGATTCAAAAAAACAGGCTGCGAAGAGAGACCAAACCTGAGCCCCTCCATTGCCTTTGCCCCGTCGTAGCTTCTTCTTCTTCTCCCCAAGCGCCCAGCCCAGCACCACCCCCGCTTCGATCCCAAACTCCAGAAAGGTTTCGCCTTTCCTCTTATCTTGTCCGCAAATCTAATTCCTCGTAATCTCCCTTGCCGGGGTCGATTCCTTCGATCTGCTTCGTTGCCGCGGCTCCGGTTTCCCGCGGCTTCTTGAGTTTTTGGACTCTGCATGAGTCTATGAACTCGCCCTTGTTGAAGGATCCATCCAATTCGGATAGCTCGCGCGCCAAGATTCGGCTTTTGAGCCGGTGCGCGACGGTATTCGTCCAGCTGAACCCGCCTCGGCGTTCTGGTTCTGCCCTGTGACCTAATTCGGTGGCATTCTGGTGTGGGGTGAGGTGGGGTGATGGAGCAGGGGAGGAATCAGCAGCAGCAGCAGCCGCAGCCGCAGCAGCTGTCGACTCCGCCGCCTGCTTTGGTCGCGGCGAGCGAGACCAAGGTCCCTGCGGTGGCTTCGCAGCAGCCCAAGCCAGCGGCCCCGTGATGCCGGTGTCTAGACAACAGTGGCCGATAGCCTTCAACCCCCTGTGAGCAAGCTCCTCATCTTGGAATTCTTTTTTCCTTTTGTTGCTGTGTTTGCATGTGATTTTGTTCTTGCTTCGTGTGGCCTGTTGGGTTTAGCTCAGGTGTTTTAATTTACTTGCCTATTGTTGCTTGTTGGTACCATTCTGTTTAAATGAGTCGTAGATTTTTTTTTTTTTGAATATTTCTAAGAATTATGAAGAGCTTAGAGTTAAAAGGACCCATTCCCTCCTCACATATAATACCTGTTCTCGCCTATGGCTTTTGTAAGAATGTTTAAGGCGTAGTGGAGCTTAGAGTAATTTTTAGTGTTGTAGCTTGTGGGTGAACATATTGCGCTAATCAAAACAGATGACCCTGCACAGCCATGTGAAAGGCAAATGTGACTGAGAACGTTTTTGCACACCATGGTTTGCGAATTGATTAGCATTGATGCTTAAACATTTCTTGGTTGTGGAAAGGCAAGTGTAACATGACTCAAATTGCTATTGGCTATCATGATTTGCAGTAGTATTGGTGCTTAAACATTTCTATACTGAAGTTTTGGACACCTGGTTTGAAATGTTGATCTCTTTGAGCTCAAACATATAGTCCATACTTTTCAAGGTCAAGTGTTGCTACTTTTATGGGCAGACCAAGTGTTATACTCTTCAATGTTGTCAACATAAATGATCAGGACTTGTCTTGCATGTCTTCTAACAGATATTTGTGTTTCTACTTTCTTGTGATATGATTCATTTACATGTAGAAAAAAACAAAAAGAGCATACTGCTGGAAACATATTCTTTGCATTGAACTTTGCACCCTACTTTTTTTTCTTTTTTGCAGGAAGCCTTCCACTGAAGTGAAAAGCGTTACTCCAAAGAAAAAAGAAGCATTGTAATTGTAGAAATTCAAAATGTTTGAAGATGTGAGTGCTATTTTTTGTTTCACATACATTTTATGTGCAAAAAGCAAATATAAATTCGTGAAAATAGATATCGTTTACATGTTATGTGCAAAATGGTAGGATCTCCATCAAACATTAACGATATCCATTCTTAGCTCCAAATTGTTATCATATTAAGAGTATTGAAAGGAACTCAATGAGGATGGTATAACTGAAAGGAACTCAATGAGGATGGTATAACTGGTATTATAGTAGCATTGACCATTGAGAGCACTCTGCTCTCTTTACTAATGAGACAAATAGATAAATTATATGGTCTTGTTTAGTTAGCTGACAAATGTATCTACACAATAGTTTTTGGTTTATGGATGGAATAAAAACCTGTTGCCTTTTGTCCTATTCTAGTTTTATTTCTTTTGCACTTCCTATTCTCATCCACTTGTCTATTATTCCTATTATTCCCACCTTAATATTTTGGTTTGGTGATCTTAATAGCTGTAATATTAGTTTGCACATTTCTGCAATTATTTGAATATTTTCTTTATATAGCATGTTATGCTATGTACTAAAGGTTAAGCTCTCTGGCTTGGTGTTTGTTTGTTAGGTACTGTGAATGCTTTCAAGAACTTCAATACTGTGATGGCTGCAATTGTTCAAACTGTGGAAACATTCCTGGGAATGAGAATGCCAGAAATGATGCAATTGAGGCAATCCGTCAACATAATCCATCTGCTTTTCAGCCTAAAATTGAAAATGGCCCAAATACACTCAATGTTCGAAAGGTACTATCCTTCAATAGTTTTCTTTAGTTACATGTTGGTAGAACCATATTATGCTATTTGAAACCAACAGCAGTTCATGAGTCTTCGCTAGGCATTGTTTTTACTGACATAGATTGTTTTTCTGCTAGTTATCAATGAAATAGCCAAAGCAAGGTAATGCAGATATTTATATAACATATTCATTAGTAACTATGTTTCCTTAGCACATTGTGCTTACTTGTTACTATACTCGGAACTAAATTGGCATGACATCCTCTGAGCTAACATTTTGGGCTGGCTGATCTTTCCTGGATGCTGGCTGTTGGCAGCATTCCTAGCAATTGAATGATCAACAGGAAGCATGTGGTCAAAGTCCAAGTTAATTCCATTTTGTTCTCCTCAATGTAATATATTCTTACTGAGTTAACAGTACTATCCAAATTAGCCTGAAAAGCTGGATATTAATTAGCCTCAAAAGCTTTACCGATACTATCCAAATAAAGCTTTTCAGGTGATATTTCAGGAGAGCTTTTCAGGTCTTTACTGATGCTGCACGGCTAACATATTCTTCATTTTTCCTTGGTCTTTTTTTTTCTCTCTGTTAGTTAGCAGGATATTTATCTGTTTTCTGAAATTAATTCTGAAATGAGCCTAATCTGTATTTATTTGTGCTGCTTCCCAACCAATACACTCTAGTTTCTTTTTGCTTGCGCAGCATCTGACCACCATACTACTTGACTATTGTCTATTATTAGGATAATTCTGGAGCAGTGCCTCTTGTAGCAAAGCACCATAAAGGCTGTCATTGCAAGAAGTCAGGATGCCTAAAAAGTACTGTGAATGCTACCAAGCAAATGTTTTTTGCTCCAAAAATTGTAGATGCATTGACTGTAAGAACTCTGAAGGAAATGAAGACACAGAAACTTCAATTCAAAGGGACCATGCATCTGACAGAAACCACATTCAACAAGCAGCTAATGTAGCATTCAATGGTACTGTTGGATCACCAGGACATATCAGTTCTCTGAGTAGAAAAAGATCTCAGGAAGATGCCCTAGGTGTTGGGATAAAGTCTGAAGGAAGCATGCCAGAGACACAATATCAACAGGTATGTTCTCTTACTTCCAAACTATTTGATGAGCACCAAATACACTGCATGCATGATGCATGAACTCTGAGATGCAAAAGGAATTTAACCATATACTGAGTTAACAAGATAATTTCTTCTTGCTATTAGCATCACTATTCCTTGGATGCTTCTGCTGAAGCACACTAGCAGTTTCATCATTTTCATTATCTTTGTTTCTATATGTTTTTTTTTTTTACCAATGCTTATTTACCTGTCTAACTATTATGTTTGTAACTTTTCTTGTGTACTAGGGTAACCATGCAGATGTTTCACTGCTTGCATCCTGTTCCACAGGATTTGATAGACACAATGCTGCCAATTCCAAATCAAATAACCCAATCTACAGGTAGGTTGAAAGGTATTTAGCCTTTTTTTAAATAAATAATGTAAGAGATCAAAATAAGCTGATGTCCTGTTAAGGACATGGAATTACTCAAGTGCTCAGCCAACCAACACAAAAGGAGTTCTAGGTCCTTCCTTTGGTCTACTTCATAAAGGGAGAAAAAACTAGTCTGATCTGGTCCATCCTGGAGGGCACTACCCCTCAGAGCAACTCCAAGAGCTTCTTTGTATCCTTTATTGATATGAATAGAGATTTTGGTGAAAAAAGCGCCCTCCAACAGCTTCTTTAATTAGATCTCCAAATTTTGCCCTTCTCTATTCGGATTTCTTGCAATCTTGCTAGCCAAAGATGAAGAGCGGGGTTGGTTCTCTAGAGCACACAAAAGATAGAGACATAGAGAGGCTGTTGGGGGGGTGGGGGGGGGGTGTAACATAATGTATATCTAGACACGTAGTAAAAGCTATGTATCTAGAAAAAGCCAAAACGACTTACACTTTGGAATGGAGGGAGTAACAAACTTTTTTTTTTCTCCTCTCTGTTTACTCTATGTACCTTCTGATGAGATGTAATGTTTTATCAGGTCTCCACTAGCAAACACCATCCACCTCAGCGAGGTCAAAGATTTAGTCAAGCAATTGGTGATGGTTTGCAGAATGGCTGCAGCAGAAGTAGCTGGTATAGAGTCTTTGCCGTTATTCCTTATTTTTTATGAATATTTAAGGAACCCAAGATTTGCATAAGCATAAGCATAAGTTCTAAGTGAAGTACTACAGATCAATGAAAGAGTTTTGTCCATTGGCAATAAGAAAGGCATGAAACATAGAAGGCACTAACCCAGTCATACATACCTGTCCCTTTTTTCAAATCCAAGTTATTCAAGTTTTTTTTACTAGCAGCATTTTTCAGATTGTTTGTTAGTTCCTTAGCTTTCCCATCATATTTATTTCCAGTCTTGAGACTTCACGTAAGTTAACTAGAAGTGCAGAGCCAGTCTGGACCAAAGCTTTGAGGTTATATGCTCCACAAAAGATAGAATAAAGTAATAATGTTGGTAAATATAATAGTGTCATAATTTAAGATCAACATGAGTACATATGGCATTTTATGCTGTTCTTTGACCTCACAATGATGTCTGCAAGATGTATATTGTATACAAGTGACATCAATTAATTGTCATAACCCAAGATATTTTTTTTTTTCTGTTGCTTGTATTAACAGATAATGAAATTGATTTGATTGCAGAAGAGAAGGGATTCCAGTCAAATAATGGGTTAAGCAATGGTAACTGCAAACTGCAGGACTTCAAAGAAGGATGTAGTCATCAACAGAACATCAATGAAATGGGCTCCCATTGGTCTGAAACTTCAAATGTTTCTAGGCCTGCATCTCCAACAACACAAGCACTAATGCGATGAACAAAATGCCACATTTGGAAATGAGCCTGCATCTCCAACAACACAATCACTAATGTGTGAAGAACAGAAGACTGCATTTGGAAATGAGCCTGCATCACCAACAACACAATCACTAATGTGTGAAGAACAGAATACTGCATTTGGAAATGATTGTAGAAGTTCATTTCCTTTGGTTTTCCGTGATCAAGATATTTCTGAGATAAATGCTGCGCAAGAAAAACTAGTATTGACTGGGCTGCGAGACTATCTCTGTAAAGTTATAAATCGCGGAAGAACAAATGGTGAGTTTCTTATTGTTGTGACCTTCATAAAATGTGTCATTCAGCTTTTTACATGTGGATGCAATGCTACCGTGAGACATTTAAACCAGCAAAATCTGACCATTTAAGATTCATCAACTCTGAAAGAATATCTCATCTGGAAACAGGAGATAGACTACTTCCCTATGTATAGAAATCGACTCTAATTTAGGGCTCGCTAATCACAACATTTTATTGATGAATTTTGGAAATATTTATGCAAAAGGTTTTTACTTTACCTGGTAATAACATCAGCCGAAGCTATGAGTCCCATGTTTTTCCATATATCCATCTATTGTTTCCTTTCTAATAACCAAGATCTAGATACTGGCACTTCTCGCTCAACAATAGGCCACCGGTTATTGGATCTAGTCCTCCGTGAAAACTAACAAATTCTGAATATTTGGACCCATGCAACTTCTATCTGCTTATCGTTATTATAGAAAATGGAGTAGGTGCAGCTTCTCATACCCACAAATGCATGTCTTTTTAATGATTACATTCAGATGAGCTTTCCATTTTTGACATTGGTGCTTTTGCCACAGAACACAAATTCTCATTAGAGGCAGCAATGGAATTGGACGCTGGACAGCATTATGGAGCACCACCTGCCTTTTTAGGAGCTGAAGAAAATTTTCCTTCTTCAAGCACGATTGAAACCCCAAGATCTAATCAACATCCTACGCCAAATGGTGGATCGAAAGATAGTGTTGGAAGCTAAATAAACTAGGTACAGAACTCAGCCTCTTCATTTCAAGACCTGCAGCCCTGCACTGCAAATGATTTCTGTACATAGATTGGCATTGGGCAAGATAGGTAGTATAGTTATTGTTGCCATTTCTGGCAACCGGCCTTGTAGGAACAGATCAACCATTCATGAGATGTTTATTAGTAGCAGGGGTGGGGGTGGGGTGGGGGAGGAGTGCCTGCTACATTTATGTAGTTATTCAATAAATGATAATTTTCATGTTTGATGCTCCAGTTGACTGGCTCAGGTTTCGTGTAAAGCTGATCATCCTTCCTGATTTGATTACTGAAAATTATCTTCAGTATCCAGGCTGTGAGTATGCGAATACATTGCCATGTTATGTGAAATTGTATTAATTGTGAAACAGAAAAGCCGTTCCATGCACACAATCTTTTTTAATTCTCCGCGGCACAGAAGTAACAGCGACAGTCGTTTTATTATCCTTTGGTTTTGGCGTATATAGGTTGCCCTCTGAAGCTGAAATATTGAAACATTGTACTTTATAACCACAAAATAAGGGGAAAAAAAAAAATCATTCACCGAATTTTTGAGGAACTGCCGCTAATTCATTCGCTGGTGACATGCTGCATTGTTTTCCCTCTTCTCACATGTTTGTTTGAATTTGTGTGTTTGTCGTTTGAGTTATGATGTTCTGGTGTTGTGTGTATTTTCTGTGTTTTAATGGGTGTCTATGTAAGGTTTTCAGGTCTAGTTTCCCTTATAAACTGGTACAGTTGTATTCTTCTTAATTGAAATTAGAGGTGTTGCCATCAATCTTTTTTTTAAAAAAAAAAAAAGGTTTGTTTGAATCTTATGGTGTAAATTTATGTTGATAAAGATAAAGATTATCATGGAAGCTATACAGAAATCCAAAAAATGTTATTAGAATTGGGCCTGTCTCCTTGAAAAGTGCTTGTTTCAGCCGCTAGATCTTCATCCAACAGTTGTGCGCCCCCAATTCAAAATAGCAGGAGGCTGCGAACGAATAATTTTGAATGTCCCCTATGATTGACCATTATACCAAATACATAGACAAAAGGAAAAGTAGTTAACTTTTCAGGGTATATTTTGTTTTAGCCTAGGAGGACAACCTGAAGCGTCGGACGCTTCGTTTGGGAACCAACAAGCGCCACATGTATCGTGTTCACAGTGGCATGCAAAATCTGTAATAGGAGCGTTGTATTTATATTTATTTATATTATTTGAGTGCGCGTGGATAAATAAATATTCGGTTTGACCGCCATGTGTTCTGCATATACTGACCCCGTCTGGTCCATCGAATAAATCGATCGGGATCCAACTATCATCCACCACGATTGATAAATCTCTGACTGCGATGCTAGTAGGTTAAGCAGCAGTAGGTCATCAGCTCCAACTTGGACGGCCGCGTGGAGGGCGGCGCAAGCAGCAGGAAGGGGCGGCTTCGGCGGGGAGCCAGGAGGCCGGAGGCCGGCGAGTCGCTGCTCGCGTTAGGTGGGCTGGCGGAACCCACATCATGCCGTGTGCTTTGTGCGGCCGTTTTTGCCGCAAGCCCGATTTGCGGGTGCACGGACGTGGGGCAGGGGTTCAGGGGACGGGAAGAAGGGGCTTCCTTTCAAACGCCGCCTTGCGGACACTCTCCGGACAGGGTCATGTGGGGACCATTAGACTTTTCTGGTGGGTCCCCAAACCTTCTGTAGAGAGTTTGTAGGGCCATCAGATTTGTGTGGTGGGATCACTACCAGATAGATAGAAGTGTCGCTGGATCGATAATTGTCAGAGACTCTAGTCACTTGATAGAATCCGTAGTGTTTCTTCAGAGGCTGTTCCATACCATTATTACAAATCAAGGCATCAAAATTGTACTGTCGCGAAAGGACGCTAGCCATTTATCCTCCCAGATTGTCATGGCGAGCACAATTATCAGAACAAGAGAAATATGACATTTTCCTGGACCAAGTATCGAGCAGACACACTTCGAGCGATCACTGAGCTAACCGCTGAAGGAGCACATCATATGTGTGACCTCAGTGAAGCTTGCTGAGATGAGCTTGGTGCACTCTGCAAAAAATATGGTATTCATTAATTTAAACATGATTACTGATAGCTTGAAGCTCTATATCCTTAGCAGCGGATGTAGAACCAAATGTTCTACTGGATGCTCAATCGTCAACTTTACCCTAAACGATTAGCACCACCACTAACATCAAATCAAGAGTCCAACTATCTGAAAATGACAAGGCTCATGCTTGCAAACCAGAAGTAAATAGTGCAGTAGATCACCACAGTAAATATTTTCCATCATGAGACGAAGAGTTTTCAGTCTGCCAAATGGCAGCCATCAAAATCAAGAACACCATAAGAAAAAAGAAAACTATTGCAGCCATGGAATCTGGCGTCTTGATCAAATCTAAACGCTGTACTTAGTGATAACATATAACTACACGCATAATATGTGTTCCATTCCAGAAATTTAGTCAAGAAATAAACATCATATCGAATAACACGGGAGCGAGAGAGTACCAGTGGAATACAGCCTTTAGCTCTTTGTTCCAGATATGATGAAGGTCTGAAGAAGGGACCGTAAGTTTCAGCCCACTTGCTTAGCTTTGAATGTATATAAGATGCCCCAACAGTGTCAGCCCAGAAAATGAGTCCGCCCCTTCAAACAAATCATAGCAATAGCAGTTGAACTCAATACTCAGAACAGGCACTGCACCTCCTTATACTAAAAGAACAATGCAATGAAGAAATAACATAAATTGTGTATGGAGGTTAACAATCAGTCGATTGACAGGCTATATCTTGGTTTGGCAAATAAATACTGGCTAGTGGCTACAGATTGTTCAACAAAAGGGTAGAAATTTCTCTGACAGCATTAACTCAAGGCATAAACTAAGCAGAAATTTAGTACACACAGTAGTTTAGTACTCCATTCCAAATTGTAAGTTGTTCTCATATTTCTAGATAGATATATAGCTATGCACCTAGAAACGTCACACGAACTTACAACTTGGAATGGAAGGGAGTATATAACTTGTACCATATATGCTACATAATGCTAGCCTACTATATTTATTATGCAAAATGCCAAGCATTCAGTTGCAGTACCAATACCATTTAAGCGTAGTGAGAAGAATGCAAATGACTACTTACAGCTTACTAGATGACCGAGACAACTAGTATCTGAAATGACTCTTCTAGAAGAATCCTCAGAACGTGCCAACATGTGTGTGTGAATGCCAAGCGTTCAGTTCCAGTACGTATACCATTTAAGCGTAGTGAGAAGAAACAAAATGACTACATACTTCTTACTAGCTACAGATAACCGAGGTAACTAGTATCTGAAATGACTCTTCTATAAGTATCCAGAACATGTGTCTGTGCGTGTTTTATTGAAAGAACTTCGTTTAATAATAGCACACAGTGTTTTACCAAGCATATGGATACGGTTAGAGACTAGAAGCTCTTTGGGTACCTGTACTTGGGAAAACCCATTCCAAGAACAGATGCAATATCAAGATCAGAAGCCCGAATTACAACATTTTCATCCATAACCCTACATGCCTCATTCACAACTGGGAAGAAAATCATCTCCAATATTTCTTGATCTGTTAATGTCACAGGCTGCAAGAAACATAACTTTGTCACATCAGGAATTCAGGATATTCCTCGATAAGCATAGGAGATTAGAATGACAAATTGCACAACTCATATTTTGGACAAGTAGAGTGAAAAGGTAAAACCTTTCCACCAGGCATTATCTTTGCACGTTTTCGGTACTCCTCAATCACATGCTGAACACTAGGGTCAGGCTTTGGCTTCTCACCCTTCATATAAATGTAATAGCCTTTGCCATTACTCTTTCCTGTAAAGTAAAGCACAGAAAACTCAATTCTTAAGAACAATGTATAAGGAAAATGTGAATTCATATATTGCTTGTCTTGTGCAATTATATATTATATAGAAAATAGTATTTGTATTAACAAAATCAGTTTAATTATATATACCATGTCGCCCATTCTGTACCATCAAATCCATTAACTCAGAGCTGAAATTTCGTTCTCCAAAGGCAGTAGCATAGATGTCCTTTACCGCCAAGCCCACTCCATATCCAGCCACATCTTGTAGTCTGAAGGGGAACAAAGACATATCAAGTATTATAACTGTACTATTCATGGTAACAAGCCAGCTAAGGCACACCACAGCATCCAAAGTATGTTGTGTTACTCCCCCCCCACCCCCCCAACAAAATGGCTAAATCCTAAACATGGACATCATTCAAACCGACCCTTTATTTAGTGACTTTACGTGCTATGGTTCAAATTATATATTATATAAAAAAATGCACACACCACTAAGTTGGGAGAAACGATTTGGTAACAAACTGCAACAACAACAACATAGCCTACGTCCCAAGCTAGTTGGGGGTAGGCTAGAGATGAAACCGATAGGAAACAAGTATAAAACAAACACAAAAATAGGGCACAAGACAAAAGATAGAGTTAGGGGTAAACAGGAAAAGAAACAAAGGTCACGATCCAGGCGAGTTGATTGCTAGTCTCCAAGCGCTCCTATCCTTAGCTAATTCCTTAGAGATATTCCACTCCTTAAGGTCTCTCTTAATCGTCTCGTCTCAAGTCAGTCTAGGTCAACCTCTGCCTCTCTTTACATTACCTTCCTTCTTTAAAACCCCACTACGCACCGACGCCTCGGGAGGCCTCCGTTGGACATGTCCAAACCATCTCAACCGATGTTGAATCAGTTTCTTCTCGATTGATGCCACCCCGATCCTATCCCGAATCTTCTCATTCCAAACCATCGCAACATACGCATCCCTGCTACACTCAGTTGCTGGACATTTAGCCTTTTTGTAGGCCAACATTCAAGACCGTATAACATCGCCCGAGGCGAATTTCCGTCCTATAAAACTTACCTTTTAGCTTTAGTGGCACCCTCTTGTCATAGAGAAGCTTGACGCCGCTTCAACCAACCTTCTTTGAAATTCTATGCCTAACATCTTCATCAATGTCACCATCTGTAGCATTGATCCTAAATATCGAAAAGTATCCTTCTTGGCCACCACTTGTCCATCGAGACTAACATCTCCATCCTCGCACCTAGGTCTTGGTCGCACATCATGTACTCGGTCTTGGTCCTCACCGAGTACATGATGTGCGACTTGTTAGTCTAAACGAGATGGAGATGTGGTGGCCAAGAAGGATACTTTTCGATGTTTAGGATCAATGCTAAGGATGGCTTACATTGATGAAGATGTTAGGCATAGAATTTGAAGGATGGCGATATTTATTTGGTAACAAACTGCACTTGTACATAATTCATTGCAGTGAACAGTGCATGATAATGAGAATGAGAATGGGAGGTAAAACTAATTGGGATATTTGTTTGTTCACACACTGAGGTAAGTTCATGGGAGGCCCACGACACAGGAATATGCAAGTGATAAATGCAAGTAAAGAAGGAAATATGACCATTTCATGCTCATTTGGTGTAGTTTCAACGGTAATCAATAGGTCAAACAGAATGCCAGCATTTTCTAACATTATGCATGTAAACATTGCGAAAACTTCAGGTGCCGAGATATTGAGAACACAACCAAGTCACTACAAAACAAAATGTGGTTTAGTAAAGTCCACAAGGATAATACAGTCCAAGAACCTCCCTCAATCTGTATATATAGTCAAATTCATTTTAGTATCAAACATTTATAGAGAATATTGATCATCTACTTCTATGTACACATGCCAGGGAAACAGAGTCAAATCACTTACTGGAAAGGTCCAATTGGCATGCCAAAGTTTCTTATTACTCGATCAGTTCTGAAAACATCAATACCCAGGCCAACTAGAAGCATAGAGCCTTGTCGGTAAGGAAAAAATGCACGGTTAACTGCAAATCCTGTGCAGTTGCCAACCACAACAGGGACTTTGTTTATTATCTTCCCAACTGTAATAAGATCAAGGATAGCTTGTGCTGATGTCTTCTCAGTCCGGACAATTTCAAGTAAGGGCATAATATGGGCAGGACTGGAAACAACATGGTATTAGAATAGTGTATTCACAACAAGTACAACACCAATAGCGATCTGAAACAGAAAAATCTAGAAGATCTAATCTTGTGGTCTATGCCATACTTCTGTAATTTTATGTGAATGTTCAGTAGAATTTTGTCTGTCCATAGCTTTCGTAAGACCCTGATAAAAAAATTTACAAGGTATAGTTGTCTAAATTTGATGTGAATCATACTATACAATATATCATTTGCAAACATCAGAATTGACTGGTTATCGGTCATGCAATAAGTTTTTATTTCTTTTTTTTTTTTTTTTTTTTTTTGTCTGCTTGTGTTTGAAAAAGAATCAGGTGATATATATTGTCTGTTATTATACTAAAAAAAAAACAAATACAAGTCAATTCTGATGTTTGCAGAAGCTGTCTGTTATTATACTACTAAAAAAAAACAAATACAAACAAGCCCAGCAAGGCCTTAGCACACACCCAGAATGCACGCACGCACACACACTAACATGTGTGTCTGAGGAATCACACCAACTAGCATCACTTGACTTCAGTTAGCACTTTTTGAAGTCCTAGCTAAGCAGTAGCTGCACTGAAGAAATCAGAAACTTTTCTGTTGCTATAGTATTCAAGATCTGCTAAGTGCTAAAAAGCATACTTGTAAGAAATACCAAACCTGAAAAAATGTGCCCCTATAATTCTATCTTGAGAATTTGTCCTCTCTCCCACAACATTCAGACTAATGGTAGATGTGTTTGTTGCAAGTATGCAATGCGGTGGGCAGATCTTCTCAATGTCAGAAAATATTGATTGCTTCAAAGGAATGTTCTCTATAACGGCCTACAAGGATAAGAAACAATGTCACAAGAACCTAAAGAGAACGTCTGCTAACTATTTTTTTATTTCTAGTTGCATAATCCATGGACAGAGTACATGACAGACTGCAATTACCCAAAAGAAATTTTCAATGCATATGTAAGAAGTAATGAGACTATTTTGTTGATAATCATAAATAGATGAATATTACCTCAATAGCCATATCAACATCCTTGAAATCCGAATAATCAAGAGTGCCTTTCAGAAGTGACATGGCCTTATTTATCCTGTCTTTTGCAAGTGAGCCCCTTTTGACCAGGCCCTCAAGATTAGCTGTGTGAAAGATCGTGGTCATTTAACTTTATGCGATAACATGTAAATCTAACTAATTGACCAAGATCACAAGTAAAGTTAGTTTTCGAAAATGCAAGGAAAACTGAAAAACAATACCAATTACAAAATAACTATCCAAGAAAGACATCAGCAGTTTAACAAGATTGACCTGCTATCATTTTTTGTCCCTTTTGCAGAACCTGAGGGTTTACTTCCTTGAGCACAACAGATATGTTGCTAACAATAAGTGCTGTTGCAATTCCAGAGCCCATCAAACCACCACCAATTATGGCAACTTTTCTAATTTGCCTAGGTTTCAGGTGAACATCAGTGACACCTGGCACCTATACACAGTCAACCATAGGAATCAGAAACAAACAAAGCTACCTAAGTTCCATCAAAAGACAAGGTTGGGTTAGAACAAATTTACTGTTGTTATACTGCAGAAATGCAGCTTAGATTGCTTTGACACATACTTGGCTAAGATCCTAAAGAGTGTCTAGAACATTATGGAAGCTTGACTGTTTGGGAGAAGCCAATAACTAAGAAAACTACTCATCTCATCTCCAGAATAAATAATTATAAAAGTGGATGATTGACAATCAAATGTCAATTGGGATCATAATAATGTAATAAAAAAATTGTGTTGGCAAGAATTTGAAAGCTTCACAGTTTAATGGAGTAACAAGAAAACAGGTGCTTTGGTCTTGTAAAGAATGTTAACCATCTGGTCTGGTTCCTACTTACAGAATTTTGGTTCCAATATATAAATGCATATTCAATAAGGTCCTCCTCAGCTACTCTACATCTTTTTTTTTTTTTTTAAGAAAAGGTGCTGTGCAGGCCCAGTTACAAGTTTTTGATGTATTTCTAAAACTGTATAAGGTCTGCTTCTGCAAAAGAAATTAAAACTGTATAAGGTCTGCTTCTGCAAAAGAAAAAAAAACACTAAGACATAGCAACCAAATGAAAACGAAGTCATGAAAAGAAGGGGTAAGGGATACACTCGAAGACAACCTTTGTGGTGGAACGCTGTGCCAAGAAGATATGGACAAGTGCCCTTGATGTTGGTGATGGCACCAACTCCTTGAAAACCTTATATTCCTGCTTTTTATTCAGGCACGTCAATAAATACTTGTATAAGGTACAGTAAACAAAAGAATCAGCTGGTGGTATTGGGCACTAGTGTGTCAAAGTTAAACTATGCTCAAGTCATCAAGTCCGTTGATCCCAACATTAATGCCAACTTAGTAAGATATTTTCATTTGAAGTAACCAATACATTCTACTGCAGTTTTTAATGCATAATTATAGGTAGGAAGTCTCCCCGATCGTTTTCAAAAAAAAAAAAAAACATTCTACAGCAGAATTCACCATATTGATATGATCTTTGTCAAAGGGGTTTAATAGTTTTCTCTCTATAATATAAAGAACACAACTCTCTTGCATGTGGGGAAAAAAGGAGGGGGCCTTAATAAAATATGAAACGGTTTCCAACATTTGTCAGAGTTCAATTTTTAGAGGTTCATGGCAAATCTGGTGCCAATCAAGATCTATTGCTAAAGCAAGTCAAAAAACAGTGTCAATATTTCATGTCCTTTATAAACAAGCAGCTGTAGGATAGTAGAAAGACACATACCTTTAAAACACCTGCACGCCCTCCAAATAGCACACCTTCTTCAATTACATCAAGGCAGGCTTGGTACTGCGGCATATTTCTTGCAATCTTCTTCACTTGCTGTCTTGCCATACTTAATGCAGCACGAGCTTCAGGCGGTGAGCCAAGTTTATCTGTTCTGCCAAGAGATTTTTGTCCAAGGTCTACCACAATTAGCAAGTTCCAGGGCACAATGGCGTGACATATTTATCAATTCATCAGGGGAGCAAAGGGCATCAATAAGACCATGTTCCTTTCCTTCTTCTGCCGTAATGAACTTTGATTGCTGAACAAAAAGAACAAACGATGCAAGAGTAACAAGTACACATATGGGTCAATACTTGCACGGAATTCCTGTTTCTAAATTATCTTTGTGATTGTTCTTTTGCCAATCTAGAAGGATGAATTAACTGACATGAAACAAATTATACTCACCAGCATCATTTCTAATGCTTTGGGGAGACCTACAAGCCTCGGAAGACGCTGGGCTCCTACATAACAAGGACTCAATCAGATCCATAAAGGGAACCAACACAACGCAACAAAACAGGAGCTGTAGTTCAAACGGTCCGAAAAATATGCACAGAGACCTCCAGATCCAGGAATTATGCCAAGAGTCAGCTCTGGTAATCCAAGTTGAGCTTCAGGGGTAGATATTCGAGCATGACAAGCCTGAACAATTTGTCATTTACAGAGACGAAGGATTCAGAGGCTAGACTGAGCTACAAATCACGAAAGAGCTGTGACCGTGTTGAGCAACGTAAACTGACACACCATGGTCAACTCTAGTCCGCCACCGAGAGCAAGGCCTTGAATGGCTGCAACAGAAGGTTTTTGCCCTCTGCACACAAAAATGTAACGATAGAAACAAGAGTCATGCACAAAACGATTGTAGCATAAATAAAAGAAGGAACCATGGACAAAAAAAGAACTTCAGGAAGAAGGTATACCTTCCATCATATGAGACACCAGCTTAACAGAGTCTGGCAGTAGCGACATGTCTCCTGCAAGCCCAAGTTGGATTTGTGTGTGTGTAAAAAAAGGGGAAAAGAACAAAGAAGCCAACAACTTACCAGTCCGATGAATCCGTGAGAAGGTATTGATGTCGAAACCTCCACAGAATTTTCCGTCACTGCCTAGTAAATTTTTAGAACGGCAAATGATGTAAGGCGATGTTTTTAATTGGGAAAAAATGAACAATTAACAGAGATCAAAATTAAAGAGCAGAGACACGACGAAATCCATAGCCGGGCTATCGTCCCTGCTTCGGAATTGCGGAGGAGCGGAGGCCACACCCTCTGCTGTGGAATGGAGGCCTCACCGGTGAGCACGATGGCCTTGACGTCGTCGCGGGCCATGGCCTCGCGGTACTTCTCGTCGAGCCCAGCGAAGACTGCATCGGAGTCCGCCGGGAGCACGACGGGACCATCAGGTAGAGGAAACAAGTCGAAAAGCAATGGAGGCGAAGGGGAAAAGCTGGCGTGGTTTTACTGGCGGGGTGCAGGGCGTTCACGGGCGGGTTGCACATGGTGATGAGCGCCACGCCGTCGGCGCCCACCTCCATTGTCACACGCATCATCGTCCCCGCCGTCCTGACTGCTGGTTGTTCTTCTTCGCTGGATCACGGTATGCAACACTGATAACACTCGTTGCTGGTTGGTGCAAGCGATTAATACGAGAAGACGACGCACTGATGGCATATTCTTTATTACGTACTCCTACGATACGTACTGAGCATTGTACACATGACAGCGACATACAGAGTGATCAGATACAATTAAGGCATGCCACTCTGTTAAAAAAAAAAAAAAAAAAAAACTCTGCTATAGTTACAGTTCAAGGCACCAAAACTGTTACAGCTATGCAAACCCATTTATTTTTTCATCATTCCTGTGCCTCCTTTTTGTGTTCACGGAGGTGTGTTTTGATCTGCGAAGCAGCCGTCGATGGCTCATCCCGCCAGTATTCTGTCTGTATTCTTCTACCGAATGAAGCACCTCACATGCGTGACCTCGCCGAACCTTGCTGGGATGTTCCTGGTGCGCTCTGCCGAGAATATAAAAAACTGTTAGCATGACGAACAGCCTGCTCCAGTCTATGACCTATACTAAGCGTCACAATATTTTCTTCACCAACAGCAGCACACCAAATCGGTAATTTATGCTAAATGATTAGCACAAGACCAAAAGGTAAATTCGTATCTATATATAAAAAAATGGAATATCTATGTGCATCTATTAAATTGCACATCCGACATTGATTAGCAAAGAATCAGAGGTCCTATAAGATCAGGTGGGGATTCTCCCCTCACCCCGTGTCGACTTATCCAAAAAAAAAAAAAAAAAAAAAAGACGTCCTATAAAGTACACACTCATGAGAGTGCTAAGTGAGAACTTACCAATGGCACACCACTTTTAGCTCGTTGTTCCAAATAAGACGATGGTTTAAAGAAGGGACCATAAATTTCCGCCCACTTGCTCAGCTTCGAATGTATGTAAGGTGCTCCAACAGTGTCAGCCCAGAAGACAAGACCACCCCTACAAAAAAAAAAAAAGTATAAATGCATAAATGGTAAATGGAGGACAATAATCATTGCATTAAAAGAGGTTTAGCTTGTATTGACACTAAGGGCTGTTGATACTTGCATGATGTAAAGATAGAATTTGGTTGATATTAATTACAACTCTATGCAGAACTAAGTATAAGTCAAGCATACAGGAGTCTCGGACATTTCAAACAATGAGGAACCAGATCAATATCGAGATAAACTATACACATGTTAGATACCATATGCCACATAATCATAGGATGATAGCTTACCCACGTAATTATTAGAGTAGGTACATTTGTTGTATCAGTGCATTAGCAAGGTGCTAAATTTTAAGACATGCCACTTAAGTTTATTTCCAGAAATTGCAAATCCCACCCATTCGTTGTCTATATTATGATTCATTAAGTGTTCCTCCTGGAGTATCACGGATTTTAGTGAGATTTGAGATTCATGGATTCAAATTGTAAATTCATTCAGCAAGCGTTAGAAAAAATGAATGTGCCACGGATGAAAAACTGCAGGTCAATGGAAGTACAAAAATGAATGTGCAACGGATGAAAAACTGCAGGTTCAATGGAAGTACAAAAAACATTGTGTACAGAAGTAACTATATAAACATATAAATACAGTTAAAAAGTTCAAGCAATTCTTACCTGTATTTGGGAAAGCCCATTCAAGAACAGAAGCAATATCAAGATCAGAAGCTCGAATTACAACATTTTCATCCATAACCCTGCATGCCTCATTCACAACTGGAAAGAAAACCATCTCCAAAATATCTTGATCCGTTAAAGTAACAGGCTGCAAAAATATAATTTGGTCAAATAAGGATCTTAACACAGGAATAGAATTAAAATTCTAATAAATGCACAAGCCATGTCTTAGACAGGAGTGAGAAAACAATACCTTTCCACCAGGCATTGTGTTTGCCTGCTTTTGGTACTCCTCGATCACATGCTTAACACTAGGGTCTGGCTTTGGCTTCCCGCCCTTCTCATAAATGTAGTAACCTTTGCCATTCGCCTTTCCTGTAAAACAGTAATTTGGAAATTTCACTTCTCAAAATTTTTTTTGCAAAATGTGCCTTCATCTAGACTGGTTTGTGCCATCAAATGAGATAAGATCAAATTATGAAATATAATCAAAAGTAGGTAGAAGTATACCCTGTCGTCCATCCTTTACCATCAAATCCACAAGGTTTGAGTCAAAATTTCTTTCTCCAAAGGCTTTAGCATAGATATCTTTTACTGCCACTGCCACTCCATACCCAGCCACATCTTGGAGTCTACAGGGCAGCAAGGAAAAATGTCAAACATAAGAACTAACATGAATCGTGGAAGCAAAATTTAGAATAGTCAACCAACAATAGCTATTTAAGAATCGCCAGTGCCTCAGATCTGCATTGTTCATTTTAACAAGCTAGCTAAGGCACAACACAGCATACTAAAGATGTCACATTATTCTTTATCCAGGTGATGGTTGATTCCCATCTGGAAAAGGAAGATAGTTTGGACCGATAATCTAGTACTGAACACATTCACAATGGTTCAAGTCTCAGAATAGCACTATCTACAATGTAATTTGACCCAGGTTCAGCCTATAAGGATATACAGAAGCCTGGCCACGTGTTGACAGAATGCCAGTTTATTTTCTAACATTGCACATGTACAGTGCCATTAGTAAAAAAACAAATGTGGTATGACTTCACAAGGTTAGTTTCATTTGTATAAATTGCACTTCCTACATAATTTTGTACAATTAAATCCTTTTTCAAGATGAACATTTATAACAGCCATCTAATACATCAAATGTTAGGAAACAGCGCCAAAGCACTTACTGAAAAGGTCCCATTGGCATGCCAAAGCTGCTTATTACTCGATCAATTCTGAAAGCATCAATACCAAGGCTAACTAGAAGTTGAGAACCCTGTGTATAAGGGAAAAAATATGCGGTTGACTGCAAATCCAGTGCAATTGCCGACGACAACAGGGACTTTCTTTATTATCTTCCCAACAGTGATGAGATCAAGGATAGCTTGTGGTGATGTCTTCTCCGTCCGGACAATTTCAAGCAAGGGCATAATATGAGCAGGGCTGAAAATAACATAGCATAATAGCATTAGCAACCTGTGGATATTAGAACTTTGTATTTCAACTGCAAAACTAGTTCATGTCCTTTTTTTTAACAAATCTGTTATTCCATACTTCATAAGAAAAATCTTAGTCGTACTCTAAATGTTATTAGCTTTTGCACCACTAGTATTCAAGATCTTCCACAAATCCAGTAATAAGAATTCACGAACCTGAAAAAAGTGAGCTCCTATAATTCTATCTTGAGAATTTGTCTTCTCGCCAACAACATTCAAATCAATTGTGGATGTGTTTGGCGCAAGTATGCAATGTTTCGGACAGATTTTCTCAATGTCAGAAAATATTGATTGCTTCAAAGGAATCTTCTCGATAACAGCCTACAAGAGAGGAATGTGTCACAACAACCTAACAAACAAATATTCTACTAACATGTACACATGAATTATGTAACTAAATACAGTTCTCATGAGATTCATGAAATACAGTTCTCATGAGATTCATGAACACAAAATGTAGTTGAATCACAACAGATTCAGAAAAAAAACATATGAACACTAACCTCAATAACCATATCAACATCCTTGAAATCTGAATAATCCAAAGCGCCCTTGAGAAGCGACATGGCCTTAATGCATCCTTTCTTTTTTGTTAGCGAACCTCTTTTGACCAGGCCCTCAAGATTACCTATTGCAAAAGATAGATTTGCTAGTAAGATAACTTATAAATTTATTTACTTTAAAAACAACCCTAAAGCTCAAGCACATGGAGAACTCAAAATGTATAGATACACTAGAACATTTTCTCAAGAAATGCAACAGCCGTATAAAGAGACTGACCTGCTATCATTTTCTCTCCCTTTTGCAGAAACTGAGGGTTTACTTCCTTGAGCACAACAGAAATGTTGCTAACAAGTGATGTAGCAATTCAGAGCCCATCAGACCACCACCAATAACAGCAACTTTTCTAATTGGCCTTGGTTTCAGTTGAACATCAGTTACACCTGGCACCTATACATAATCAGTAGCATAAGTCACTGCAGCAATTTAGCTTCACTGAACTTGACTTCATTTACAGCTTTATTATTATTTTTTCTATTTGAAGAAATCCAGTCATGTTACTACAATACAAATGAATAAATTCTTCATATAAACATCAGAACATTTCTAAATAATTCAAAAGGAAGGGTGATGCATCTAAGGTTTGAAGGTACTCAAGGACTGGATGATGATTTGATGGTAAATCATAAAAGAAAGGTAAACTACACTGGAAGCCAACCTTTGTTGTGGGCGTTGTGCAAAAAAGACATGGACAAGAGCCTTTGCTGTTGGTGCTAGCACCAGCTCCTTGAAAACCCTGGCTTCCTGCATTTATTGGTCCGTTAAGTAAACATGTAAATAGACTATATAGTTAAAAAGCAGAAGAAACAGGAATACATCATCCACTATTGCAAGGTGTTAAATATTTTTAGCAAAAGGGCATTGATCCCAGCACAAATGCCAAAATAAAGCTAAGATAGCCTACACTCAATTGCAGGATTATTTCAAATATCGTCAAGTGTTTTTTTCATAGCCTATGGAAATTCCTTAGAAATAAGATGCCGAGCTAGCTGTATAACTAAGAGAAGTTGAAAATAGTAGATATTCTTGCCTCAATTCCCTATTTGAAGGAGGTACAGACACATACCTTCAAAACACCAGCTTAAGCCTCCATATAATATGCCTTCTTCCATTACATCAAGGCAAGCAAAGGTGCTGTGGCATGTGTGTGGTGTCTTCATTGCTTGCTGTCTTGCTGCATTTAATACAGCACGAGCTTCAGATAGTGACCCAAGCCTATCTGTTCTGCCAAAGAGATCTCATCCAAGGTTTACGGCAATTAGCAATTTCCAGAGCCCAAAAGGCGATGTCTTTATCAATTCATCAGGAGAGCAAGCGACATCAATCAAACCACGTTCCTTCCTTCCTTTGCCGTAATGAACTTACTTTGCTGTAGAAGTCATACAGATGTCAATTCAGAAAACTGAAACATCACATGCTAAATCATTACAGTAATTAACTAAAAACTTGGAATTTGTTTACAGACAGGTCATTACATCCACAGTTCACAAAACAAGTAACTGGATGTCTACCGATTGGCTTCTCTTGAATCAAATGAAGGCTATGATAAGCAAAAGATTCATATTTATGAAATCTCCTTTTTTTCCAGAATTTGTTCATCGCTTGATATCAGACTAAATAAATTCAATATGCCAAAAGTTTCTAAAGCGAGGCGTGGCATGGCTTCACTATTTAGCGTTGACAATTTGACATTGCCTAGTTTCGTATGGAAAATTATCAACATTTGACCAAAAGTTCACATGATTATATGATCAGAAACAAGCAAATATCACAGGGTGAGTTTGTAACAGTGAAGGTGAACTATTATATTCTCTTCTGGAACAAGCATATGATTATGGACAAGAACACACTAAAATATCCCCTTCAGGCATCTTCCCCTTAAACCTACCTCCCATCCGCCCAGTTCTGCCATTGGCTAAACTGTTACTGGTCGTTTCATCCCTTCCCCTACCCTGGACATCATAATAATTCAACTCCTGGACCCACTTCCCCATCCACATGGACACCATCCATACAATTCAGTAGCTTATAATTACTTACAGCCTAAAAAAAATATACTGAAATCAAGGTTGATTACATGGGAGAAAACTGTAGAGTTCAGTTAATGAGTTTTTACCAATTTATAAAAGGAAAGAATTCACTTATACAAGGAACAGATGAACTCAATTACTCACCAGCATCATTTCAATTGCTTTGGGTAGACCTACAAGCCTTGGCAGGCGTTGGGTACCTAGATAATAAGTTAACCCAGTTAGATCCAGGACAAAGCAGGGTAACTGTAGAAATAGTCCTCTGTTTAGGAACAGATATATCCATCCATACCTCCAAATCCAGGGATGATACCAAGGGTTAGCTCTGGCAGTCCAAGTTGAGCTTCAGGAGTAGATATCCGAGCATGACAACCCTGAACATGTCATTTACGGATACAATGCATTTTATACTAGGTTCAGCAGCAAGGTTAAGAATCAGCCGAGACAACATCTGGCAGAAATAGCATACCATAGTCAACTCTAGGCCACCACCCAACGCAAGACCTTGAATTGCTGCAACAGTAGGTTTTTTGCCCCCTGCAAATAAATGAGTCCAGGAATTGTAATATTGGTAAAAACAAAGCATACGCAAATACAAGTGATGTGGCAAAACACTATACCTTCTATCATGTCTGACACAAGCTCGACGGATAGATCCGGCATATGTGATACATCTCCTGCATGCCACAATGTTGCACATGTAAGCAAAGGGAAAAGGCAAACAGCTCCCCAGAAGCCGAAAGCCTAGCATAGAGCTAACAACAGTACAAGTGAAAGGCATCCCATTACCAGTCTGATGAACCTTTGTGAAAACATTGATATCAAATCCTCCACAGAACTTGCCTTCAGCACCTAAACAATTCAGAATCCAGGACAACGACAAAAATCAGAAACAGACATCAGTTTCACATACCAGTCTAGTGGAGTTGGCAGCACGTCCAAAATAGTTATTACCAATAAAATTAAACAAAAGAAAAAAGGGTTGAGAATCTGTGTTATGTTGAATAACTTGAAAAGGTATCAGGATACTTTCAGTTTAGTGGAAAGGTAGTGCAAATACATAAATATGTGCCCAGGGTTGTCAAGGAGCATTTAAATGCAAAGCTCTACAATTATCAAGTATCAAGTATAGAACAACGGCCCTTTTTTTCAGCTTCCACCACTTGAGAGTTCTATCTCTGCCTACTTTTGAGCAAGATGCTGACTCCCGAGGCCGGCAGCCCACAGCAACTGGCAAGTAAATAGGCAGTTCAAGGTGGACTGGGGTAGAAAACTAGGAAAGCGATGTTTCCAGTTCCCACAACTATCCATATCAAACGTGGATGGCACACCACACACTAAAAAGGCTGATACAAGTTCTAATATCATCCCTCCTCTACGGCTAAATATACATAAAAGACATATATCCTACAGAGAGTAGAGACACGATCCTCACTCCCCTTTCTCCTCCCCAATATGCAGGGACTAATGATAGAAGGCCAAATTAAACAACGAAGAGGAGAGATGAGAGATCTGACCAGTGAGCACGATGGCCTTGACGTCGTCACGGCGCATGGCCTCCGCGTACTTCTCCTTGAGCCCGGCGATGACTGCAGGCGAAGTTGGGGAGCAGCACGACAGGATGGAATGGATTAGACCACCGAAACAAACAAACAAACAAAAAATCGCGGCAAAATTGGACGCCGAGGAAGAAGAAGGGAGGCGGGCATCGTTCGGTCGGTCGCTTACTGATGGGGTGGAGCGCGTTGACGGGCGGGTTGGCGATGGTGATGAGCGCGACGCCGTCGGCCCCACCTCCATGGTGGTCCGGATCGACCCTGCCGCCGCCATGGGCGCCTAGTAAGACGGTCGTGCTCGGTGCCTGGGAACGGTGGCCGGTGGGAGGGAGAGACGACGACGACCGACGGGGGATTGTTGGGAAGGAAGACGGGAAAAAGGGTAAACGAAACGAAAGCTTCCACGGCACAACCACTCTCGGGGGCCGCGGCACTGATATACCCATCCCCATCCGCTCGGCGAGCCGGAGTTGGTGCCGTGGCCCGTGGCTCGACTCGTGTGAATTGTGGCGGCTACCAGACCCGCCCGCCCAACTGCCCATTTGCTGTTATTATTAAAAAATGCCCATTTGTTCCTATTTTTTTCCTAATAAAATTCAACTGATTTCCGTGGTCTTTTGCAAGTGTAGGTCTTAAGTTTTGAAGTTTTGTATTAGGAATCACTGGCAACTATAGTAGCAGGGTATGCTAGAAAAACTGTTAAAATTAGCTAACTCAGATGGACTAACTAACTAGGCATCACCAAAACTTTCGGTCAAAAAAAAAAAAAAAAAACTACTACCAAACCTTACCTACCTAGCTGGTCAAACATGCACCAACTCAGCTGGACAAAATTTTTTGACTCTCCATTGGTTGGTTATTTATTAGTAAGATGTTGTGGGATTCAACAAAGTTTTAAGGTTCAATAAAGTTTGGATTCTACAAATTTGACTATAGTAGATAGCAAATATATTTTGACAAACAATTGGTTGTTACTAAATGGTTTTGGAGCACTAACTTGTGGAATAGTTGTTAGCTGGGTGCCAAGATAATAAATAATTACTTGATTGCTTAAACCCACTCAATCTAATTTG
>JADLZK010012925.1:0-60633 GCA_015847255.1 Hyparrhenia diplandra
GCCTGAATCAGGATAAGAGTGTCGACTGTCAAAGGCATTTAACATGTAATAGTCATTGTATTAGGGAGGTGGTGATCTTATTAAGTTACCTTATTCAATTATATTCCAATTATCTATTCCATTTCAGAGTGAATGTTATTGGAATGTGTCTTTTTTTTATTAGCCTGGAATGTGTCTTTTTTTTTTTATTTGGCTGTATCATGTTCTATATATGAAAAAAAGATGCCAAAGGTGGGTTTCAGTACCATTCAGTAACATTCAGTATAGTTTCAGTAACATTCAGTCAAGGGTGGGTTTCATTTGTCTAAGCATCAGAAAAGAAGATGCCATTCAGTCAAGTTTCAGTACCAGTGCATTCAGGTTTGATTTTTTTTTTTTTTTTTCAGTCAGCCGTCAGCAGCAATGCATTCAGGAATGGGCAAATGTTTGATTTTTTTTTCAGCAGCCGTCAGCCACCCAGCCTGACCATACATGCATGCATGCGTGCAGTGTCGGTGAAAGGCAGGGCTAGCAAGCTCTAGGTGAATCTAGCACCTCGAGCTAGGAGAATTTGACACTGCAGCTGATAACTGCATGTTCAGGAATGTTACTCACTGCAGTAGTACTGGAAAACTGCAGCTAAATGTATGTGAACTGGATTCAGATAAATGTGAAACAAAAAAAAGGTTATCTTGGCTCCCACAGTAGCCGCTGTTCCATTGTGCTCACATCACAAAACATAATTTTTTTGCTCTTGCTCCCACAGTAGCCGCTGTTCCTCCATGTCAAGCTTGTGTTGCTCAAGCATTATATCTTTGTCCCACCTTTCTTTCTTCATTTTATACTCCTCAGTCTTCATTTCCATCAAGGTTTGCATCATATTCTTGTAGTCATCATCTCCTTCATTTTTTTTCAGCTTTTATTTAGATTGCTTCCTACCCGGAGGTCGGGCTATCTTGGCACTCCTTTAGTATGGTTGCGAAGCGATGCTCGAGTGAATTGGCAGTTCTATCGGAATCAAAGTCTCTGTTGATGTGGAAATCATTCGCGATCCTCTCCCAGTAAGTTTTTGCTCCCTGATCATTGCCTATGACAGGGTCATTGCTGATATGAATCCAAGATTTGCAGAGCTAGAGATCTTCAAGATCAGTGTAGTTGCTTCCTCGCTTGGATGATCCTTTGCCGCCAGTACTTGGGGTGGCATCCGGCTGCCTCAACAATTCCAAATCATCGTCACCTTCCTGTGTCATCATATTTGTCCAATATTGTGAACTTGAAGCCCTTGGTTGCTGCAAAGAATAAGAGACAGAAGATTATTATGTTGTTGTCATATAATCTGCAGAAATGAGTAATTACAAAGATATGCATTGGCTGTCATATATTCTACAAAGATATGCATTCTACAAATCAGTGCCATACTGTAGTTTACAAGTAAAGAAAACCAAGTCTGGAAGATAGTTGTTCACAGCAGCAGCCATAGCAGCCAAGAAAAATAGCAGCAGCCATGGCACCTCAACCATCTTCAGTCAAGAGAAAACTAAAATATTGATGCCAACCAAGTAATTCCCACTGAACAGGGTGATAATTCCCACTGTTCAGTCACATTTCTCACATTCAAGTCTCATTCCAGAACATGTAAAATATATGCCTGCAGCTATCCTAATCATATTTCAGAAAAATATATGCCTGCAACTTGGCTAGATTTCAAGAACATGTAAATCGATTTTCAAGAACATGTATGACACATAAAACAAATCTGAGAAACACTTCATTGGCATTGCAAAACATTTCAGGCAAGTAATATACAAGTTATTGCTAAAAAGCCAAGTAACTAAAAATCAGTCCCTGCTGTGCTATCTTACAACAGGCATTAGTTAGAAGGAATGACCCAGAAGTGATTGACATCCTTCCAAGGTCTGTGGATATTGTGCATAAAGGACTGTTAAATATACAACTATGCTGCCTGAATATTGTCACAATATAGCAACTATGCTGCCGGACAGCTAGAATGTTATCACAATATGGCAGCTACACAGACATATATTGACTGAATATTCACTGAAGACAGTAGATACACTGATACACAACTCACCGAGTACTCAGGCGTCCAATGGTTGGGGCTGAAGTTGTCGCCGGAGACCTCATAGACTTCTGCTGGTGTTGTCGTGCTGCTGTGAGGCTCAGTAAATGTCAGCGCGCGAGGGCCAAGTGGAGGCTGGTTGTTGGGGAGCCGACGAGGCAAGCCGCTGCTGCCACTGCCGGGAGAAGGCATCCTGCCGCTGCTGCCGCGGGTAGAAGGACCTTCTTGGCGACGAGGTAAGCTGCTCCCGCCACTGTCGAGAGGAATTGAGGCAGGTTGGCGATGAGGCACGACGAACGTACGATGTCGCGTGGCACCCACCGTCGGACGAGGAGGCAGTCCGCCTCCGAGGATCCCGGTGCCGCCATGTGCCTGCTGTAGGTTGTAGGTTAGCATGGAACAACTCTTTTCTTCTGACAAGTGATGGCACTTGCCTAAATTTTGTTGAGGAATTACAATTCATTTTAAAGGTGACTTGCAATGGCAGTCTACTACCTTAACTGCTTGGTAAATTGAATAGCCTGTGGTAAAGTGCTGAATCAGGGCAACAAAACTCAACTCCTGAACATACCACGGAGGAGCTAAAGGTACTAGTTGTCCCTAAAAAGAGAATACATTCACTCAAAGTTGCCGGTACTCCCAAATGAATGGCCATCACTGACAAATTACCACGGAGGAATAGTATTTATTGATTTCTTATTTTACGGAGGTAAATAGAAAGTTTTAAATAAAAAAAAACATTTTTTTAGTTTTTTATGCATGTGTAATCCGTATGATATGGAAAATCTTTTAAATAAGGAAAGTTTTAAAACTAGGATAAAATCATGCGGGGAGGCCAGGGAGCCTTGGTCAGCGGCGGCGGGAGCGGAGCTCTCCTCTGCATGCGGATGCGGGATATTACATTTATTAATTCATAGAGTAATTCAGATAATTGTAAAAATTCAACGGTCCAGATCGATTTGAGATCTTACCTCTTAGGAGGTAAACGGAGTACCCGAGCATTGCCTTATAGACACCAAACTAGGATCATGCAAGGAGACGCAGCAAAGCATACAGAATCGTCGACGACCAGCTGCTGAAGCCGAGTGAACTGAACTGATCTGACTACAAGAAAACGCAGCGGATGTGGGCCGATCGGGGACCGGTGGACCGGCGAACTGAACTGAACTGATGAGTGCAAGAGCATGTACTCACCTCGGCCGGGACCGGCGGGGGAGCGCGGGGCGGCGGGGCGGGACCGGGCGGGAGGAGACGCGCGCCGGGCGGGCTGACCGGATCGCGAGGTGGTGGAGACCGACGGATGGCGAGGGGGCGCGGCGCGGGAGGCGACGGCGGCGGGGGTGGAGAAAACACCGGCGGCGGGCGGCCGGCCGGCGCGCGGCAAGGCGGCGGAGATCCCCGCATGGGTGGAGACGAGCAAAAGTCGTGAGGCCCACGTAATAGGGGGATTTTAGATGTAGGGGTCGAGAGTAAGATTTGGGGGGGGGGGGCTTGGAAAATAGGGTCTCATTTAGGGGCTCCACTAGAGTTCATTTTTTTTTCTTCAACCCCTAGAATTTAGGGTAGGGGCTTAAATAGGGGCTCCACCGTAGTTGCCCTTATTGCATCTGGTGACGGATGTCGAGTAGACAAGCAGTCCCAACGCTTTGACTTGTTGTACCCACGGTCGCAGTCTACTACCATATAGTCCTTTTATCTGTGTTTCTAGCTGCTAAGCTCTAGCTTTAGCTTGTTAACATTCTTGGTTAGTTCTGAATTTATGCTAGCGTGTGAGCGGGTTTGGAATAGCTACAACTTGTCGCATCGTAAAACTTTGAAACTTTCCTATCCACTTAACGAAAAACATCGTGAGAAAAAGAAAACATGAATATGAACGTTAATTTCCACGTCATTTGTGGTGGTGCGGCATGACTTGTGAGTGTGACCACCTTATTCTTAACTATATGTACAGTACTACCAGTACCAAAGACTGCTACTAGCTAGCTAGGGTGGCCATATGGCTGTCCAGATCGAACAACCGAGCTAGCTCAGGAGAATTTTTATATTTCAATCTTTTTTTAATAAATATTTCAATATTAATCGTCATAGAAAAAAAATTTGCATCAAATAGCCCTTTTGGTCGCGCCCGGCCCGTTGGCACGACCAAATAACATAGTCGCGCCACATGCATTGACGCGGCAAGAAACGACACATTCGACAACGTTTCCGACGTGAAAAAGCTTGTGGCGCCACTCCCGTTGGCGTGACAGTATTGTCTTGTCGCGCCACCGGTAGTGGCGTGACAAGACTGAAATTTCGAAAAATCATAACTCTTCGATACGATGTCGGATGAAGATGATTTTTATATGAGAATTGTAGCCACGGCGAGATCTACAACTTTCTAGTTCTGAGTTTTTTTATTTGATGGCGTTAAGGTGCTCAAAAAAATTATATAAAAGTTCAGCACCATAATAATGCATTTACTTACGCTTGTATCGCATTAGAAAATTAATATTTTTTATATGTTGTCAAATGAAGACATTTCTTATACCAAAATTGTAGCACTTAAAGAGATATACATGTTTGTAGTTTTAAGTTTTTACATTTGATATTGCAATGATGTTGGAAACAATAACATCAAGTATCAACAACTTAATATGTCGTTGAGGGTTTATACTATTTTATTGACATCTTTACAACTTCAAATGTAAAAACTCAAAACTATAATCATCTAGATCTCTTTGAGTGCTACAATTTTGGTATAAAAAGTATCTTCATTTGAGAAAAAAAAGATATTAATTTTCTAATGAGACAAACAGAGGAACACGATTATTATGGTCTTTGAACTTTTATAAAACATTTTTGAGCATCTTAACGCCGTCGATGAAAAAAACTCAGAACTAGAAAGTTGTAGATCTCGCCGAGGGCTACAATTTTCATATAAAAAGCATCTTCATCCATCGTCATTTCGAAAAGTTATGATTTTTAAATTTTTAGTTTTGTCACGCCAACGAGTGGCGCGACAAGTTTTTCCACGCCGGAAACGCCGTCGAATGTGCCTTATTTTGCCACGCCAACGCATGTAGCGCGACTATGTTATTCGGTCGCACCAACGGGCTGGCGCGACTAAAGAGGCTATATCGTGCAAATAATTTTCCGGAGCAGTTATTTTTAAAATATTGTTTAAAAAAGATTAAAATTAAACAAAAATCCACTAGCTCAACACTTGGTGAAGACCTTGACGTCCCTCCACCACGACTCCATGCGGTGCGACATGCCGTTCTTGGTCTGCCCGTACACGCCGAACTTGAAGTAGTGCGAGTCCCCGCCGCGGCCGGGCACCGTCAGCCGGTGCTGGCCGTCCACGAACACCGTCACGTTGGACGCCGCGACGTCGTGGACCACGATGAGCCTGAACCACCTGTCGTAGACGCCGGCGTCGACCACCCTCGAGTCGTCGTGGTAGTAGGTGAGGTTGCCGTCGTAGACGTGCAGCATCAGCGTCGTCGCGTGCTCCGCCGCGCCGAAGATCTGAATCACCGACGCGGCCGTCGTGCCCCACGGGATGTTGCCATAGCCCTCGAACTGCCACACCCCGGAGCTGTAGATCAGCTGCGAGCGTCACCGACGGCGACGACGACCGTGATCGGAGAAGAACAGAGAACGAGAACTGTCAGTACGTTATTACAGTGTGTGTATGTCACTGTGGTGAGCATGCAGCGCGAACTGGATCGGACGACGTTCTTTGGCTTTGTTGTGTGGTGTAAATGTTACCTCGATATTGGTCTCTGTGCGGGGGCTGCCGGGGTGGGCGGTGGTGATGGGCTTGTCGGTGGCGTAGACCCACATCCGCCGCACGCCGTCGACGAACTCGTAGCGTTGGGTCAGCGGCGTGTCGTAGGCCTTCTGCACCTTGAACTGCGCCTCGGTCAGCTCCACGGCGGTGAAGCTCTTGGTCAGGAAGTCCTCGCCACGAGCCGAGCGCAACAGGGCGCACGACGAGGACACCAGCAGAAGCTGCAACACGAGCAATGGCGGCGAGGCCATGAGCAGGAACGGAGCGCCCACGCCGCCAAGAGCCATGAAAACTGCTGCACTGAACCTTCTCTCGCTGACATGCACACAAACACGTACACCCTTCACTGGCTCTCTGGCTATGCTGTATTGTGTATATGTAAATAGATAGATCACGATATGTCCGTCTCTCTTGTCGACACGCTACATCTGTTTTCGACTGCAAGGGTTGCAACTTGCAAGCGACAAAGTTGCTGGCCCGGCGAGCCGCGTTTGTTAAACCGGAGGTTCCGCGTCGGAGTTGTTGGGGATGATCCCTGAATCCTCCGTGCCAGATGTTGTCACTGCGTGCTGCGTTCCTGCCGTCCTGGTTAAAGCTATTTTAATTTTTCGAGCTCACCGAGTCACACTGCACATCTGATATCCGCAGACGACGACGACGGCCAAGTGCATGTGATGGCAGGACTTCCGGCAACGATGCATTATTCTGGCTTTCGCCTAAACGAGACGTGCGCCGCGTACTATATCGTCCGTTTCGCTCTCGGAACACGACAAATGCGTGTATTTAGGCACGTCAGGGCTCATTTAGGCTTGGGCTCTCGGTTGGCACGGCGGGTGGTGTAGCGAGCCCTCCAAGGGTTTTATTTTCATCTTGAGGCTTAGGTTGACCATGACATGATGGGCTGCTGGCCCAGTGAGTCTGGCAGGCCTGATGGGCCATGCCAACGTAGCACGATATTTTCCTATAATAAAAACTAAAAAGGTTTGACAAAAATCACATGATTATGGACCATTTATAAGTTTGCATATGCATCGCGAAGCTATAAAAGAAGACCAATGCGGAAATGCCATGGATTTTGCCCGTTGGTCGGTGTTTGCCGGTGCCGTGGTCCCATGTCACCAGGCACAGTGGTGGTGCTCAACCAAAGTTTTAGGTGGAGGTGAATGGCAGACACATAACCAATCTCTACTCCTATATATTAAGGAGAAAATCGGAATCGTCCACCCAACCTCGTCCTGCCTCCCGCTCCGTGCCTTCCAAGACTTCGGCATCCTACCGACACAGACCTTCCCTCCTGCTCGGCCTCGACCTCGCCACTCGAGTCTCAAGGCCTGCTCCCTTGCCCAAAGCTGCGGACACCTCTCTGTCTCCTCCTCGCCGCCACCGTGAGGAGCCATGGAATCCAGCAATGCAGTACTATTTAGCCTCTTATATTAAGCTAGATGATACTTCGCTCGTTGCTGCCGGAATTCTCTAATGCCTTTAGATGAGAGTCCATGAGAAGTTAATAGAATAGCCACTGCAGGTTTTTTTTTTTTGTTAGAAAATCATGGTTGTGCAATCTTGCTAAACTGGTACATATCCAAGGTTGATGATTTAAAGGACATGGTTGTATTTATGCCTCAAAACTACTAAGAATAAGTAATATGCATCGAATATGTTAAATAAAGTTGTTCAGTATTGCCACAATAACACTATGAATGAAAAATCAGAAATAAAATTATTAGCAGACATAGGATATATGTGCATTGTGGCTTCACATATGCGCTGAAGACTCTGCGCGTCGACAGCTATGGCTGCCTGATGCAGATGGAGCCTGCACTTACCTGCATGTCATCGTTCATACTCCATGGTCCACACGCGATTGGATCAACCTCGCAGAGAGCTTTCGTATATGAATTTCGGCACCAACGAAGATTTCTTTAGCCCAGGACCCTAGCTTCCGCACGTGCCAGAGTGACGCTCCTGCCAGGCACCAGCATGACTGCACCCTAGCGTCCAGCTGCCATGGAACTTGATGCACGATCTCCAGTCCACCATATGGTCTGCAAGGCTGCAGATGCTATCACCAATTTCAGGTAGAGGATGCCCATTTGTGTACAGGCCACAACCACGATGCCGTATCCCCATCTCATCCGCTGGGGCAACACTGCTGCCGCCTTGATGCGCCTACCACTGGAGACTGGAGAAACCTTGGGGTGGGGAGACCTGGAGACGAGAATGGCTCAGGCCATGAGAATTGCGACCAGCAGATGCCTGAAGGAAGTAATATAAATACTGCCATGAGTCGACTCGTTTGCCTGACCGATGATGCATATCAATTGCTTGGAGTGGGGAGTCCGTTAGTGTCTGTGTCCATCTCTTCTATTCCGTGACATTATTTGTTATGCTAAGTTAAAATTTATTTGTCGATCCATTATTTTTTTACTTTTATTACGTTAAAAATTTTAAGGCTCTCATAGCAACACACGGGAATTTGCTAGGTATATAAAAAAAAACAGACATCACATACGCACAACATATTTTTAATAGTATCACCTAGATACACATAAATATGTAGCAAATTTGAAGATTGATTTAGCAGTCCATAACACCTTATCAAAATTCACTAATTCAGCCTACAACAATTGAAGAAGAACTAAAAACCTCCTATAAATTTGAAGCACAAATCACTTATATATATAATAAATGATTATATGTTGGCTGTGTACATCCCCTGGATGTAGAGGCTGGATTTTATTATCCATTATCTAAAAAAATAAATGATTATATGTGATAATAAGCTCTCTTCATTCATCCCTTTTGTGGCTCCTTCCGCCGCTGGGATCTCTCGCAGCTCCAGCATCCCTAGCCCAAAATCTCTCAGATTTGGGCCCTCCTCTTCAAGCTCTCTTCATTCATCCCATTTATGGCTCCTCTTGCTGCGCACATGGGGAGATCAGGAAGCTCTTCACCGCAGCTACCGTCGGTCACCATGTGAGTAACAGGCAAAGCTCGTCGCACCGCATGCGGGAGCCGCCCCGGGGACGGCCGGCGGCCGCCGTGGGCGCCTCTCCTCGGTCGGGCGGCTCTATATGGGGGCAGCTCTCCCATCCAGGTGGGCGCTCCCCGGCCGTGCTGCTCGTGGGCGGGGCTGGCGGTGCTTTTTGGCTTCTCCACTTTCGCTGACGGGCAGCGCTGTGGCCTCGTATCCTCCACGCGTCCTGCACTCCTGCGGCATCCCCGGATCCGGTGACCGGTGACCGGCGTCAAGCCTCCTTTCCTCGGGTCATGCCACCAGCATCCGCAATGCTCGGGGCTGCCACCGCCCCTCTGTACCCGGCTCACCGGCATCCAGCGTCGCCGCACACCGACCCAACCGGCCGACTCCATCTCCACCACCACCACGTGACCCCGCCGCCTGGCAGCCTCTATGCCATCGCCGTCCCTCTCAGCTCCGCCAGCTGCTGCCACCGACCGGACTCCACTGCCGCGCCCACTCGTTACGGTGTCCTCATCCTAGCACCTCGTCAGACCGCTTCGTCTCCACAGGTCCTTCCTCATGTGGATTTGTCTCGCCATTCATCGCCGCGAGCTCAGCCTAGTGTCGACGCGGTCATGCCGTCATCCCCGCAGCTATAGTTGCTGAATCAAGACGGGGACATGACTCCTCTGCGCTGTAACATGCCCGCCTAAATGGGCCAAGTTGGGCCAAATTGAATAGTGTCGGGCCGTGGTACTGTAGCACTGAATTGGGCTACGCCACAATCGGGTACTGTAGCTCGTGGAGCACTGTTCATCCAAGTGGTTAGTACCACCTCGGGAATTCAAACTTCGCCGAATCGACTTAAAAGCCAGAGCCAAGGACGCGTAGTAACCTTCGGTTAACCGTTTTGAGTGAAGCGAGGACGAAAGCACAAGCGGGTTGCTACGTAGGTGGGGCCCGCCCCTCGGCAGAGTGGGCCATAGCACCGTGCGCCGGGCCTGGGTGTTACAGATAGATTCTTTTCGATGCATTCGATGTCGTCGCCCAGGACATAGGGAGCGGCACTGCTATCTTCGCTCCGCCTCGAGTTGGGCTGACGTCGTGGCCATGCCTTCGCCGAGCACTGTGGCTCAGTCCACGGCCACGCCTCTAACAAAGTCTTTGTGATCGAAGATCCAATAGTTGATTGTAGATTGTTTGCCATCAGAGCTCCAACAATTGATTGTAGATTGTTTGGAGGATGTTGCAGCCCCTGAGGGAGGAGACTTCTACTATCAAGTTGTGGCTGGCACGTTTGGCCAACCATCTAGAGTTTGCAAAGCCACATGGAGAGCATACTTCTTTTTCCAGCATGCCTGAGCTCTTTGGTCCATGTTCTCCAGATCGTAGCTTGCCAACTCCGTCAATCCTCACTTCTCTTGTGTTGTCATGTACAACTTCCGACTCCTTGGGGCCTGAGGAGACAGTGAACACAACAATCCAACCATCTAGAGTTTGCAAAGCCACATGGAGAGCATACTTCTTTTTCCAGCATGCCTGAGCTCTTTGGTCCATGTTCTCCAGATCATAGCTTGCCAACTCCGTCAATCCTCACTTCTCTTGTGTTGTCATGTACAACTTCCGACTCCTTGGGGCTTGAGGAGACAGTGAACACAACAATCCCTATCATTGATGAGGTGGCCACAAGGACGATTGACACAGAGATTCATGAAAAGATGCCCATGGAGCAAGCCACCGGGGGCCTTCAGTGATGTCATCCACCCTTGCTTCTCGTGTAGAGGCTTGCATGCCTACTGGCTCCTTGGTGTGTGAGGACACGTGTTCAAATTCTATCAATGACAAGATGACCTTAGAGAAGGTTGTTGCAGTGCCCTCGAGGACCTCGTTGCTACAGACCGTCGCACCTATTGAGGATATTGTTGTGGTGGAGGATGTGTCCGATGATGAGGAAGCTATCTCACAAGTGACAATTGAGGAACCCATCTTTCTCATCACCATTGAAGACAACCCTATGCACTCTATGACCGAGGTCAAGGAAGAAGTCATCACCATTGGAGACAACCCTTTGCATTCTACAACTGAGGTCAATGAACAAGTGCCCGGGTTGATAGAGGATCCATCAATTATTGCACCATCTTCTTCGATGGCCATAGCTATGGAGGAGAACTATCTGACATGTACTCCTATACACCCACCTTCACCATCGGTTACAATTGCAAGACACCGATGCAATTCCTGTGATAGATCTTCGCTTCGCGGAAGTGGCCGCATTGCAAAACGCAATGTGTTAAAGGATTTGGGCGTTGTTGGGAATGATGGGAAGATCAATGAGGATGCAATGCAAGAAATTGTAGTTTGCCTAAAGGAGCTGTTGCCACCAGACCTCCTTAAGCCAATAATGAGTTTAAAAGGTCATGCATTTTGGGACTTTGTGGCAGAGGCCTCTTTGCTACTTCGTTAGAAGTCATGAGTGACGACACAAGTGCAACTTTGGTGCCGCACCATCCAGTTGACACTAATCAAGAGAGGAGAGGGAGTGCTAGAGATGGAGTCACAGTCATGGAGATTCTAGGATCGGCCAAGGGTGGAGATTTAGAATTTGGAATGATGGGCTATTGGGCTGATGTGGTGTATTGGGCCTTCTGATGCCTCCGCTTGCCTTGTCACTCACTTGTCACCGCTCTTTCGGGAGATGTCGAAGGAAAGAAGAAGGGGGGTGGGGGGTTCTCCATCATGCCGGCGGTAGGTGGGACATTTGCCAACTCCGCCTCTAACTTGGCAGATGTAGCCGCCTCCACACTTTTGCATCCGCTAGATTGCCCCTGCCAAAAGTGTCGAGGCAAGGATGCGCAGCCAATTTTCCTTTTATAAGTATGGGTTTTCAAGGAACGGGCCTTAACGGGCCTCATGTGAAATCAGAACAGCCCGGATGCGATCCGGCGGGCTGTTACGGCACGCACGACGAAGATCGGTGGTGAGCGGTGGCGGGAGGGCAGCGGCGTCTTGTGAGCGCGCTGGGGCGCTGGCGGCGTTTGTGGTGCGGCGTGGGTGGCTAGGGTTAGGGAGAGAGTCCGAAGACGGAGCTGTTGGGTGTTACCCCTTAATTATTTTTCGATTAGTCCCAACTGATTACAGGTCCCTTGTATTTATAGTCCGGGGAAGACTTGCATCTAAAGAAATCTCTAATTCTATTTCCTATTTTTTCCTATTTTATTCTCTAATTATCTATTACTTAATGGTGAAGCGATTGACGGCGGCGGCGGGGCGGCAGCTCTTTGCCCCTTTTGCGTCTTGACGCCGCATGGGCCTCCTAAGGCCTGTTGGCTGGCCCGGTGATGGGCTGTGATAGATTTCCCCCTCCTTTTCCAGACAGCGCGTCCTCGCGCTGTGTCGCTGCACGGTTGTCGACGTTGACGGGGAATTCAAAACAGCATTTCCCGAAGAATGCCCAGGAGTAGTAGTAGTATGGCCCGTCCAAGTTGGTTGGGCGTGCATGTCGTGTCGCCTTCTGGTTGGTGTCAAGCATGGGATCGTCGTCGTGGAAGAAGACCTTCACTAATGGCAAGAAGCTATGAGGTAGCTCTTCCATTAGCATGTTGCTTGCTGGGAAGTCTCGCACTGATGGTGAGGATGCCGGGGGTGAACACCATCTGCAAGAGTATGCGGAGGGATCCCACCTGGTTGGAGAACATGCCGCAGCATTGCTGATAATGTCGTGGCATAGTCGCGGAGGTTGCCGCCAATGATGCCCTTGAATAGCATCCAAGCCGGTGCTCCCGCCTGGAGCTTGATGGTTCCGGCGATGCTATGTAGCTTATGGTCGGTCGGCGTAGCGAGGCGAGGCTGGATGAGAGCCTCCGAGGTAGCGACGAGGTGGACGTAGTAGAAGACCGGTGCGAGTGGTATATACCTCATGTCGTCGTCGGTGGAGTTTGCAAGTCGAAGCTCAGGGAGGACCTCGTAGGAGACGGGGGCGTCGAAATGGTGGGCGAGTCGGATCGCCTTGCCCAACGTGCAGGGCGCCTCGTGTTGCATCGCAGCCCAAAACTTGTTGCGAAGCCCATTGGCGAGCTTGAGAGTGTAGTCGTACTTGTCGTCGATGTCGTCAAGGATCAAGGGAGCCGGTTGGGTCGGCCCTCGAGTCGTCCCGGCCATGATAGCCGAGTTGTTGATGGTGTCATGTCCATCGCCTGTTGTCAAGCGGTGTGACGAACATGGTCGGGGAACGTCGAGCTACCGAGCGAGTTGGATCGCTTCGTCTGTCATGCGGGGCGCCTCCCGCTGTAGTGCCTCCCATAGCGTAGCGTTGAGTCTGTTGCCGAACTCAAGGGCATAGATGTAGTTGTACGGGGCGTCTGCCTGTCGAGGTGGCGCCAGGTCGCCGGTAGTGTCGTTGTCGATGGGTGGCCCGAAGTCGCAAGCGAGACACCATGTGAAGGTGTCCCAGTCCTCTAGTGGCGCGTCTTTGGTCATGCAGATGAACCAAAGGTGTGCCGCTCCTGTCAGATGAGAAGTTTTGTACCGTACGTACTCATCTGGGAAGGTGCGTCGCGGATGGAAGAGGTGTTGCATCTCGGGTGGCGCCTGCTGTGCTGGTGGGTTGATGATCCATGCACCTGCTGTCTGAGGGGTTGCTTGCTGTGCCAGGGGCGAGGTGGTTGTCGCTAATGTTGGATCTCCCATGAGAGGTGGTAGTGTAGGGTAGATTTTGTGGAGCTGGCCTCTTATGTTGGTCTCCCAATTCTCCAGCGATTCATTCCGGATGATATGAATATTTTGTAGTTGCGTAACATCTGTGCTCTGGGAGGATGCATACCGTATGTACTCTGTGGAGGTGATGTGTTGCATCAGGTTGAGTAGGGTCTCCATCTTCGAGCTCCATGTTGCCGGGTCGGTTGAGATGATTCCCGGATGAGGTGCCGAGGTTGGCGCCTTCTGCGCCAGGGTTGGCGCCATCTGCGCCGTGGCGGGTGCCGGTGTTGCCCTGAACTGTTGTTCGGCCGGGGATGGAGTCGGGTCATGCGCTAGTTGAGGTGGCGACAGCTTGATCCATGGATGAGGTACTGCGGAGGTCGTTGATTGTGCCAGGTGCTCCCTTGCTGGCGTGGTCGTAGGGTGGCCTGCTTGGAGTGAGGAGTCGTCCGCCGGGTGTGGAGGTGTTGCAGATGGATCTGCGGCCTCCTTGGTGACGGTAGTGACGCCCTTGGTGGCGAGGACGTTGTTGGCACACCTGGTGGCGTCAAGGTTGACACCATCGTCGAGGGCGACGTCGGGCGACGTTGTGATGTTTGGGACTGTTGCTCCATGTGGTTTGGGATGGACTTGCCTGGTGACTGTGGAGCGGATGCTGGCCTGATCTGCGAGGGCGTTGGCGCCATTGGTGTTCATGGCGTCGGCGATGTCCAGGACGTCGGGGTTGAGGTCAGCGACGTCGGTGTCGATGTCGGGTGACGTCGTTGTGTTGCTTATGGTGGTAATGGCGTTGGCTCTCCTGGTGTTCCCAGTGACAAAGATGACGTTGCTGGTAATGAGGGAACTTATCTGAGCCGCGAGACGTTGGCCTAGTTGGGTAGGCTTTTCGTCGAACAGCTGGTGGACGTCGGTGGTGGCTTCCTGATCAGATCTGATCTGAGCCGCGACAGCGGGGGCGTCCTTGGGGTGGACGTGCCCATTGCTTGCAGCGTCGGTGATCGTGGAGAGGACGACGTCGGCGGCGCCCGTGGGAGCACCGTTGTCGCTGGTGGCGCCCATGGTGGAGGCATCATCGAGGAGGTCGTCGAGCTCGCCGGTGGCCTTCATGCGGGCGAGGTGGCCTGCGAGGATGGCGCTGTGTCTTTGGGGGATGGGAGGATGGAGCCGTACTTCACCTTGATGTGGTTGGAGATCGCAGCCTTGTCGGCGGCGTTCTCGGATCCGAGCACGTAGATGGCCTCCATGATCATCTCCGGGTAGGATGGCAGCGGTGTGGCCATCTGATCATGACGGCGGTGGTGAGGGCCGAGGATCGAGTGGTCTCCGAGTACCATGTGTAACAGCCGGATGCGATCCGGTGGGCTGTTACGGCATGCGCGATGAAGATCGGCGGCGAGCGGGAGGGAGGGCAGCGGCGGCGGCGGCGCGCGGCCTGGGGCGGGCGTGTGCTGGTGCAGGCGTGGCGGCGGCGTGGAGATGGCTGCGGCGGCTAGGGTTAAGGTGAGAGAGAGTCTGAAGACCGGAGCTGTTGGGTGTTACCCCTTAATTATTTTCTGATTAGTCCCAACTGATTACAGGTCCCTTGTATTTATAGTCCGGGGAAGACTTGCATATAAAGAAATCTCTAATTCTATTTCCTATTTTATTCCCTAATTATCTATTACTTAATGGCGAAGCGATTGATGGTGGCGGGCGGCGGCGGCGGCAGCAGGGCTGCTGCCCCCTTGCGTCTTGTGGCAGCTGCCAAGCATGGGCCTCCTGAGGCCTGTTGGCTGGCCCGGTGATGGGCTGTGACAGAAACCAATTGTGCTCGTGGTGGCAATGCAAGCTGAGATTGTGGCCCAAACATGTTACAAGGCATCAAAGCATGTGGCATGAGCATTGCTTGCATCATGCCACCATGTTATGTTTTGACCATGTGATCAATACATGACTCACAAATATCATTACGATGGACAAAGTTATCACCCTAACAAGGGTGGGCTCGGCTGAATGGCTAAAGGTGGTATCTACCTTGGGGGACTTCATTGACTTGATATGCAGGGTATAAATATATGCATCGAAACCAATAAGTTAGATTCTATTGTAATTAGCTAGGATATTTGTAAGATGATCAGGATGAGGTTTCTTTATAACCCTATCCCCACAGTATATAAGGACGGGTAGAGATCCTATTATCGGCATCTACACAACCCTAGTGCTCATCTACAAACGATGTACAAGTAATACAAACACCATGATACAATGGACATAGGGAACACTATCTGAACCAATATAAATCTATGTCCCATGTGCAACACTCTAGATCTACTATGTGTAACACACCCCCACCGATAATGCCATGCTAGGCAGGAGATCTTGCATGTAGATCCTTTTGAACAGACCAAGATGGTTTTATTCGACAACATCGGCATCGACAACTATGATATAGGCTATAGAGCACCACTTTTGGCTTCTTGGACTTCAGTGTTGACTCGGTGGGGCACTGATCTTTGCCCCTACCTTCACTACAGGCTTTCTGTTTTGGGAGAGAAGACTGTGTCACCAATAGATTCGACAGACCTCACCTCAGCAACTCGCCTTCTTGCCCATCAACACAGATGACACAATATAGGACCCAATAGATGAATGCTCTTCCCTTCGACTCTTGTTGGAGCTAAGCAACTCGACGTCCACCTTATAGGACCTCAAATGGATGTTATCAGTGTTTTTAGCCAGACTAGAAATCAACGTATCAAGCGTAGAAAATCAAGACTAGTAAACTGACAGTCTAAGGTAAGAGCATTTGGATGCACATTCATGTACATTCTTATCAAGTCAACATAAGAGTGGCCTTATCAGATAACTTTTGAGTCAAGGATATAAAAGAAGTTAAATTGAATGTGAACGGACCTAAATGGAAAAAATATGCACCGAATCATACAATGCACAATTCAATTTAGACTCAACGATAGACTATAGTTCACTGTATGATCCAGAGTGACCTGTATGTCACTTGGTGGATCATATGGTAAGTGTTTCTTGACTATGTGTTGAGTGCTCAAGGTACTGGGGCTCACTGTATGTTCAAGTGCACATGTGTGGCACGTGAAAGCAATGTCCTTTATTTGACGATGTGTCAAGTGAACAAAATTTTAAAATCATACATGATTTCAAATGAAAAAGTCATCAACTGCAAAGTTTTTTGATCTCATCAAGATCAACAACTTTAGTTTTCATCTTTTCATCATTTGAGTTCTTTTGAACAATTAGAAAATTTGAATTTTAAAATATGAGAACTTCAAAAAATATTTTAGGGTAGTAAATGATTTCTAATTAAAAGGTATTCAACTACAAAATTGTAGACTCGACGAGGTCTACAACTTTAGTTGTGAGCATTTCTCCATCCAAGTTCTTTTCAACAATTCAAAAATTTATTTCAAAATATAAGAACCCCAAATAGAATTTTAGAACCATAAATGATTTCAAATGAAAAATGTATCAACTATAAAGTCGTAGACCTCATCGAGATTTACAACTTTAGTTGTCGTCATTTCCCCATCCAAGTTTGTTTGAAAAATTCAAAAATTTGAATTTCACAATATGAGAACTTCAAATAAAATGTTTGGTACTACGACAGTCAATCATGCTATAAATATCATCACAAATGTATAACAGAAGTAGGTAGTGAAGACTTTGAGCTAACATTTATGACCAAAGTATAATTCTGTCATAAACATCTGTCATCTTCAGTAAAGTTGCCTTGAACAGGACCATTTTGTGATAGATAAGTGCTCTTTTATTCGAAAATTGCCATAAAAGGTCTGATCTCTTGTAGTGAACACTAGGGTTACATAAACTCCTTAGTGAATGTTTTTACGACGAAGTTATCCTAAGATAAGTGCTCTGTTATTCGAAAATGGTTATAGAAGACCTGATCCTCGTAGTGAACGCCAGGGTTACAGTCTCCTTATTAAATGTCTTTACGATGAAGTTAATCTAATGACCAATTTTACTAGTCCGACAAATGCTCGGAGGCTATTCCAAGTGAGTAGGCTCATGTGCCCCAGCCCCCAAGTGGATACACCACGAGGCCGTCGGAGCTCACTTTTATCTCAAGTGATGGATATTCACTACTGGAAACTCGAAATTTTCTCTCGGTAAAAAACCTACGCGAAAATACAAAAAACCGACAGGAAAAATAAGAAAACAATTTTTACTGTCGGTATACCGACAAAAAAAAATTCTGACAGGACTAGCTCGACAGTGAAATAGAATTTTTCGCGTCGGTTTTTTAATTTTCCTATTGGTTTGCTATTTTACTGTTGGTATGCCGTCGATAGGAAAAACCGTGGTTCGTCAGGTTTGAAATTTTATTTGTCTCGGTAAATGATGATAGGAAAATTAGGTGCACCGACAGGAAATAGTATTTCCTTGTCGATCTAGAATCCCATGTAACCGACAGAAAAATGTACAAAACCCGACAGGAAAATAGCCTTCCATTTTTACCAGTTTATTTGCCGTCAAAACAATGCATTAGGCAACAATAAAACTGAAATCCACAGAATAGTCTCAAATTTAACTTGACCATTTATATCGCATCAAAATTCAATGAAGAAGTCAGGCACACATAGCTAGATTCTTCAAACGACAAGTATAAAACAATCAATCCATGTAGATAAATTATGAAGTTCAAAAATGGCACCAACAGTTAGAAATATCACAAGTAAATTGGCACAAACCAACTTTGCCTCAAAACAGTAGTAATCTACTCTAATCTATAAAAATATTGAATCTTCACACCACTGATTTAGCCTATCTTGCACAGCGCATCATTGCAAGGCTCATCCTTGTTTCAACAAAACCTGGAGAAGTATAAAGAAGACTTGCATCAGCAAGGTTCATCCTTGTTGAACAAAACCAGTAGAAGTATAAAGACACGGAACAGTTTCTTTGAAAAGCTGTTGCAAGTTTGCAATAGCATTGCATTCATTTCATATAACTACATATCATGAAAAGACAATTCGTGGTAACAGCCTGCAGCAAAAAACGTTAATGTATTGCAATGGCAAGTTTTCGTATTCACCTCTTGTCTCTTGAACCTTCACCAAGCTTATTCATTTGTCTCCATAGAGATAGAAAAAAAGGAACTTAATTAGCCCTCTAAAAGTTTTCTAATTCTCAAGTAATTTTTCCAAGCAAGAGCAGGCTGTCAGCATGCACAAACATAGTATGCTAAAGTTGTTTTCATGATTTAATTCTACTTAGCTCCATCTTAAGAGTGCTCACTATTGATCCTTTGAATTGAAGGGATGTTCTCAGACGACATGATCACAAGGATATATCCCTAAGAGATGATGATTCCAGATTTTGAACAAATCAAACATGCGTCTGCATTAGACCTACACTTTGACTAGACCTACAGCAGATGCCAAACAAGTAACTTACAATATGCAGTTCCAAATATTTTGCAAAATTGAATGGTACTTCACTTCAGCATGCTCCAAATAATAACATTTACCTTATTCAATCCCATAGACATGCTAACAATGCATGTTACTTCGAAGTTTTTCTCAATGTGTGGGAGCTCAAGGAAGACATGTGCCATGGCAGTAGCCAACAGCTGCACAGGCAGACATATTGCAGAAGTTGTTGAGCTGCGTAAAAGGTAACCCCGAAATAGTTCTTCAGAACTCAGTTGTATAAACAAATTTACTATAAGATGCATTTGTATAAGAGAAAGCAAGAATAGTAGGCATTAGTCACCTTTGCACAAACCCTAACAAGCACTGAATCTGACATTAGCACAGGAAATAGGTTCTCGATAACAGTAGCAGTACTTTCTGCATTCTGCAATAAATTACAGTGAAAATGGCAACCTCGCTACCAATTTTGTTCTTGTACTATTTTGAATTTAACATGTAAACTATGAGGCCAAGACTACAAATCCACTTGTGCTGTGAAACTAACAAGCATGACTAGCATTAAAATGTTCTCATCAACTCTGAAATCAACTTCGACAAAAACTGAATGCAACTCAAAGCTAAAAGAGGCATTCCATTGAACACCATGCCTACGAAATTAAGATGCATTGATACAGGACACACCAAACAGGAACCCTAGGTCTGTGTACAAACAGGAATACAAGACTAGATTTGTCTCAAGAACAAAACCATGTGCATACAAACACTACTGGAAACTCAAAATTTCTTGTCGGGTTCAAACCAACACTGAAATAGCAAAAACCGACAGAAAAATTGAAAATTTTATTTCTCTACCGGTAAACCGACAGGAATAGAGCGACAGAGAAATACGATTTTACTATCGGTTGAGAAATTTCTCTGTCGGTATGTCATTTTCTCTGTTGGTGCTAGCGTCGACAGGAGAATTTTTAGCCACCGACAGGAAAATTCCAAGCCATCAGGTTTAGAAACCCATGCCACCGACAGAAAAAGGTAAATAAACCGACAGAAAAATGGCTTCCTATTTCTCTGTTCTTCTAAATGGAAATCCACATAATAATCTCAAATTTAACTTGAAACCATTTATTTTGCACAAATTCAATGAAGAGATCATATTACACAATGCACACATGGCTGGCTCTTCAAATGACAAGTGTAAAACAATCAATCAAGTCCAAATGGCACCAACAGTTAGAAATATCATTAGTACATTGGCACAAAACCAACTTTGCCCCAAACCAGTAATAATCTACTCTAATTTGTAAAAAAAATATTGAATCTTCATGCCACTGATTTAGCCTATCTTGTACGCGTCTTTGCAAGGTTCTTCCTTGTTTGAACAAAACCTGTAGAAGTACAAAGAAGACTTGCATCAGCAAGGTACCCTTGTTAAACAAAACCTATAAAAGTATAAAGAACAGTTTCTCTCTATGTATATATAGAAAAATAAGAACACAAGCTGCCCAGTGAATTTCTACGTAGCAAGCCCTTTAGTCTTGGAAAAGAAAATAATTACCAGGTCCTACTAATATGTAAAGAGCAGCTCCCTCAGACGACGAATGTTATTCTTTCAAATAAATGTTGCATGACATTAAAGTTCGATCAACTCCAAAAGAAAATTTCGTTAGCTACTCTGCAGTCAAGTCAAGTCAACCAGGATAATAGCCTAAGTGAATGTGTTTCAACAGGTTGCAAATTGGTAGTTCCTAACAAAGACTGTAAGTCTGTAATAACTAATAAACACATCTTTTGACAGCATTTGAAGCACATATCATTTTTTATCAAGTGCTAGCCTAAATGATTGTGTTTACAACAGGTTGCATTAAAAGTAAATGTAAGCTGTAGAGAGCCAAAGACTCAGATCACTGGCAGTTCTTAACAAGTACTTTATGTCCCTACCATTGCGTTAATATGTATGGATGTCTATATAAAATGCATCCACAAAGTTCTCCATCGATAGAAAGAGTAACCTACAAAGATCTGCAAGTAACAAAGGCACTCCCTTAAGCCATCCAGTAACACACCAATAAACCATCTACCGAACTGTTGCTGGTAAGCTAAAATTGGAAGAGCAGAAACTTCACCTGATCTTACTGTCAATAAACTTGCTTCTCCTGCCGAACTGCTGCTGCTGCTCCTGCAAACCTGCTACAACAGAAACAAATAGAAGCAAGTCATGAGCATATATTCTTAGCATTGGGATAGTCATAAGATGAATATTATATACCTACTATATAGATGTGCCGTTCATCAGATCTACCAAATTACATACCTACTGGTTATGTTTATGATACCTGAAATTTCATTGCGCAATGATTTTCTTTCAACTTTCACAAAACTAAAAGTTCCTCCAAAGTTTAGCTTGCATTAACATTGTACCATCAAAAACAACCCACCTTGGAACTCATGATTCCTGGCATTCTATACTTGAAGGGAATCGAGACGCCTAAGAGGGAGGGGGGGGGGGGGGGTGAATTAGGCAACTTAAAAACTACTTCTAATTATGGCCTCTATCTCCACCTAATCAAAACCTATTGCAAGAATGTAATCTATCTGTATGTGCAACTACGGTTTTGCTAGGTGTGTTGCTATCTCTACCGCTTAAAAGTTTTGTACCCCAAGTTCCAAACCTATCAACTAAGCTAGGAAAGGTAAATCAAGCACAAAAGTAAAGCAAATAATAATGCGGAAGGTAAAGGTGGTAGAGATGCAAACTCCCGTTGACGACTCGGTATTTTTACCGAGGTATCGAGAAGCGCAAGCTTCCCCTAATCCTCGTTGGAGCCCCTCGCAAGGGCCAAGCTCCCGGTCGGGTAACTCCGTGGATAGCCTCGGGCCTTCCCCACGCGCAAGTGCGTCTCCGGCGTGCCTTCCGGCAAGCATCTCTCGGATGCTCCCCCCGCCGTCTTCACTATCAAGCTTCCGGCAATTGCCGCAGGCCTTGTTCCTTCGATTTACACGGTGGTGGCCACACACCAAAATCGCGGTTGGTGTGGTCTCGCAAGACTTCGAGCCCCTCCGATGTACAACTCTTTGGAGATATGCAAATCTCACTAAACACTAAGCCTAAGCTTAGAGCAAGCGTAAGAGCGGTGGTCTAACTAACTTAAGCACTTCGCAAAGCACCTATGCTAATCACCAAATATTTCTTGAAGCACTATGCAAGTGGAGAGCACTAAAATGGTGTACAAGCACCCTAGATATGTTTCCCAACTCTCACACACCTCAAATGGCTAGTGGGGTGATGTATTTATAGGCCCAAATGAGAAACTAGCCGTTGGTGCTAAAATTGCACGCGAGGGACGGAAGCCGGCGTCGTCGCTAGCGATCGGGCGGCGCTAGTCGCGTGTAACGATTCAATCTCCAAACTAGCCGTTAGAGCGACTTGGCGCTAATTAGTCGCCACACGCCCGGGCGCCATGGTCGGCTGAGGTGCTCATCGGATCGCGCCCGGCCGAAGCGACCGGCGCGCCGATCCCCTAGCTCCTCGGCGTCGCCGGATGTAATCCATGAAGGTGCGCTACCAACACGCGAGGGACGCCGACATCAACGTCACGCCGCTCCACGGGGGGCAGCGTCGTCGCATGTAATTGCGGTGCGCTGCCAACACACGAGGGATGCCGACATCAGCGTCGCCGCGCTCCGAAGCCGGCGTCGTCACATGCAAACCTTCAAGTTTTGACTTCGTTTCTTCGCGACAACGCCGCTTTGGGCTCGGTTCCAATCTTCATGCTTGGACTTTTAGTGATTCTATGAGCGTCTTAAATTTGACTATCTCGGAAAAATCACCGTGCCTTGGTCGAAGTCATGTTTTGCATCCTGTGAGACTACAAAATAGACACTTGAAAACTTGTTAGTCTCATTTGGTCATGTTGTTCATCAAACCCCAAAATCCAAACTAAAATGGGCCGAGGTCCATTTTCCTTACAATCTCCCCTTTTTGGTGATTGATGACAACATGACCAAAGCAAGCAAATAATAATATTTTCCAAAATTTAAAACTATCTACTTGCTAGGATGCAATGCAAGGACAAGTTCAAATGATGCTAAAGATACCAAATGGTAAGAAAATATTATGGACTCATCTTGTCCTTGCTCATGTCCCCTTGTGGTATTATGGACTTATACTCCCCCTAAATCCATAATCCACAATTCTCCCTTTCATGGACCATTCCCAATTAGGACACATCCTTTAATCAATGAATTTGGGCTTGCTTTTGGTCCTACAAATTCTCCCCCTTTGGAATCAAACACCGAAAAGGAAGACATTAGTAGCACAAGGGAGGGCCAAAATTTGTGAACCTTTGAATGTGGAGTGGAATGGGTCACAAAATTTGACTCTCACATTACATAGACTAAACTCCCCCTAAATATATGCATACATATAGTGGACCATATGCATAATTGGCAAATTAACGCACGAAGGAGCTTAATCTATATAATGCATGGAGAAAGCATATAAATATCCAATTTAAATGATTGTGATAGAAATACCACATGAAGAAACCAATTGGATTGTCACCACTTGAATGATGATTTGTGAAGGCACGATGCTTATCTCCGGGGACTCCATTTTTCTTGCAATGAGACTACTACATACATGATAAGCTTGAACTAATGTTAGTCTCAAAAGATCCATCTTGTAGAGAGCGCTCCCCCTAAAATTGTGCATACAAGCATGGAATACTTGTAGGAGATATGCACATTGAATTAAATCAACATGTCACACGAAAGATGACATGGGGGAGTACTATCTACAATTTGGACTTTGGCACATATTAGATAAACAAGAGAAAGACAAGCTATGTGCCATGCTCCTAAACATTTTAAACCATGTAGGTTTGCTCCAAGGGTAAGAATGATACCGAGCAACCCTACCATATGATTTGCCTAGTGAATGCATGACACGAATATAAACATGAGAATGCAAACCTAGGCATGAAAGGAACTAGATGCTAATAGAAATTGCATGAATATAAATCTAGTTACCTAACATGGGAAGGGGAATTTGGGTCCATAATGTTCACTAACCCACATGGCAATTACCTTGTCCATCATGATGCACCCCATGAAATGCACCCAAACTTTGCCAAGTCTCCAAATTCCCTATAGTCCATAAGACTTCTTACTTCCCTTTAGGGACCCAAACCTTCTTGGTGCTCTTCATAGTTGAGATGATATCCTTTGGCACCCAAATGCGTTTGGCCCCATTATTGGCTAACTTGTTCACCTTGATTGCCACCACCTTGTCATTGTTCTTCTTCTTCAAAAGATATGGTGTGGAGGCTTTCTTGTTCACCATGTTGGTGTAGGTGTTGGAGAGCTTGCTTGTTTGCCCTTTGTTTTTTTTTTTTTCTTGTTTGCTCCTACTCCTTGCTTCACCTTGCACTCAAAGGACTTGTGGCCTTCCTTGTGGCACACACGGCAAACCACGGTTTGTCCTTCATCAAGCTTCTTCACTCCCTTGATGGTGTTATCTTGATGAAGTTGGGTTTGCTTTGCCTTGCCTTTTGCTTGAAGCAAGTCCATGGTGAGGTGAGCAACTTCTTGCTTGAGCATCTCATTCTTTATGTCAACCTCTTGTGTGCATGAATCTACAATAACTTTCTCACAAGAAACTTGGTTGCATATGGGTGAGTCTAACAAATCATGGCAAGAAGTAGAGGCATCCCTTTTATTGATGGCACTTGCGCAAGAAATAGAAGGTGCACTAGCTTCTAGTTGCTCAATTTTAGTAGATAGCTCAACATTAAGCTTTGCAAAGACTTCAAGCTTTTCTTGCAAAATTTTATATGCTTCTTGCGAGCTATCTACCATTTCTTGCAACTTGGATATCTTCGTTTGTTGACTAGTGCAAATTTTAGCATACTTAATATTGTCTTGCACAAGTTCATTCATAGAAGGCATATCATCATCACTTTCACTCTCACTAGAGGATGAGCTTTCGTTACCTCGTGCCATAAGGCACACACGTGAAGAGCTTGATGATGAGTGCTTGCGGCCACGCCCCTTGTGTTGGGCTTCATCTTCGCTTGAAGAATCATCCCATGATCTTATGGCGGTGAGGGCTTTGTTCTTGCACGCCTTCTTCTTTCTTGTCTTGGGTGGGGACTTGTTTGGACAAGATTCAACAAAGTGTCCCAACTTGCCACATCCAAAGCATCCTTTCTTCCTTTGCTCTCTTCTTTGGTTGGTGAAGATGCAATCTTGAATTTGGATGGGCACACCCTTGACATTGAGCTTTCGGATCATCTTCTCCACCTTTTTGATTATTTGAATTGATCCTTCATCAAGCTCGGAGGTGGAGGAGGAAGATGCACCATCACTTGACTCTTCATCATTGTTTTCATCATCATCCTCATCTTCACTTGATTCTTCACTTGAGGAGCTTGAGCTTGAGCTTGATTCAACTTTCTTGCCCTTCATCTTTGAATGCTCACGGCATGTGAGAGCTTTTCCTTTGCTTGATGAAGTGGCTTCTTCTTGACCCATCTTACGTGACATCTCAAATGCCACTAGCTTGCCGATGACAATGCCCGGGGTCATGGTGCTCAAGTCCTCCAAGTTGTGAAGGATGGTGACGATGCTTCCATACTTCTTTTGTGGAAGCACGGAGATGATCTTCCTCACGATGTCCGCATCACCTAGCTTTGTCAATCCTATAGAATTGAGCTCATTGATAATTAGATTCAAACGAGAATACATATCACGAACAAGCTCATCATCATTCATTTTAAAGGAATCATAATTTTGCTTAGCTAGGCAATGTTTTTGCTCTCGAACATTACTAGTGCCATCATGGAGCTCATGGAATTTTAACCAAATTTCATTAGCGGTTTTCAAGGTAAACACTTGATTAAAGACATCCATGCTAAAGGATTCAAACAAGCAATTTTTAGCTCTAGCATTGAAATGAATTTCCTTTTCATCACCCGCAGTTGGTTTATCGGGATTCTTAAGGGGTTTCATCCCATCGCGAGTGACTCTCCAAACACCTAGATCAACCGCTTCAAGGTAGCAAGCCATTCTAGCACTATAGTAGGGGAAGTTAGTGCCGTCAAAGTGCGGAGGCCTAGAGGTATCCATCCCACCTACTCTTAGGGTGAAGCCGTAAGATTCACAAATGAGCCACCTAAAACTACGAGATGCCTAATTATTAGGGGCTCTATCTCCACCTAATCAAAACCTATTGCAAGAATGTAATCTATCTATATGTGCAACTACGGTTTTGCTAGGTGTGTTGCTATCTCTACCGCTTAAAAAAGTTTTGCACCCTAAGTTCCAAACCTATCAAACCTATCAACTAAGCTAGGAAAGGTAAATCAAGCACAAATGGTAAAGCAAATAATAATGCGGAAGGTAAAGGTGGTAGAGATGCAAACTCCCATTGATGACTCGGTATTTTTACCGAGGTATCGAGAAGCCGCAAGCTTCCCCTAATCTCGTTGGAGCCCCTCGCAAGGAATCCCTCGCAAGGGCCAAGCTCCCGGTCGGGTAACTCCGTCGATAGCCTCGGGCCTTCCCCACGCGCAAGTGGGTCTCCGACGTGCCTTCCGGCAAGCCTCTCCGGATGCTCCCGCCCGTCTTCACTATCAAGCTTCCGGCAATTGCCGCTGGCCTTGTTCCCTTCGATTACACGGTGGCGGCCACACCAAAATCACGGTTGGTGTGGTCTCGCAAGACTTCGAGCCCCTCCGATGTACAACTCTTTGGAGATATGCAAATCTCACTAAACACTAAGCCTAAGCTTAAAGCAAGCGCAAGAGCGGTGGTCTAACTAACTTAAGCACTTCGCAAAGCACCTATGCTAATCACCAAATATTTCTTGAAGCACTATGCAAGTGGAGAGCACTAAAATGGTGTACAAGCACCCTAGATATGTTTCCCAACTCTCACACACCTCAAATGGCCGGTGGGGTGATGTATTTATAGGCCCAAATGAGAAACTAGCCGTTGGTGCTGAAATTTGACGCGAGGGACGCTTTGAAGCCAGGCGTCGCCGCTAGCGGCGGCGCGCCCGGTCGCGTGTAACGATTCAATCTCCAAACTAGCCGTTGGGCGACTTTGGCGCCGGCCGCTCACACGCCTAGCGCCATGGCCGGCTGAGGTGCTCACTGGACTGCGCCAGTCGCCTAGCTCCTCAGCGTCTGTCGCATGTAATCCATGAAGGTGCGCTGCCAACACGCGAGGGATGCTGACATCAGCGTCTGTCGCTCACAGGGGCAGCGTCTGTCACATGTAATGGAGGAAGGTGCACTGCCAACACGCGAGGGATGCTGACATCAGCGTCTGTCGCTCCTGAAGCCAGCGTCTGTCGCATGCAAACCTTCAAGTCTTGACTTCGTTTCTTCGCGACGTCGCTTTGGGCTCGGTTCCAATCTTCATGCTTGGACTTTTAGTGATTCTATGAGCGTCTTAAATTTGACTATCTCTGGAAAATCACCGTGCCTTGGTCCAAGTCATGTTTTGCATCCTGTGAGACTACAAAATAGACTCTTGAAAACTTGTTAGTCTCATTTGGTCTTGTTGTTCATCAAACACCAAAATCCAAACTAAAATGGGCCGAGGTCCATTTTCCTTACATATACATTTAAAGTCACTAACCTTAGAGTATGGTGTGTGTGTGTATATATATCTATATATTCATCTAATATTTATATAACCTAATCTCTAAAAGCAAGGCACTGAAAGCAAGAAAACTATTTTTGCGGCACCTTGTATGACCGCCGGCGAGCAGCACAATGTCCTTGACTTGATGCCCACCATGTGCAAATGCATGCGTTCGTCCCTCATCCTCCCCATGTACATGTGTTGGCACAGGATTAAGGATCTGCAGGAGGACAAACCACGCAATAACCAGATAGGATCTGGTACATGGATATACATGAATGAAAACTGAATAACTATGCTGCAGTAAGAACACACATGATTGGGTACCTTGTGATTTTGGCAAGGGGTCTGCACGCGCGCTGGCCTGATACGATGTAGTGGACCGGATCTATAGCACCGACGCCGGGCTGGACCCGCACCTGGATCCTCGCGGTGGATGTGTGACCCGGCAAGCTCGCGGATGTAGATGGCAAGCTCGCCGCCGTGGCCTCATCCAGATCGCGACCAAAGCGCCCCACCACCGCTTCCAATCCCGACCGTCCACCGCCTAGATCCAAGCTTGGCTCACCGAAAAACGGATGCCGCGATGTCAGATCTGGCCGCCCCCACCTGAGGAGTGGCAAGAGTAGCGGCGAGAGGCGGCGGCGGCGGTGGCTGGATGAATGGAGCGAATTTAAAGAGGTGAGCGCGGCTAGGGTTAGAGACGCCGTGTTATATACGCGGGTGGGCTGAGCTCACCCTCTTTTGGGCTTGGCCGAAAGGCCACCCCGGGCCAGGCCCAGGTTGGGTACCGGTTTTTAGTCCAGGCACGACTCAAATACGATTTCACTGTCAGTACTGAGATAAGCCGACAGAAAAATAGAACAACACACAGGATAATTGTATTTTTTCTGTCGGTTTTTGAATTTTTATGTGTGTATTACGATAACCGACAGTATAATAACAATTTTTCTGTCGGGTGAGACTATACCGACAGGAAATTTTGAGTTTCCAGTAGTGAAAAAGGTTAAGGACGCAAAATGTTCATAGCAAGGAATGGAGACCTGGTCATGGATCAGCATGCCTGCTAGTGGGGAAGCAGCAAGGGCACACCTTCATGCCGTTGTACGCCCTCAAGATCCCGATCCAGCCCGCCTCCATCATCGCCCTTGCCGGGCGCATCTTCTTCCTTCGCCGCCATTGGATCCACTTCCATCGGCCTCGTCGCCGCGGATCCACCTCCATCGAGCTCGGGCACGGATCCCGGGGGGGGATGAGCGGGCGGCTGCGGCTTAGGGAACGGATGCGCAGCCGCCAAAGGGACCAGGGCCCGTTCCGCAGCCCGGGGTGCAAGCCGCTGCCATGGGCCCGCCAGCCGGCTACTGCTGTATTGGGGCCACGCCGCCGCCGGCTGCGCGCCGTTGTTTTAGGGCCGTGCCGCTTGGGGGGCCGAGGAGAAGGGGTGGGAGGGAGTTGCAGTTCGGAGCTGGATGTGTGCGCCGCCGCCGCTAAGAGGTGAGGAGAGGGGGAGAGGAGCCGAGGTTGAGGGCGGGGCTAGGGTTTGGGTGCAGTGCATTTATACGCCCGCGGCCACAACTAGCCTGCCTTTGGGCTGGCTGAAAGGCCAGCGCAGCCTAAGCCCACGCTAGGCCGTGCGATTCAAGCCCTATGCTCGTTGAACTCAATTTCTCTGTCTGTGCAACCAGCACACATAGGGAAACTAGGATTTTTCTGTCGGTAGAAGAAAAACCGATAGGAAATTAATTTTACTCTGTTGGTTTCACTATTTTTCTGTCGGTTTTTCGTAGAAACCGACACAAAAAGGTACAAATTTTCTGTCGGTGCGAACCGGCAGGAAATTTTGAGTTTCTAGTAGTGATATTCAACTTGACTCTCGATTGCTTGGGGGCTTCGGTCGAATGAACGTGGCTCGGCAGACGGGGGCTAGAGCTCCTTGATCTGGTCGCCTCATGGTCATGGAAGGGCTCAGCCGAGGAAGACGCGAGGATCCTGCTAGAGACATGACATCTAAGCACCCAGGGGACATATCGAATCTTTCAGCTGGTGTTAATCGGGGGGCAGGCGTCTGACAGCTGAGGTGGAATGCCGCGACGTTAGCTTTAGCAAGGCAGTGCTCGGCTACTTTTAGGGCGTGCATAGATCCAAAATTTTTTGCCTCCACCCGTCACATCGAATCTTTGGACACATGCATGGAGCATTAAATATAGTTAAAAAATAACTAATTACACAGTTTGGCTGTAAACGACGAGACGAATCTTTTAAGCCTAATTAGTCCATGATTAACCATAAATGCTACAGTAACCCACATGTGCTAATGACGGATTAATTAGGCTCAAAAGATTCATCTCGCGGTTTCCAGGCGAGTTATGAAATTAATTTTTATTAGTGTCCGAAAATCTCTTCCGACATCCGGTCAAACATCCGATGTGACACTAAAAAATTTTCATTTCACCAACTAAACACACCCTTAGCCAGGCGCCGCTTGCCTGCTTTAGCAATGTTCACACCCAGGGGACGACAAGACATGACAAGGGGTTCACAGGTTTTTGGCGTGGGGATTCGCTTGCCTTCCAAACTTTCGCTACGAGACAGGTTTTCTAGTAACGAGACTATCATTTGAAATTATGTCTATGGGCTTTGGTTTGTAGTAATGATTTTATCTCTATGTGTCATGTATGGTTTTCTAATTATTATGTATTTATGAATTGATTATAGATTAGTTGGTTGGGTTGCTTGTGGTGGAATCTGTCCACTCGAGTTCAGGTCCTCTATTTAACATGGGTGTTTGCATTTTCTTAGACTATCTTTAGGATTTAACGGCATGCTTTCAGTGGCGAGACACGCCCCCCGTCGACAACGAGGCAAAATGTCAAGATGGCTCAGTCTTTTGGAAGTACTCATATGGGTAGGGTTTGCCTATATGTATTTTATAGGGGGTGTGTGGGCGTGCGTTATGGGTGTCTACATTGTACTATATAATAAAAAAATATTATGTATTCATCATCGAATCACGTGAGATACGTGATGGCCGAATGTCAAATATAAATAAAATTCGATTATAACTTCTATCAAATGTAATAATCAAGTGTCAGCATCTTTCACGTGTTTGATGGAGAAAAAGGGGGTCTTATGATTGATGCGTCCGACAAGGGCACAGTGAAAGATGCTGACACTGATAGGCAAACAACCGTGGGCACACAGAAAGTGGATCCATTATTCCACAGAGGCAGCAGTTCCTCTGCTGTTGGTTACTTTGGTTGCTCTGAAGACTGAGGTTGAGTCACCGGCGGTAGCTGGCAGGTCCCCGTTCCACTTTTTACTCGGATCATGACCTCAGGACAGAAGCATTTTGATATCCTGGCAAATAAAATGTTCAGACAAGTAGCTTACGGAGAGTGGAGACTTCCAAGCGTCAGGCAAGACACAACAGGCTAAATAGCATTTAGGCTTTACAAAATTCATGAAGGCGGGGGTGGGGGTTTGGGGCGGGGCAGAGCCCAGCTTGGCCCCCACGTAGCTCCGTCTGTGCCGATAGTGACCTTCATGCTATCACTGTCGGCTTGACCCAGCATGACTCCCGCGCTATCCACTACCGGGTTTCACCTCTTTGCCGAGTGCCAAAAACACTCGGCAAAAGGCCAGAAACACTCGCCAAAGGCGACTCAGCAAAAGCAAGTCACGGCAAAGACGCCTTTGCCGAGTGCCTTTTCGTCGGCACTCGCCAAAGACCTTTGCCAAGTGCGTACCTTTGCCGAGTGCCAAACGGAGGGCACTCGCCAAATGCCTCCTCTTTGCCGAGTGCCAAACGGACGGCACTCGCCAAATGCCTCCTCTTTGCCGAGTGCCAAAGTACCGACACTCGGCAAATAAAAGGTCTTTGCCGAGTGCCGAAGTTCCGACACTTGGCAAAGAGGAGGTCTTTGCCGAGTGTCAATGTATCGGCACTCGGCAAAGAGGAGATCTTTGCCGAGTGCCGTGACCACAGCACTCGGCAAAGAGTCTTCTCTTTGCCGAGTGTTGTGGTCATGGCACTCGGCAAAGAGCCAGCAATGCCGAGTGTCATGACCATAGCACTCGGCATTGCTGGGTAAGGTTCAATTTTTTTTTGCTTTTTCTGCTTCATTTTGTCCATACACATATATCACATAAATGCATCCAATAGACATCATAAATCACATATATATCACATTTGCACATCCATCATCACAAGTCACATAAATCCACATATATATCACATAAATCCACATATTATCCATTCATCATCACACACAAGTCACATAAGTCCACAACTAGGTTCACAAGTCACATATTATTCATCCATCATGTCCAAGTCCACAACTACGAGTCCAAGTCCATCTATCCATCATCCTCACCTACATCACCAAGTCATTTAGATCGGTGATCACCAGCTGCTGGGTCCTTGCTGCGGCGATGGTCCTTGCTGCGGCGATGGCCCTTGAGGATGGAACAGCAGCCACATGTGCACCGGAGTCACTCCTGTAGCTGGTGGATCATTCGACGCCGCCGATTGCACCTGCGCATAAGAGACGACATTGCATATGTGATATAAGATTTAAAGATTCAAAATACTAGTTATTAACTTAAGGTTGAGAACGAGAACTCACCGGAGTATGAAAAGGATCAATAAATGCATGTTGAGTCGGTGGAGGCGCATTGCTTGCCACGGCTTGAGACTGGACGTACTGCCACAACTAGGCAAGGCTGTCGATATTGGCCCTCTCCCTCTCCCGAGAGGCCGCCGCCTCCTCCTCACGTGCCTTCCTATCTTGTTCCAGCTGGGCCTACGTACAATATGTAAAGCAAAGATATGTGATAATCAATGCAAAGGCAAGATATGTAATGATCAATGAACTGAAAATAAAACACAACTCACCGCGAATAGAGCCCGCTCTTGCTCCATCTGGGCCTACAATTTGTAAAGCCTAATCAATGCAAAGCAAAGGTATGTAATGATCAATGAATGACAAATGCAACACAAATAACCTAGAGTGCAGCCACAATGCCCCGCGGTAGTGTTCGACCGTGGCGTATGGGCGGGCTCCCGCTCGAGCTGCTCGCTCGAATCTGGGAGAGACGACGACTCGAGGAGATTGAGCCGTCGGCTATAAGGTACCGCCCATGCTGCTTTCCTCCTCCCACCTTCATGACGACCTCTGGATCGATGGGCTGGCTAGTGGGATCATAGTCTTGCCCATGGACCTCCTTTACGGTGAGGTTTTCGAAACCTGCAAAAAAACTGATGGCACGATGGCCAACCACCACATTCACATTCACATTCACATTCACGTTTGCATATATTCATTCACATTCACATTCACATCCTACTACAACTACCACAACTACTAAGAGTAGCAAAGTGCCTCACCTTTGGCGTTGTCGAGCACGGGGCAAAGGGGCAAATGGGCGGGTCTGGTGGCGGGTGTCGAGCACGGCGTGCGCTTGGAGTGTCGGTGAGTGTCCTCCTCCCTTCCTCCTCCCCTTCCCTCCTCCTCCTCCTCCTCCTCCTCCTCCTCCCTCCCCTTCTCCTTCCTCCTTCTCCCCTTCTCCTTCCCTCGCTCCTCCTCTGGTCGGGATCGCCAGCACGGCTCGGGCAACCTCACTAGCGGGGGGCGCGGGGCTCGGCCGGGCGTGAGGGGGAGGGCGCGGCCGCCGGTGCGGGGGGCGAGCGCGGGCTCGGCCGCCGGGGGGGGCGCGGCACGGCGGCGGCGGCGGAGGGGCGGGCGGGCGGCGGCGGCGGCGGTCGGGTGGCGTCGGGCGTGAGAGAGTGTGAGAGGATAAGAGAGTGAGAGAGAGAGAGAGTGAAGCAGCCGGCCGCCTCTTTTACAAAAAAAAAAAAAAAAAAAATACTCTTTGCCGAGTGCGAATTCCTTGCACTCGGCAAGAGGACTCTTTGCCGAGTGTGTTGTGGACTTGGCACTCGGCAAAGTGTTTTTTAAAAAAAGGTGCGCGTGGGAAACCCTAGATCGAGTTTCTTTGCCGAGTGTTTTCCAAAATACACTTTCGGCAAAGTGTTTTTTAAAAAAGGTGCGCGTGTGAAACCCTAGATCGAGCTTCTTTGCCGAGTGTTTTCCAAAATACACTCGGCAAAGACTCTTTGCCGAGTGTATTTTGGAAAACACTTCGGCAAAGAGTATTTTCAGAACTTGTTTTTGTTTATTTGTTGTTTTATCTTTTCAAAAAGTGTTGCAATACACCTAGAGTACGTACTAGCTTGTCTCCTTCACTGTACAATGCATATTTGATGCTTTAGCGGAAATTTGACTGTATTTTTAGGTCATATGTTCAATTTAAACAAGTGCTAAAAAAAATAAATAAATACTGAACGGATCCGAAAATTTACTAAAATTTGACACGGTATTAACATTGTTGTCTATTGTCTATGAAAAAGTTTCAGAGCCAAACCACAAATCAAACGTCGCCTTCACTCAAAATCCTACCGGATCACTCTCAACGATTATGAAACTTCTCGAGAGATGTTCGGGTTGTGAGCAACGTACGTGACAACTTGCTTGAAACCTTCTCAAATTTTTACCACAGCTTCCACATAAGATATCGTGACATTTTGTCAAATTTCATAATTTTAGGGCATCGTTTTTCTTTTTATAGAATTTTAAAACCGCTAGGGCACGTTTTTGGTTGGTTTCATGTTTATGACCACAATGTGAGTTGAGTAACATGAATATCAATTTTCAATTACATTATTTCAAATATTCAAATGATTTGCAGTTCAAATTCGACTCGATTCAAAAAATTGCTGAAAATTAAATTAATTGTCCAAATATAGTACAAAAACTCAAAAAACTTGAAACTTCAACATTATGTACCAAATCTTGTATGTAACAACTTAAAAAAAAAAATGAGATTGAAAAGAGCAAAAAAAAAAAAATGTTTTGCCGAGTGTCAAAAAAAACACTCGGCAAAGGCTCTCTTTGCCGAGTGTCGTTGAGGAAGGCACTCGCCAAGAGGCCATCTTTGCCGAGTGTATTCTATATCGAGTGTAAACAGGGAGACACTCGGCAACATTTGCCTCTTTGCCGAGTGTCAAACGTTTTACACTCGGCAAAGAGTAACGGCGCTAGCAAGTCTCACGGCGTGAAATATTTGCCGAGTGTCCAATATTTGCCGAGTGTTTGGCACTCGGCAAAGGGCTCTTTGCCAAGTGTCAGTTTTTGCCAAGAGTTTGGCACTCGGCAAAGACCTCTTTGCCGAGTGTCTGTTTTTTTGCCGAGTGGATACCCTAATACACTCAGCAAAGAGGCCCTTTGCCGAGTGTCAAAATTTTGCACTCGGTAAAGAGTCCGGCACTCGGCATAGGCCGGTTTTCCGGTAGTGATCATAGCCAGATCAAGGCTTGGTCCGGTACTGATATCTTCTCATTACTCTCGGGTGGGTCTAGAAACCGGCAGCGATAGCATAACCCCGTCATTGCTAGTTGCCCTCTGCCGAATCTGATTTGAGCAGTGATGTTGGGTTTAGACCTGGCAGTCATCCATGGATCTGCTGTAATGATAGTTCCATATTCTATACATTTTCAGTGTTATATGAGGACATACTCCATCGTCTCAAAAAGAATGTCATTGTAACGCGCTTCGCAAAGAGTCAGTGCAAACTGTTTTCCCAATGTAGTACGTAGATTGTTTCTCAAAAAAAAAAAAAATGTAGTACGTAGATTGAAAACAAAAAGATCCACGTGTCTGATGGGGAAACAGGGGGGGTCTTATCTTATGATTGATGTGTCTGACAAGGGCAAGGACTAGTCTGCACTCAGGGGTCTGTTTCACACAAAGTGCGAGGGCCTCTACCGAGCGCTAGAACTTCCATCGAGAGCCTGATGTCTAGCGCTCGGTAGAGTATCCCTCTACCGAGAGCCGCTCTCGGAGGAATCACGCTCTCGGTAGAGCTCCCTCTACCGAGAGCCCAACCCTCGGTAACTCGGGGCTCTCGGTAGAGTTTGAGTTCACCGAGAGCCAGCCCTCCGCAAAGCTCCGTCCTTGGTAGTGTTGACGCCCCCGCGTCTGGCAGCGGCCTAACGCCCCTATGCCGTCAACTCTACCGAGAGCGGGGTTAGGCGCTTCGGTAGATTATGGTCACTCTACCGGCGCCACGCCCCGCCCTCGGTGAAGACTGTTTACCGAGAGCCCTTGTTGGCTCTCGATAAATTGACCATATTTTTTTTTTTTGTTTTCTGTTTTTCATTCCACCTTGACAAACATAATTTAAAAAAAGAAGTCACATATATATCACATCCATACAAACTTGCATAATTTAAAACGTGCATAATTTAAAACAAGTCATTACAATCAAAAGATGTTCTACTACAACTACAAGTTCACTAGAAGTTCTACTACAACTTCACTACAAGTTTACTGCTGCGGTTTTGTTGCAATAACTTCGGTGAAGTGTAGGTCGCGATGTTGAAACCACAGATCTTCAAAATGTGCAACAACGTTCTAACTAATACATCCTCCTTTGCTTCACAACTACGACGACATGGTGTACTCGACGCGTTTAACCGAAATTTTGGGCGTGTCGCGGGGTCTCCAATCTTACGGGCAACCACCTTTGCTCGATATCCATCTCGTAGTGAGTGTTGGCATTGGATTAGCCCATGTCCAAACATAACCCAATGCCGACATTGCTTGGGTTAGAATGGATGCATAACTACACCCAAAGATAGGTTAAGTCATACACTTGAACCTGTAATTATTGGGAAAAAATTATGAGAACATATCGAGATTACCATATCATTTCTAGATATAAGCTAGGTGATAAATTAACATATCGAGATTACCACATCATTTTGGTTCATCCGAGCCAGGTTTGGCAGCCAATCCTGCAATATCATGCCTCATGTTCCTACTTTTAGCTGTCATCAGTAAAGAGGAGAATGTGGAAAAAGTGTACCCAATTTCTTCAAGCTTGTGTACACATCTCATGATAGCATATTTTTGTGCAACCGACGGCTGGTCCGTAGGTGCTTTTATTCCAGCCTCTGAGATTTGTATAGGAATTCTACTTCTCCTCCTCGGGCGTATGGAAAAGCTAATTCGACATTGGATTTGTCGACCCAGTTGACTATTAAGATAATGATAGTGCTGGACGTCCACTTGCTGAACCCCAAAGTACGAGAGACAGTGTTTAAGCCAAGTGATTTGGTCAATTGGCTGCAATACATTTAAAAATCATATAAATGGTAAATATACATATACAAATGTATTTGACAAATTGATTATACAAATACTTACTATTATTGGAACATTAGCCGCTATGGTGGGCATACATCTTGGATCAGGGTCAAATCCCTGGGTCATTACATGGCCAGTGAAACCTATGACTTTCGGGGGTGGAAGATTACATCTAGCCATCTAACATAAAGATATAGAAATTAGTTTTAATTTTTTTGCAACTTAACTACTAGTAGCATTATATACCACAACACATATTATTACAAAGAAATCATAGCAATATATACGGTAACACGGATCGACGGCGGTGGAGGGCGTGGGACGGACCACGGTGGACGGCGTCGGGGCTCATGGACGGCGGTGGTGGGCGGTGGACGGCGCGGTGGAGGGTGTCGGGGCTCGCAGACGGTGGTGGATGGTGTGGAGGAGGAGGGGTGGCGGGCGTGGGCGTTGGTGGGGGTGGTGGTGGCGGTGGTGGTGGTGGTGGTGGTGGTGGTGGCGGCGGCGTGGGTGGGGGTGGCGGTGGTGGCGCGGGTTGGTGGGGGTGGCGGTGGTGGCGGCGGCCGGGGCGTGGGTATGGCGGGTGGCGGCGGGGCTGGGTGGTGGTGGTGGTGGCGGCCGGCGGTGGTGGGGTGGCGGTTGCGGCGCGGCGGGCGCGGGCGAGGCGAGCGGGGGGGCGGCGGCGCGGGCGGCGAGCGCGGCGACGGCGGTGGGCGGCGGATTGGCGCGGGCGTGTGTGTATGGGAGATAGAGGGGAGTGAGGGGGGAAAAAAGATAAGTCCCGCTCTGGATAAGGCTTTACCGATGGCCGCCAGCGCGGCACTCCAGAAACGCTTGTTCATAGGTCCTTTATCGAGAGCCGCAGGCACAGCCCTCGGCAAAGTATCTTTATTTTTGAAATTTTGAATTTTAGAATTTTTGAATCCAAATTTTTAATTCGAAGTGGGGCACCCCGCCGACGGGCACTTTACCGAGAGCAGGGCCAAACCCTCGGTAGAATGTGGTCATTTTACCGAGGGCTTTGACGCAGGACCGTCGGTAAGTTTTTTGCCGAGAGCCTTAGTTATGGCCCTCGGTAAAATGATTTTTTTTGGAATTTGGCATCTAAATTTTTGTGTGTGGTTTATACAATGCCTCATAGTTCATGTCCAAATTTGAGATTTTTTTAAAACTCTTTAGTATATATTTTGATTTTATTTCTTTTAATTGAATTTTCTTTTATAAGTCAAATTTGAGCTGGAAGCCATTCGAATAGAGGGGAGACATGAACGGAAAAATGATATTCATATTCGTGAGTGCAATGTGAGGCCTTATCCAGGGATAGACCCAAAAATTTGAACATCTTGTTCACGGAACATGACCATTCACTTGCGGGTGAATAGTTTTTAAATTATATAAAATGCAAGCGAAGTTGAAAAATCATGAAACTTGTCGAGTTGTCGTGATATCGTATGTGGAGACATGTGAAAAAAAATTTGGGAAGGTTTCATTGACGTTGGCTCATATGATGGCTAAAACCCGGGACAACTCCCACGAGTTCTATTATCACATGTGGTATATGTCACGGGTTTCCATCGTATGAGCCAACGTCAATGAAACCTTCTCAAATTTTTTTCACGTCTCCACGTATGATATCACGACAACTCAACAAGTTTCAAGATTTTTGACATCGCTTGCATTTTATATAATTTAAAAACTATGCACCCGCAATTGAATGGTCATGTTCCGTGAACAAGATGTTCAAATTTTTGGGGTCTATCCCTAGATGAGGCCTCACATTGCACCCATGAATATGAATATCATTTTTCCGCTCATGTCTCCCCTCTATTCGAATGGCTTCTAGTTCAAATTTGACTTATGAAAGAAAATTCAATTAAAAGAAATAAAATGAAAATATATAGCAAAAAAGTTTTTAAAAATCTCAAATTTGGACATGAACTATGAGGCATTGTAGGAAGCACACACAAAAAATTTGGATGCCAAAATCCAAAATAATAAGGATATTTTGTCGAGTGCCATTAACAGGGTTCTCGGCAAAAAACTTTTACCGAGGGTCCTACAGGGTGACCCTCGGTAAAGTGACCAAAGTCTACCGAGGGTCCTGCAGGACACTCGGCAAAATTTGAAATGTCAACATTTGACCAAAAAATTGGATGCCAAAATTTAAAAAAAATAGTTTTCCGAGCACCACCTGTGGGACACTCGGTAGAGGCCCTGTCTATAGGACCTTTACCGAGGGCCGAGGCCCCGGCGCTCGGTAAAGGACCTAAGTTCAACACTTATCCATTTCCCCCACTCCCTCGCTCTCTCTCTCTCTCTCTCTCTCACACACACACACACACACACACACACACACACACCCCCACTCCCTTAGCCTCCCACTCCCTTAGCCACCCCCGAGCACGCCCCGCCCCCGCCACCCCAGAGCACGCCCTCCCGCACCACCCGCCGCCCAGCGCTGCGCCGCCACCCGCGCCCGCGCGCGCCCTCCCAGATCCACGCCGCCACCATCCCCGGCCGTTCCCGCCGCCACCCGGCCGCCACCGCACCGCCCCGCCTCCCCCGTGCGTGTCCCACCGCCTCCCCCCCCCCGCCCACACCCGCCACTCCCACCACCACCGCGCCCGACACCACCACCCACGCCGGTTGAGGAGGAAGAGTAGGGGAAGGAGCACGAAGGAGGAAGAGGAAGAGGGGAAGGGAAGGAGGAGGAAGAGGAAGAGGGGAAGGAGGAGGAAGAGGAAGAGGGGAAGGAGCAGGAAGGAGGAAGAGGAAGAGGGGAAGGGAAGGAGGAGGAAGAGGAAGAGGGGAAGGAGGAGGAAGAAGGAAGGGGAAGGAGGAAGAGGAGGGCGCGTTGTTCTCACGCCCCGCTCATCCATCGACACCGCCCGACGTTGCCCCGGTCCCGCAACGCCCAAGCGGCAACCCTAGCATCGGCCCGAACCCCAACCAAGGTAAATATGACTCAACCAATTTCGAGGGTGATTGTGTATGCTTGTATCAATGTGTTTCGACAATGATATGTGGATTGAATGCATAGGCAAGTGTGGTTGTCGTGCCGTACACTTTATTGCAGGTTTGGACACCTCACCGCTTGGGGAGGTGCTATCGAAATTTTGAACTAAGCCCCCTATGTTTTTTTTTTTTTTAGAGTATCCCGTCGAGTCGAAGCCGAGTAGCGGGTCCGCTCGACTCGCTTTTGCCTCGCCACCGCCACCCTAGGTATGATTAACCCCTCGCATGGTCTTAGATTGTGGAACCTAGTTAGGCATCTCCTGTCCGAAACAGATATGGCTGGAGGTATGCAGATCTTTGCATATCCACGACCGTATCTGTTTCGGATTGTCCACGTTTTTTGGACAGCCCGTGGATGCGTAGATGGGTTACTTTCCATGTTCCGTTCGACCGAGGTAGAGTTTGGTGTCACCTTCCTGTTGTTCTCCGGATACACACTCTCCCTGGCGGGACGTGTATTAGGAGAACAGCGGGGAGGTGCTGCCGAAATTCTGTCTCGGATAGGAGCGGCGCATGGAAAGTAACCTCATCTATGTATCCGCGGGTGGGATTAGGACCTATCCTCACCTATTAGATAGTTGGAATGACATGGGTTACCTTACTCGCTCATACATATGCTAAAGGATGGACGACCGTCAGTGGATGTACACGGGCCGTAGGAGCAGGTGGGATTTTGATATTGAGTGGATGACCAAGACAAATGAATTCTTGAACCTTGCATTTGGCAACCAACCAACACATGTTCTAGTTTTATGTCCCTGCTTCAAGTGTGGCAATATGAGAAGAAGAAACAGGGTGACTGTGGGTAAACATCTTCTGTTTCATGGATTTACACCGGGATATACCGTGTGGAGATACCATGGTGAAAATCAACGTATGAGAGAGGAGGTGGTGATACCACATCTCGACACTTTTGATGCGATGCCGGGGTAGCGTAGATGATGCCTACGAAGCATGTTTCGCCGACTCTCATGAAAGGGAGGGGATGACGGAAGATGCACAGGAGTTCTACAAGATGATGGAGTCGGCAACTAAACCCCTCCACGAGCACTCTGAGGTTTCTCACCGATCTTTGTTGGACGCTTAATAGGGTTGAAGGCCGACCTAAACCCGAGTCGAGAAGGCTTCGATAAGATGTTGATTTGTGATTGCCACCCCGCCCAAAGCCCCACAATCTACCACTCAACCAACACGCAGAGAAAGTCCTCAAAGCACTTAAGATGCCGTACGAGCAGAAACATGTTTGCCCGAAGGGGTGCGTCCTATTTAGGAATGAACACACAAATGCAAAGTACTACCCAAAGTGTAAATCCTATAGGTTCATGGAGGTAGACTGTGGTAATGGTGAGAAGAAGCAGCTTAACATCATCGAGAAAATCCTACGGTACCTTCCGTTCATACCGAGGATCCAACGCCTATTCATGATCGAGGAATCGCGCGCAGATGACATGGCACAAACAGGGCAAACGATACCATCCTGACAAGATGGTACATCCATCCGATGGTGAAGCTTGGCGCTACTTCGATGAGAAACATCGTGACAAAGCCGGTGAGTCTCGTAACGTACGTGTTGCGCTAGCAACAGATGGGTTCAATCCTTACGGGATGATGGCTGCCCCATACACATGTTGGCCCGTGTTCGTTATCCCCCTCAATCTCCCCCCGGTATCGCCTTTCAACGACAAAATGTATTCTGTTCGTTGATCATTCCGGGTCATCCGGGGAGTAATATGGGCGTGTACATGGATCCTATTTGGGATGAATTGGTCAATGCTTGGAATGATGGCGTATGGACATACGACCGGGCTACAAAGAAAAGCTTCAAAATGTATGTGTGGTACCAGTACTCCATCCATGACTTCTTGGCGTATGGTTTATTAAGCGCTTGGTGTGTACATAGGAAGTTCCCATGTCCAGTATGCAAGGCCGCTGTAAGGTTCCACTGGTTGCAAAAGGGGGGCAAGTATTCATCGTTCGACTTACTTCGTCAATTCCTCCCTCTTGACCATGCATTTAGACAAGACCTCAAGAACTTTACAAAAGGTGTCAAAGTTCTAGATCCTGCGCCGCACATGTCGACTACTGCCGAGGTTCATGCTCAGATAGATGCTCTTGTGGCCAAACCTGAAGGTGGTTTTGTGGGATATGGTGTGCAACATATGTGGACTCATAGGTCGGGCCTGACGAGGCTCCCATATGTTGATGACCTTCTTGTACCTCATTACATTGACTACATGCACACCGAAAGGAATATCGCCGAGGGACTATGGGGAAGTGGACATGGCAACGTTATGCGATAGGCCAAGGCAAGAGATAAGGCCTCCCATAGCTGGCAAGAGATGGAGTAGGCCTAAGGCCGATTACATGTTGACCGTCCCACAAAGGAAGGAAGTGCTTCAATGGATCAAGACACTAATGTTCCCAGATGGGTATGCAGCGAATCTGAGGAGGGGAGTGAACCTAACTACTCTTCGAGTCAACGGGATGAAGAGTCATGACTTCCACGTATGGATTCAACGGCTTCTTCCGGCGATGGTCCGAGGCTATGTCCCTGAGCATCTATGGCTATTGCTGGCAGAGTTGAGCTATTTCTTCCGCCAGCTTTTTGCCAAGGAGCTATCTCCCACCGTCATCAAAGGTTTGGAAAAAACGGCACCTGTGATGCTCTGTAACTTGGAGAAGATCTTTCCACCTGGCTTCTTCATGCCGATGCAGCATTTGATTGTGCACCTCGCGTATGAGGCTCGTATGGGGGGGCCACAACAGTCCGTTGGATGTATCCAATCGAGAGAGTTCTAAAGACTGTACGCAAAAAATATAGAAATAAAGCCAGACCTGAGGCGTCCATTGCAGAAGCATATCTTGTGGAGGAGGTGTCAAACTTCACACAGAAATACTATACTGTGAAGCTTCCTAGCATGCATAATCCACCCCCTCGTTACAATGCCGGCGAAAATGAATCGACCCTCAGCCTTTTCCGAGGCCAACTCGGAACCTCAAGTGGTTGGACCACTAAGCAACTGAACAATGAAGAGTGGCGGAATATCATGCTATACGTGTTGACCAACCTGGACGAGACTAAACCATAAATACGGTAAGCTCTCAACAAACTTGTTTCAATACACCGTCACTTTTCAACATCCAACCCCCTTGTCTCGTTGGTACAGGCAATTCATTCGACAATCCTGGCATGAATCGAGGGATCCTACCCCACAAGAAGAAGATACCATTCTTTCACAGGGTGCGGGAATAGGAAGCCCTGATTTTATTTCGTGGTTCAAAAGAAAGGTAGTGTCCATTCCAGCTCTATTTATCTTGACATTTCTAGTTGATCGTACATTTTCAATAATATAACGATCTTGCCTGGTTGACCTTACAGGCCCAAACCAATCCCTCTATGTGTGCCGGGTTGAGACAGGTTGTAAAAGGCTATGAAAGAAGGGTTAGGTCATTTAACGGTTATGATGTGAACGGATATCGTTTTCACACAGCAAGCTACGAACAGAGCCGGCCCAATCGGAAAACCACAAACAGCGGAGTGTTTGTGCCCGGCCTTGATGACCGTGACTATTATGGCAGACTTGAAGAAATATACGAACTTTCGTTCTACGGCCCCAAGCATCTTAAACCTGTCATATTCAAATGCCATTGGTTTGACCCTGGTCGTGGAGGGGTTCGACGGAGCCTGAACATTGGGCTCATCGAAGTTCGACGGGATTCTGTGTATTCAGGAGACGATGTCTACGTTGTGGCTCAACAGGCTGTGCAGGTTTATTACACGCCATACCCTTGCCAAACCAAAACTTATCTTAAGGGTTGGGATATTGTGCATAAGGTAGCGCCACACGGTAAACTACCTGTCCCAATCGATGAAGATTACAACTTGATCAACCCAGACACATATGATGGAGAGTTCTTTCAAGAAGATGGGCTACCAGGGAGATTTGTGATAGAGTTACCCGACGCGATTGAAATGGATGTAGACAACGAAATAGCTGGGGACGAGGACGACGCTGGAGATGAGGTCACAAATGAGAGAGACTTACAAATGCTTGAGCGATTACAATTAGGCCATGATGATGAATACAACATTCATCCTTCGGATATATATGAATATTTGGACAATTTTGATAGTGATGACGACTCATATGATCCAACTAATCCCATGTAATACTATGTTTTTTGTTTATCTAAGTTTTCAATAATTTTTGTCCTTCTCTAATGTTTTTACTGATGAGTCGACATTTTGTTTAATTGCAGGTGACTGAAAGAAGATGGTGGGCGGCCGTGGCTCGCGTCAGAGGAGGCGTCGGCGGCGCAGGGGTCGACCAGGAGGAGCAGTAGGAGGTCCGGCGGTGGAGGACGGCCCTGAGCAGGAGTTGGTGCCGTAGACCACCGACGAGGACGAGGAGGGGGACGGGGAGGAGTATGATGATTTTGGAGGGTCCTCTAGTTCTAGTGTGTACTTGCGAGATCCCGCGAGCCTCTCTCAGGTTCCCCACGTGGACCACCATCCAGTGATTTGCCCCGATGGGCAAGTGTAAGTAACTCTTGATGTTATCACCAATTTTTAATTTGAACTGTTGAGAGAAACTAATCTTTTGTCCTACTCTCTTGTGCAGGAGCTGGGTGGTTTGGTCGGGTGGTTCCACACGCTCCCCCAACGGCATCCTTGGTCTCCTTGTCAGGAAGCACTTCCCTGGCATCGTCACTTACAAAGGCAAGGACGAGCCAGCCTACACGTATGCCCACTACGAAGCCGCCCCAGACGCTGAGTACGGCAACGTGGCGGAGCACGTGAAGGCGGACTTTTGGGTAAGTCTTCGTTGCACAAACTTTTTGTCTATACATCGCATTCATTGGACTAATCCGAACGTGTGACTATGGATGATTCACATTTGTATGCAGAGTTTCTGGAGACCAGCGGCAGGATATGAAGAGCAGGCGGATAGGGTGTTCATCAAATCCTGCAAAAAGCGCATCGTCGACATGCATCACGAGGTGAAACACCAGTGCGTGATCACCTACTACGGGTCCAAGATCGCGACAGCGATCAAGGTATCGGACGCCAGAAAGATGGAGCTGACCCGAGAACAAGATTACTTTGAGGTACATGAAAAAAGTTAAAAGTTGATTTGTTTTGAGCTTATAATTTTGTTTCATCTAACCTTCTAATATGTCATGTAGACGATCCCCCATTGGTGCATCAACGATGTCCCGTGCTGGACGATGATCGTGGACAGGTGGTTCACACAGGAGTTTCAGCAGAGGCACAACGTCTTATGGGAGCGACGTTTGGCGATGGGAGGTCCAGCACACCATCAAGGCAGCCGCAACCTCACCGCATACAAAGAAAGATGGGTACGTGCATTCTTTTATCAATTGTAACGCTCAATTCTGCCTAGTTTCTAATCATCTCGTCTTTCTCGCAGATGAAGGCACACCCAGGGCAGGAGTGCAACAACTTTGGGGCATTCTGCATGTCCCACAAGGGCAAGGCGACGTCCGACGTAACCTAGCTGAACGACCGCCCGAGGCTTACAACAACCCGAACGTGTACGTAAAGATCCACGACTACACCGAGGCGGCAAAGAAGGTCCAAGGGCCGACTTTGATCCGTTCGGTCGGGGACATCGATCCGACATCGTGATGGCGTTGGGAGGAGGCAAGCAAAGCATGAACGGTTGTGGATTGCCGACGGCTACATCGACGACTCGGGCTAAGTCTCTCACAGATCCGAGCATAGAGCACGAGTAGTAGCCTGCCTATACACCTGCGTCCTAGCCCTGTACAGACGCGTCTCGAAGAACTCCAGGTTATTCCTTTATCAAACAGATTTCTTTACGCACCTTAATTAGGTTTGCATGACTAAAACTTTGGATTGAAATATCAGAGGCCCGGCTAGAAGAGTCAGAGCGACAGCGGCAGGCGGCGGAGCTGCGTTTCGGGCCCAACAGGAAACCCAGGTGAAGCAACTAGCGGAGCTCATGAACTACCTCCAGACACAGCAGTCCGCTCTGCCAGCTACGCTGCTAGCGGCGTTTGCTACGCCTCTGACACAACCTACTCCTGTGAGTATGAAATTGCCTTCACTTCTGCTTTGCTTGTGGATGTGGATCACCTCTAACCCATGCAACCTCTTCTCCTTTGTGCAGCCGGCTTCGGCGGGATCGAACCTTGCGCCGCCTCCTCCCCATGATGATCAAAGGTCTCCTTCGCCGGGCGTGCAACAACATCCCCCTCTTTGATGAGCTTGTGGTGGACTTGTGGTAATTTGTTTGTGACTTTTGATAGGATGATGTGGAACTTGATGAGTTGTGGAACTAGAGTTGTGAAACTTGATGACTATGAGTTGTGGAACTAGACTTGATGACTTGTGATGGATATTGGATGACTTAATCTATGTTTGGATCATGGATGTGATATATATGTGATAAATGAGTTGTATCAGTGCATGGATGTGATATATATGTGATATATGATTTATATGTTATATTTGTAAAGGTGGAATGCAAAAACAGAATTAAAAAAATATATATATGGTCACTTTACCGAGTGGTGCTGGGAAAATTGGGTTCTGGGATCCCCAATTTCCTAGATATACCGAGCACAACACTCGGTAAACACGGCGCTCGGTAGAAATATGGTCGATTCACCGAGCGCAGCGTTGGCTCTCGATGAAATGACCATAGATATACCGAGCGCCAGGCTGATATGGCTCTCGGTAGAGAGGGTTTCACTGTTTTTAAAAATTAAAATCTACCGAGAGCCCCCCGGGCCTCTCGGTAGATATAGTTTTAAAGTTTTTAAAACAAAACTTCACCCGAGCGCGTAAAAGGGGGCTCGGTGAAGTGGACGCCGCCGCCGACGTTCACCTTCCTTTGGCGAGAGGAGGGGGCTCGTTGAACTTGACGTCGACGGTGGCAAACGCCGTCGACGTCGGGCCAGCTTTAGCGAGAGGGGCTTAGCCCTCGGTAGAGGTTGTACCGAGAGCCCGGGTTTGAGCTCTCGGTAAAAGCCCATTCCCGTGCAAAATTTCACCGAGGGGCTTCTACCGAGAGCGGCCCTCGGTAGAGCCTCTACCGAGCGCTCTGTGCCCTTTGTTGAGTGTTTCTGGCACTCGGTAGAGGAGCAGCCTCCAGTAGTGCGCGAGATGCTGACACTGACAGGAAAACAACCGTGGGCGGCAAGTGGATCCATCATTCCACAGAAGCGGCACTACAGCTGTTCATCTGCAGTTGGCCTTGAGTGTTGAGTCACCGCCGGTAGGTGATAGGTCCCCGTTCCACTTTTTAGTCGGATCATGACCTCCGGACAGAAGCACGATCATATCCTGGCAAATAAAATGTTCTCACAAGTAGCTTACGGAGTGAGCAGAGCTCCCAGTCCACCATCACCAGCTCAAGAAGACTAGTTAGCCAGTGTCAGTCATGCCATCCCACTCATCACCATTAGTAACAGGATTAGTATGTCTCAGTGCGGTGGTGGCCGTGGTTCCGATGCCATGGCTCGCCAACGCCGTCGCCGCGGCCGGGGAGGGTAGTATTAGCGGTCCGGACTGCCAAACATCATGCGGCGGCGTGGACATCCCTTTCCCGTTCGGCATGGGACCTGATCACTGCTGGCTGCCGGGATTCGAGACCACGTGTAAGGACACCGGCAACGGCGTCCTTAAGCCGTTCATATTTACAATCAACGATGATACTAAAGCAAAAGAGACTGTAATGGAGGTCCTCAACATCTCTCTGGAGCAAGGTGAAGCCAAGCTGCTCCAACCTATCTCTTCTTACTGCTACGACGCTGCGTCTCGGACGATGGTGCCCAACGTGTGGCACTGGAGAATGGCCAATTACAGTTTCTCCAGCACGGCCAACAAGTTCACGGTGGTAGGGTGCCGGGCGCTGGCGTACATCGGCGACAACAGACGGAACAACGTTGATGCTATGTACCAGACCGGGTGCGTGGCCATGTGCTTTGGAGGCAAGATGTCCCTAAACCCTTGCTCCGGGATGGGATGCTGCCAGACGTCCATCCCCAACGGTCTGCAGTATTACCAGGTGTGGTTCGACGAGCGCTTGAACACCACTGGGTGCAGCTTCGCGGCGCTCATGGACACGTCCAGCTCTAACAACATGTCCTCGCCGGAGTTCATCAAGAATAACTCACCGCGGGCATTCAACCGCTCCCGCGGTGGAAAGGCGCCTGTGGTCCTTGACTGGTCCATCGGGAAGGACAACTGCACGACGGCAGTCATCAGAAACCCTGCAGGATACGCGTGCCGTAGCAACAACAGCTTCTGCTCGGACGCAGCCAGCGGACGAGGCTACATCTGTAAGTGCAACCAAGGTTTCGACGGCAACCCTTACCTTCCTGACGGCTGCCAAGGTGAATCCACTTCCTAGCTAGCCTCTCTGTTGTACTACTATATCTCACAATCCTTGTTAATTTTCTTGTTATATATAGTTATTCACTTCTATCCTTATTCCTTACACATACGAAAAACATATAACTGAGGAAAATATTTAATCTAATTGTCTTTGAGATTAGTTCAATAATGTTTAGTAGTTACAGGGTTTATTAGTTTCCTTTATGCATGCCACGTCAATGAAAATATTTAATCTAATTGTCTATTAAGGCCCTGTTGGCATAGCTCAGGTTCCTCAGTTTAGTTTTTTTTCTTCACGAGCAGTTTTCTCAGTGAAGCTAAACAAATTTTGAAAACCCGTTTAACAAACCAACTTCACATGGTACACCAAAAGCTCTTGGGTGTAGCTACTTCTATCTATTCTTCAATAAGTTATCTTGCCTATGGGTGCATACTCATTATTAGATTGAATATATATGTTTAGAGTGAAATGCGCCGTGGGTCCTTAAACTTTTCCCCACTTCTCATCTGGGTCCATGAACCTTTTTTTTGCTCATCTAGGTCCAAGAACTTTTCTCCACTTCTCATCTGGGTCCATAAACTTTCTATTCGCTCATCTGGGTCCATAAACTTTTTTTCACTTCTCACCTAGGTCCACAGCAGGCCACATAGGAACTCTGGTACCTACGTGTCCGCTGATGTGGCACCAAGTGCTCTCTTTTCTAATTTCATAAAATGGCTGAAACTTCAAAAAATTGTATAAAATCATAGAAAAATCATAAAAGAAAAATCCAGTTTTGTTAGTCTCCACATGAATAGATCTATGCAATAGATATATAATATGACATACTTTAGGTTAAAGTTTTTGTTGTAGCTGTAGATCTATGTAAATCTATGTGTTTATGTGTTTAATTCATAATTGCAGCTCCTGTGCTCCAATAATTGTGGTGAAATTTTTATGATATGCTACTCATTGTATGCTTGAACTATGGTAAAAATTTCAGCTTCAGTGGGGCACATATGACTGAGATATTGATTTACCTAGGTTTATGCTTGTTTAATAGTTAATAAATAGTCCCATTTAACTATTTATTAACTATTAAACAAGTATAAACCTAGATAAATTAATAACTCAGTCATATGTACTCCACTAAAGCTGAAATGTTTACATATATATAGTTGAAGCTCAAAAAAAGAGTTCATAGACCTAGATGAGAAGTGGAGAAAAGTTTAAGGACCCACATCGCATTTCATTCTATATGTTTATATGCTTATTTTGAGACACTTCAAATCTTACCACGAGAAAAGATTTAATATAGCTAACATTTTTCTAGTATATTATTATAATTCCATTATACTATTGTAGTATCGAATAAAATAAGTATGATCACATACTCTATGTATATTTTTACACTAAACGTACATACTACACCAGATAGAGTAGTTAGTACCATCGCATACTCGTATACATACACGTCGCTTGACCATATATGCCAAGATATATACACACATGAGAGTATTATATAGGATCCTTTGGCATATGTTTTTGAAACGTGGACGTTATGTTTATTGTAGACATTGATGAGTGCAAACACGGTGATAAGTACCCATGCTACGGAGAGTGCGTGAATACAAATGGTTCCTTCACTTGTCAATGTCGTGCGGGTACCCGAGGAAATGCATCAGATGGAGAATGCCACAGAGATCCCTTGCCTCCCGGAACTCGGGTGGTCGCTGGTACGAGCATTTTTCTCGATTTTTTATTTTTACTATTTTTATTACTATTTTAAAATTACCTGCTCCTAAAAGTTTTTATGGATCTGACACTTTTTGTCATTCCAATACCGCTGTCCGCTGGCGTGACAAAATCAAATTACCGCGCCATAAGCATAGGCACGACAACATCTGCCATATGTCAGACAACGTTTCTAACATCGAAAACCTTGTCATGCGATCCCATTAGTATGACAATACTGCTTTGTTGCACCACCTGGAATGCCATATCAAGGCTGAACACTAGAAAAATCATAGTTTTTGATACAACGTCGGATGGAAGATGCATTTTATACGTAAATTGTAGATCTCGATGAGATTTACAACTTTTTAGCTTCGAGTGTTTTTCTTTTAAGGACGTTAACATGATAAAAATATATAAAATTTTAGGAGCATAATAATTGCGTACTAGTGCTTGTCGCATTAAAAACAATATCTTTTTGTATGGTGTGTGAAATGAGATATTTTTTACATCAAAGTTGTAGCTCTCAATGTGATCTACAACTTCATAGTTTTGAGTTTTACATTTGAAATCGTTAAAACACGAAAAATAATATAAAATTTCAGCAATATAATAATCATGTATGAGAGATTGTCTCACTAAAAAATAATGTTTTTTTATGGCGGCACTTTTTAAGGTATGTGGCAATAGGTATCTCTCGCAATGCCTCGTATGTCGGTACGTTGTTGCTTGTAGAGTTGCAACAACACTCCATTGTGTTGCAATTGGGGAAAACGTATTGCAACACCAAAACAAACCATGGCGCAAACTTTTGACCACAGTTAGTGTGGCAATGCTTCCCAACGACAAATTTTGTGTTGCAAGTGAGCAAGCTATATAGATAACTAATTATAACTAATTACACTAGCCAGACTAGCAAGAAGCTCTACACAAGATATGAACTACGGAAGTAAAGAGCAAGTGCGATAGTGAGCAATACCGAACTGGGCAAGTGTCAAATAGAAATCCAATGAGACAAATGACACAATATTTATCCCTTGGTTCGGTTGCTTGCCGGCAACTTAGTCCACTTTGTGACAATGCACTCACTTGGTGGGCCACATGCCAATAGGCATTACACACCTAGCCTTACACAAAGGCACTGTAAGAATCAACACAACGTGTGGGCACGAGCAATCCACTATATTACCTTTCTGTGATCTCCCGTGGGGACAGAAGGTGAGGGTATAGAAGGCGCCATAACATGCAAATTTATCGCTCATGCATGCTGACACACTGTGTATGCTTATATTAATCAAACCCTAATTTATTAATATCGATAGAAGTGGGTAATGTACAAATATCTACATGCTCTGTGGTTATTTAAGAAAATTTTAATTGAAGATATTGATTATGATTTAGATGTAGATTTGAAAGGATATTTAATTTTCTTAGTAATGAGATGAAAATTAGTTTACATAAATTATTTATTGTAGTAGCAGTACATGGGTAATTAGATGCAAATTTAGGTCTTCTTTAGATCATGTTTCTTAATGGCATATGTGGGTAGTTTAAATATAGAGTCATGAGTTATTTATGTTGTTTTATGTGCTTAATAGCAGAGGTGGGCAATTACTTAGAATAGATCCAATAGCTATTATTATCAATGGTAATTATGTTATACCAAATTGATAATGGTCATATGTTTCAGATTTTTGTGAGAAACTTCTAGGATCTATCTTTTATTTTCCTATTGTGTCTCATGAGGATTAATGTGGAGGCTCCATTAAGGACCTCTAGGTAGCATTTCTAGTATTTATTTTTTTTCGTATCATGACATGCATTTAGTTAACCTAATCATTAAGACATATAAACTCTTATTGCATCCCTTCTTATGACTTCATGAATTATAATTTAGCTTTCACTTTTAACCAAGTTATATATTGTTTTCCACATGTTAAGTAGAAACTGTAGTGTTTTTTTTTAATTTTTATGCAAAAATTTTTTTTTATTGAAAAGAGTTTAGGTCTATGTAATATTGTTTTCCACATGTTAATTAAGTTGAAACTCAGATTGCACGCTACCACCGAATTTGTTCAATTTGTTATATCACATAATTATACATGTGTAGTATAATTTTTATATATCATACAGTGATAAAAGGTTTTAAATTACCATTATTGTGATGACATAATGTTTAGAAAAAAATGTATAAAGTTATTTAAAGCAACTTATGAAATTCATTATTAGGGAGTATTATTAATATAATTTAAAGGGTCAGATGTTTTGATTATTTAATCATCAGATGGTAGAGGTGCGTATAGAGTCTACCAAATTAAGGGTAAGTTTTGATTATTGTGAGAATTTTTAGGGTTTATGTTTTTTTCCTAGCATGTCTTGTGAGGGTTAACGTGGGGCCTTCGTTTTAGATCTCTAACTAGTAATAGTAAGATGATTGGTAGATTGATGACCACACTATCAGTGTCTACGTTTCTACGAACAATTTGATCTTGGAATACATTATTAATTTCCGATTATCATATCTCCAGGAATTTTGGCCGGACTTTTGGTTGCCCTGATTGCATTTCTTTCCACCGAAGTTTTCCTCCACAAAGCGAACAAGAAAAGACAAGCCTACTTTGAGCAGCACGGAGGCCGGATGCTGTCGCGAATTCTCGAAACAGATGGCAACAACACCTTCAAGTTATACGACAGAGGAGACCTAGTGAAGGCCACACATGGCTTCCAGAAGGCCAACATCGTCGGGGAAGGAGCACACGGCACCGTCTACAAGGCCATCCTCGGCACTGCCACTGTCGCGGTGAAGCGATGCAAGCAGATCGAGAAGACCAGGACAGATGAGTTTGTCCAGGAGCTGGTCGTGCTCTGCCGCGTCAACCACCCAAACATCGTCAGGCTCCTCGGCTGCTGCCTCCATTTCGAGGCGCCCATGCTGGTGTACGAGTTCGTGCCCAACGGGACCCTAGGCGATCTACTCTATGGCAGGCCTCGGCGCCGGGTGACGCTGCCGACCCGTCTGAGGATCGCCGCGGAGACCGCAGAGGCCCTGGCGCACCTGCACGCGCCGCCGCACCCGACGCTCCATGGCGACATCAAGCCTCAGAACATTCTGCTCGGCAAAGGATGGGTGGCCAAGGTGTCTGACTTCGGGTGCTCAACTATCAATGACAACGTGCAGGTGGTGCCCAAGGGCACGCTCGCCTACCTTGACCCTGAGTTTCTCAAGGACTTCCAGATAACCGACAAGACCGACGTCTACAGCTTTGGCGTCGTCCTGATTGAGCTCTTGACTGGTAAGAACCCACAGGTCAAAGAATGGAAGAACCTGACCGTGATGTTTCAGGACAGCATGGGAAATGGCACACTTGGAGATCTTCTAGACCATGACATAGTCGATGAAGCCAGCAAGGGAGGACTGATCAATGCGGCTGCGCAGCTCGTGAGCCGATGCATTGCTGTTCCAAGCAAAAGGCCGGCCATGGGAGAGGTCGCAGTGGAGCTTCGGCAATTCTCAGATCAAATGCCGGAAACCCCTGAGGCGCAAATGGCTCTTGAGCAGGTTGAGGTTGGCAGTTATAGCTACACCGCCAGCACTGAGGGCCAAACTACCGGATCTTATAGTAATCTTGCAGCACTGAGCACAGAACTCGCCCGATGATTTGGAACGGAGTTTGCTAAAGGTTACATTAATTGTGTTAGTGCTTGGCACAGTCGCGTCCTGTTATGTGTGACTTATCTATGTTTATTACAGCAGTTCATGAAATGCGTGGTGCTGGGTCCTCCGTTCACCCTAATGGCAATGGTGGAAACGGACACAAATATTGTAATAATCTGCACAATTGTTGCCTTCGACAGTTATGGATGATGACGACTTCCTGTCAATCAGAGCTTCCATGTACAATTGATTTATTTTTTTTCGTGAACGGGGTTGAACCCATTGTACAATTGATGGAATATATATCCTATTTGTAGGCTTTTCATAGCCATGCCTTCGAAGAAGGGTAACGACATCTATAGATGTCGTCAACACCGAATCGAAAACTAAGATTTTTCAACCACAACGATCGAGCCGCCTTCCACTGGTTGCAGCAGAGACACCGAGCCGGCCACCGGCATGCATGGCCAGCCGCAACTATGCCAAACAACATACACCACTTCCATCTAACAGACCCACCAACTGTAGATCGCTTAGAACAAGGTTAACGGTTTCGCCGGCAGCCGGCTGGATACACAGGCCAGGTCACTTGTAGCCGGAAGTAGCAGACACACATATAATAGGTTAGCTATCTGTCAGCATCCCTTCCTCGTCAGCAGCAGGGGAGGAAGACGTCGATGCTCCAGCGCTGGCTTCCAGTTCGGGACGGCCCAAGAGGACGACGAAGCCCAACAACAATTGTGTTCGGCCCTCAGTGGCAAGTGTAACAGAGAGAGAGAGAGAGCGAGGAGTGAATATAAAATCCGAGAGTTGAGACGAGAAAGCCATTGAACTTGTATTGAACAAGTATTCTAAATTCAATCCTTCCTCGTTAAGACAATTCCTCTGTTCGTCGCCTTTCTCCTGCTACCTGCTATCCGCTCCCCAACTCCGTCCCTATCAATTGGTATCGGATTCCTCGTGATCCATCCTAGACGCGATTCCATCCAACCACCCACACTTTACCCGATTGCAACGCTCGCGCTGCGTGATGGAGCCCAACATGCAGCGCTTGCTCGATGAGTTTTCTCAGCTCAATCGGCGATTCGACACTCAGGACGGGCGTGAAAGTGTGGGAATTGGTGTAGTATTCCATATATGTTATGGGGTACATATATGCATACAGGCGTGATTACATCCACAAATAATAGGCCTAATTATAATTGTGCTAACACTCCCCCACAGTCTAATCGTGAGCATCGCTAACATTGAGGCTGGACCGAAACTCCTAGAACACCGAGGTGGGAAGGCCCTTGGTGAAGACGTCGGCGTACTGAGATGTAGTAGGAACATAAAGAACTCGAACGTGGCCGAGGGCAACCCTCTCTCGAACAAAATGGAGATCAATCTCAACATGCTTTGTCCGCTAATGCTGCATCAGATTGGTGGAGAGATATACAACACTGATGTTGTCATAGTAGACTAAGGTAGCATGGCGAGGCGGGTGGCGAAGCTCGAGAAGCAGCTGACACAGCCAAGTAGCCTCAACGACACCATTCGCCACAACACGATATTCGGCCTCGGCGCTAGACCGGGAGACCGTATGTTGACGCTTGGAGGACTAGCACACCAAGTTATCTTCGAGGAACACTGCATAGCTAGAGGTCGACCGGCGAGTGTCAGGACATCCAGTCATCGTCCATGTAAACGATGAGGTCTGTAGGTGAGGATTGGCGCATGGTCAGCCCGAGTGCCAGGTAGCGTAGGATCTGCTTGAGAGCAGTGGGGTGCGGCTCCCGAGGATCATGCATATTGAGGCAAATCTGCTGAATGGCAAAGGCAGTGTCCGGATGGGTGAAAGTCAAATACTGCAGGGCACCAGCCAAGCTGCAGTACTGTGTAGAGTCAGCAACAGGAGGTCCATCTGCAGATAATTTGGAGTGTAAATCAATAGGTGTGCTGCACGGCTTGCAGGCACTCATCCCGTCATGCTCCAAAATGTCCTGAGTGTACTGCCGTTGAGAGAGGAACAGTCCATCTGCAGTACGTGTCACGGAAATGCCGAGAAAATGATGAAACTGGCCCATGTCTGTCATAGCAAACTCACGTTGGAGAGCCTCAATAATATGCTTGAGAAAACTGGCAGAGGAAGCAGTGAGAACAATGTCATCCACATACAACAATAAATAAGCCATATCTGGTCCCTATGATATATGAAGAGCGAAGTATCTGACTTGGTTTCAACAAATCCAAGGGACATGAGGTGAGAGGCGAACCTGTGATGCCAAGCACGAGGAGCCTGCTTCAAACCATTCAAGGACTTGTTGAGCCTGCGACCCGATGCCGGACATGCTCAGGGACTCTGCCGCGGCGACGTGGCTACGCGTCCTCGGCCCCGGAGTGAAAGGTGGTGATCCTGGGCGCGGCAGGTGGCATCGGGCAGGACGCTGGCAGGGCGATTCCCAATGCACCACCGGACCGCGAGTGGGAGCACCTCACGCCGCCGTGGGGCTGCACAAGGCAGGCATGGGGGCGGCGCCAGTACGAGAGTATCCCATCGACGGGCCAGCGCCGGCCCGGGCTCCCCGTCGTGGCGTCCGTTCCTGATGGCGCAAGTCGAGTCCGAGGCACCGTGTTCGCCTCGGGATGGCGGACATCTCGTTAGTGCGCGGTGTCAAAGAGCACGAGGAAAGTGGTGGCGGCGACGGTGCCGGCCCGCAACGCGAAGTGGCATCACAAGGCGAGGGCAGTCGAGCCGGTGCTGCCAAGGCGTCGAGCAGCCCTTGTCGTGAGGAGGGCAGTCGAGCCGGTGCTGCCAAGGCCTCGCCCTCACTCAAGGACCTCAGGCGCTGCTCCTATCCGACGCCCGCGACGCCCTCCCCGCCGCCCGCCGTGCCCTGCTCCCCGTCCACCTCCTTCGTCTGCGCCCTGCTCTCCCCGTCTATCCTTCGCGGGCTCCGTGTCGCCGTCGACAAGCGCGACCCGCCATGGACCCATGCTACCTCCAGGAGCTCGCGGCGCCCCGGCCCTTGGCGCTCCCTGGCCGCTTACGTGCGGTGAGGGGCGAGCCCGTCCATGGCGCTCCCAGGCCGGCTGCGTCCGGCGGACGGCAAGCCGGCGGCGATGACGAGCTCCCGACGGCTGGTCCGGCGAGTTCCCACGGCGTCGACGACGAGCTCCCCTCTCCCTCTCTGCTGTCTCTCTCTCTCCGTTCGCGGCCAGCGTGCCTCGGTCTCCTCCCACACTGTGGGCCCCGTGCCCACGTCGGCGGATCCCGGACGCACGGTATCCCGCTAGGAATACCGGAGCGCCGACGTTTCCAGGATGCTCCCAGGACCACGCTGCAGGCAATTTCTTCCGGTAAGGCACATCCAGGATGTATTTCCACTTACCGGTGCGGGTAGTCTTTGGGATGATGATACCCTGAATCCGCGCCAGATGCTTTGTCGCTGCGCGTGCGTTGTCAAAGCTATTTTTCCTGCTCACCGAGTCACGCGTAGTCCACAGCTAGCTTGACCCGGACGACGACGACGGCCAAATGCATGTGATGGTAGGATTCCGGCAACGATGCATTATTGTGGATTTTGCCTAAACGAGACGCACGTGCGCCGCGTACTATGTCGTCCGTTCCGCTACCACGGCACACGACAAATGTCTATTTAGGCACGGGTAGGCTGGGCATGGGCTCCGTTGGCATGGGTGGTTGACAATGACGTGATGGGCTTCTGGCCCAGTGAGTCTGGCAGGCCTGATGGGCCTTGCCAGCTTAGCAAGACAAATTCCATCACAAAGCTACACATTGAATCATCAGTACATAAAGACATGATTCTTAAAAAAAAAAAAAAGCTGTAACTTTGTCATGTTTGGACTGTGTGACGATGACGACTCACAAATATCATTACAAAGGTGATCACTCGTATATTCTATCAACTGTACAATGAAGCTCTGATTGACGGGAAGTCGTCATCCATAACTACCAGAGGCAAATGTGCAGATTGTTACATTTTCAGTCGTCGTTTCCATCAATGTCATTAGATGGACAAGAAGGATGCTGCACCAAGCAATCCCACTACTACATGATTGATTTTGGGTGATACACTCCGAAACTTAACCGAGGCGGGCTCCCATTTTACCCACCATGTTTAATGCCTATGATTAACCGAGACGGGCATTTTTTATTTATCGAGGCGGACACTTTTACCCGGTCAATAGATTAACCGTGGCGGGCATATTACACTACTACAAAAAATCTTTTACAAGACCTTTCCATTTTATTAACCGTGGTGGTTTTTGAAAAAACCGTCATGGTTAATGCCTCGATTTACTGTAGCAGTTATTTCTACTTAACCATGGCAGTTGAAAAAAATGCCACGGTAAATTGATTAACCAAATATCAGCTCATCCGGGTAGCCCTAGAGGCCCAGTTTTGAGGTCACATATATATACGAGCACTAAGGGTTGATCCACTCACTTCCTCATCTCCCAGCCGTCACTCTCTCCCACCCAGCCTCTCACTCTCTCCTCTCCCTCCCAGCTTCCCACCACGAATCCCACGGTGGCAAGGGGCCGGGCTGCGGCGGTCCGCACGGGAGGGTCGGCCGGCGTGCCGCATCGGCCGGCCGAAACCGCCCGGCGGGACCAGGCGTGCCGCGCTCCACGTCGGGTCGCGCCGGGCATCAGCGCGGGAGGGCCATGCCGGGCGCGCGCGGGAGGGCCGTCCGGGTGTGCGGGAGGGCCGTCAAGGTCGCGCGCCACGGCCGAGATGTTTGCACTCCTGGGTCCCTAGCATGGCGGCGTCGAGCAGCAGCCCCTCCTCCACTAGCATGGCGCGTGGAGCAGCAGCAGAGAGGTGGAGGCGCCGGCGACCGTCCTCTTCCTCACTGGCACGGCGCGTGGAGCGCGCAGCGAGGGAGGTGGAGGAGCCGGATCTGGGGGTGGGGATGCCGGATCTGGTGCGCTCCTTGGTGGTGGCCTCCACCACCGAGCAGAGACGGCGACCTCCACCACTGAAACCCTAGCGGCGGCCAGGCCCGGATGTATGCCCAACCAGGCCTGGATCTGGGTTTTTTTCTAGGATTAACCATGGCAGTTTTTGGTGGATCTGAAAACCGCCACGGTTAATTTATCGATTAACCGCGACCTTTGCTTGGTGGCGGTTCTAAAAACTGCCACGGTAAATAAAAAAAAACCGTCACGGTTAATCATTTGTGTAGTAGTGTTATAAGGCCCGACTTCATCAAGGCCGTGACCCAACAGGCCCAACCTAGGCCCGATTTCCCTCTTTAAGTATAAATACACACCCTTACACATTGAGGGTTTCATTCACTCTTTGTTTCACTCCGCCTCCCTCCAGCCACCACCTCCCTCCACGCACGACTACGGTCGCTTGCTCCCTCTGCTCCCTCTACCGCGCCTCACTCCTACTCCCACAGCTACAGCCCCTCTCCTCCCTCTCTTAGATCCACACAGCGCTCCTGCTCCCTCTCCCTTCCACCACGGAGGCGCAAAAGGAACGATGGCGCGGCGGGCAACACGGTGCGGGGTGGCGCGGGCGCTCACGGTGCGCGGAGGTGCACGACGCACGGCACAGGGGGCAGCTCGCGGCGTGGGACGTCTCCTCCGTCCTCTACTCCTCTGTATCCGGCAGCGGCCGCGGCTCCCCCCGTCTTCTACTCCTCCGGATCCACACGCGAGGGTGTCAACATTCTTGGTTAGTTCTGAATTTGTGCTAGCGTCTTGTGAGCGGGTTTGGAATAGCCAAACTTGTCGGCATCGTAAAACTTTGAAACTTTCCTATCCACTTAACGAAAAACATCAAGAAAAAAAGAAAACATGAATATAAACGTTAATTTCCACGTCATTTGTGGTGGTGTGGCATGACTTGTGAGTGCGACCACCTTATTCTTAACTATATGTACAGTACTACCAGTACGAAAGACTGCTACTAGCTAGCTACGGTGGCCATATGGCGGTCCGGATCCAAGCAACCGAGCTAGCTCAACATTTGGTGAAGACCTTGACATCTCTCCACCACGTCTCCATGCGGTGCGACATGCCGTTCTTGATTTGACCGTAGACGGCGAACTTGAAGTAGTGACAGTCCCCGCCGCGGCCGGGCACCGTCAGCCGGTGCTGGCCGTCGACGAACACCGTCACGTTGGACGCCGCGACTTCTTGGACCACGTTGAGCCTGAACCACCTGTCGTAGACGCCGGCGTCGACCACCCTCGAGTCGTCGTGGTAGTAGGTGAGGTTGCCGTCATAGACGTGCAGCATCATCGGCGTCGCATGCTCGGCCGCCCCGAAGATCTGCATCACCGACGCGCCCGACGTGCCGTACGGGATGTACCCGAACCCCTCGAACTGCCACACGCCGGAGCTGTAGATCAGCTCGATCTTGGTCTCTGTGCGGGGTCCGCCGGGGTGGGCGGTGGTGATGGGCTTGTCCGTGGCGTAGACCCACATCCGCCGCACGCCGTCGACGAACTCGTAGCGCCGGATAGCGGCGTGTCGTAGGGCTTCTGCACCTTCAACTGCGCCTCGGTCAGCTCCACGGCGGTGAAGCCCTCGGTCAGGAGGTCCTCGCAGCGAGCTGAGGAGCGAAACAGGGCCCACGACGAGGAGACCAGCAGCAGCTGCAACACGAGCAATGGCGGCGATGACACCAGGAGCAGGAACGGATCGCCCACGCCACAAGTCATGAGAACTGCTGCACTGAACCTGCTTCTCTCGCTGACCCGTGTTTCTCTCGCTGAACCACGCCACGAGTATAGATTTCCATGCGGCCCGCGGCCCGGCGGCCCGGCGAGGCACGCTGTTTTGGCCCGGCCGAGCGCGGCACGGCCGGGTGGTCGGCGGGCCCGGCCCGCACGACGCGCGGGGCAGCAGATGCGGGCTTGGGCGACCCCTCAAGCACGGGGGGGCACGGCACGGCCCGGCACGTTAAGAAAGGTGAGGCCCGGTGTCAAATATACTAGTGATAATATTATACATATTTGGTATGTTAGTCACAATATTTTTATTGGTTTAATATTGTACATATCTTGGTGAGGCTCGGCAATTTTAAATTATCGTACATGTCATTTTGTGTTATTCTTTTCATATGTTTGATAGAATCTTAGATCATGTTTGAGTGT